>OX375876.1:30494286-30819286 GCA_947359465.1 Metellina segmentata | reverse complement strand
TAAAGAGTTGACTCTTATTAAGATAAAACAACATTATCTTCTCATAAATGTATGTGGGTTGGTATTTTAATTAACGTTGGATTGGAGTAACACAATGGGCTATTGGTGACATTCCTGGATCATTCCCAAAGGAATCGAGGACAACACTCGTCATTTTGAACCACGTTCAGATGACGAGGTCACACCTGAAAATGGCCACTCCACGCTTCGCCAACGTGATAATATTGGAGGCCGAACCGGGCTACCACGGTCGAATAAAAATCCTGTGAACGTGATTCATATTTGAGTCGCTCAGAAGTCAATGCGGTTAAGTACATAAAACGAAAATGGAGAAAATTAATGTTTTTTAATACATTAGTTGTTAAAATTTTGGTTTATTAATTTGATCAGAAAAGTACATAAAGTCTTTTTTTCAAAGGGCAAGTCTTTTTTCTCTGCAACAAAACAAGATATGCACAGGTTGTGCAAATAAAAACATAGGAAATTTATGTAAAAATAGATTGTTTGAGACTGCTCTGTGTTTCATCAGTTCCTGTTGTAATAAATGGAAGCGTTCGTAAAAGCAACTTCAGAACTGGTGAAATGGAGGTGACCTGATGGATTATTCTCTGGTTTGCACTTTTTTCAAATAATTGTTTACAAACTCGGCCTCAGTGTTAGCAACACATATCGAAATAATAATTTATCTTTTATTAAAAAGTTTATGTAAACAAAATATTTGAAAAAGTGGACTCATTCACAAAGGCTTCTGAAACTGTTATATAGCATATTCAGAAGCTATAAAACGAAGGGCTATCTGACCAAGAAAAGTAAAGCAACGAATGAATTCTTTAATACCTGAAAAGATTATTATTTATTCCATTAAAGTTTACAAAAATTATAAAATATCAAAAAAAAAGGACCACCGCATTGGCTTCTGGCCGATTTATTTTGCATTCATTGATTGCAGTTGGTTCTCATACGTTGGTGATAATGAGTCCGGTATCATCGAGAGTTCACCAAGGGAGAATATTTCTCTCCTTTAGAAATAAGCCCAGAATTATACAAAGTTATGCAATTGTGAGACAGTAATCAAGCTAACCCCCCACAGCTATGAATCCCAAATACGCTATCGATCGAAGATGGTCTCAAAAGTAGGAGTAAAATAGTTTCAAAGTACTAATATTTGTAAGACAAATTAACCGTTTAATGAAATACAGTAACTTCGCCACACACACATATCGTACATAAATCTATCACGCATTCGTTAGATTGCTCTTTTGTCACCCCAATGAATTTTAGATTTGCGAACAGATGAAATCTTAATCTGTTTCTTTCCAACTGTGAGTTTACAGGCCACATTTCAAAGAGCATTAAATATTATTAACTGAACTTTAGTATTAACATATTATTAACTTAGTATTATATAAACTGAATTGGTTTAAAAACTTTAAGTCACGAAAATGTGGTGGATGAGTAGGTAGTTCAATTAACTTTCTGGAAAAACAACAGGCTATTGGAGACAATCCAGCATCCATCCCGAAGGGAAATTCGAGGACAATACCTCATCAATTTAAACCACGATCAGATAAGGAGGTCAACATCTGAGCTGGTATCCCCACACTCCAAACTTCTACGTCCCGATTTGCGAAATTTTAATGTTTCTTTGCAACTGGGAGTTTATAGGTCATTTGTCAAGGAGCATTATTAAACTGAATTTGAAAAAACTTCGAGTGTCTCGAAAGTTTAGTGGATTAGTAGGTAGTCCAATTAACGTCGCATTGGAGCAACAGATTCGGGATCCACCTCAAAAAGAAAGATTATCGTCATTTGAACCACGGTCATATGACGAGGTCAACACCTGAGCCAGCACCACTCTTCAAACTTCCACACCACTCCAACGTGAGGACATGTGAGGCCACAACAGATTTATCATGCAGCAAGCCCTCTAGGTACACGAAGGACTGGATGTGTGTGTTGGAACCTACCCTGAAATGTAAGTTTAGGACGAGGTTGTTTGTTCAGTGGGTGGTGTACTTACCGCTCTCAGGACATCCCTGATGTGTTCATATCGAGAGTTGTCGGATCTGGTGGGCAGGTACCGACCGTCCACTCGCCAAACTCCGCTGACCATGATGAAGAGCAGGAGGACACACAGAGAAGTTTTTCTTACAGCTGAAAAAGAAAAGTTTTCGAAATGTGAGTTCACAAAGAATATTATTCAGGCCTCCAAAAAACCAGAGATAGAGTTGCTTTCTTAGTACCTGCACAGCATTAATAAAATCAAGTTAACCATGCGAACCAGTTTTTTGGATTTTTATCTACACTGTTTTCGTAATCTTCACACACACACACACACACATCAACGACAGTTGAATGTAAAACAATGTTTCCATTACATGATCTTGATTTTGAAAAAAACAATGGATGCCTTCAAATGCATCGCATATTCAACTGTCTTGGAAAATCACCATACTTCTTAACCCTCCAAGCGGTATCAACGAGTTATCTCGTCCATCAAGATCTGAGAAAATTTTGCTCATGTAGAGATATCTCGCCATCGTTGCCGTATTATTGATGTTGTCTTTATCAAATCCTGGTCAGTTTTCTTTTAATGTTTTCTAATTCTTAAGTAATTCCTTCAAATTATTTTCTTCATGGACGAGGTCTATCTCATCCATCCAGAATCTGGTTACTTTTGTTAATGACGAAAAAAATCGTTGACACAAGCACCAGGTAAGTGAAGTGAATTCAATTTCCAGAAGCGTATGCACACTGAATTTGTCTATTATTCCCTGAATGGATAAATTTGTCACACACATCTCCTGTTTAAACACCCTGTTGGGCAAAATATGTGTCTTAAAATAATGATGAGATCAATATCTTGTCCGTTTTTCTAATGATGAGGGATCTCGTCCATCAATATTTGGTCAGTTTTACTAATGAAGAGATACCTCGACAAGACAACCACGTGGAGGGTTAATGAGCTGTGAAAGTGAAATAATACCTATCTAAAATAAATGCTTTCTTGAAACTTATCCGTAAGAAAACTATCGCTTTGTTCACTTTGTATCAACTTCACCTTGTATACAACACCAACTTCACCAAAACTTCACCTTGTATCAACCGTTTCAGACGAAATATCTTTATGACAAAGTCACAGATTTTCCATCTGTGCTCTGAGAAATCTGAATTGGGATGTATGAAATCGGCCAGTCTTTATGAATGAAGAGTAATGTCCACACAAAAAAGTTTTGTGGCTTGTTATCAATCCAATAGAATTCAGGAAATGGGCTTAAAATAAAATTATCTTCTTCCTAAATATTCAGCAACAAAATATTTTGAATATATAATCTATTAAAAAGATTATATTTTTCGGGTTCCCTGTAAAATCCTCCCAACCGTTACCAATGAGTATCAAAATAATGCCTAAATACTTAAGGAAATTAGTATTCAATCCTCCATTCTTAGCAACAAGCTCAAGTCACAGAAATTTACCAAAAGTAGGTTTTGAAAAAAGAAAATATAAAAATACTCCGATGAAACTGGTTTATAATTACTTACCTTATACCTAAGTAGATGGCGCCACAAACACAAGACAAAGGGGGAAATTTTTAGAGTAAAAATGTAACAAAATTAACATAACAAGTGTTTCCTTTCATTTCATAAATGATTTGAATCGTAAATAAGTAATTCGAGTTTTAATTGAAAATAAAAAACTCCGAAGGGAATTTTTATGCGGGTTTATTCTTGTCAATATGATTTTATTTAATTAATTCAATCCTGCTAAGAACTTCAGCTTAACTAGTCTCACTTTGCGATGGGAAACTTATATCTTTTCTCATCAGGACAAAAAAAAATAATAATAATTTCATTTGTGAAATTATAAATTAAAAAATTTAGAATATTATACTCTACTGGAACGCAAGGTACACAAGTGTCAAAGTACTTCTCCAATAAACAGCCATACGTTTTTTATTCCCATGCTAGTTACCATTATTTTTATTTTTATTCTAACTTGTGATACCATTATTTTTATTTTTATTAAGTCGAAAAGTAACTACAGTGTAAACTATGACAGATCCGTCCACAATAGACAAAGAATAAAAGTAACAGCGAGCGAGCATTTCGCTTGAAATATGATGCTTTGATATTAAAAGTCAGTTTTATCTGAGTGATTTCAAGCCAACTCATTTTCAGAATTGAAAAGTTTGAACATAAACTAAAATTAACCGAGCAACTTGATAAGCTGTTTGTTGGCCTCATCAAGGGCTTTGCGATTCAATGCAATGTTTCCCCAAACGTATTTATTGTCTGAGTATAACAGACGAGTAAAACAATTTGCCACAAATTAGCTAATGTTGTTCCATACACAATATCTCAAAGTGAATGCTAAATCCAGCCCCTCTCCCCAAATCCCTTAACAATTACATTAATAACGGAATTTATTTTAACAAAAGCTCTGGATAATTTCCTTGTGTGGCAGGTGTAAAATACTTCTTTAAAATGATAGTGTTTCAAATACGACTAATTAATGACGCATTTAAAAAATTAAATAAAAAACCCTGTATCTCTTGCACTAGAGAATTCATTCGACTCATAAATGTAGATCATACGAACTGAAGTATTTAAACATTGGGTAAGTATATTAATTTCCAATTTGAAATTGGTAGTGTTAGTCATATTAAAAAATAATAATTGTAGTGCATTTACTGATGGCTAATCGACTTTATAAAATTATTCGTTCATTGAAAAAATACAATTTTGAGTTGATTTTGACATGAATACGACTTTAAAATCGGAATAGAACTGGGAGCCATGCATTAAAACTACAGCGTTACAAAAACGTTTTACAAACTGTTTTGTCTAGTGATTTCAGAACTGAAAAAAAACCACATAGAAGTTAAATATAGCTTCATGTGGACGAAGGATTTCCGTATCTGAGATGATCTTCCGACCTAATGCGCAGGATTACTGCGCGTGGGGAGTTGGTCTACAATGTGTCGAAATTCTACGTGGCTGGGCGAGCTTTAAGCCAGTGTGGCTTTGGACTGCGTGGAGTTGTCCTGGAGTTAGGACAGCGTAAAATGTGTCATTCTAAAGCAATTGAAATGATCTAAATTCACAGATCCTTAATCTATAACCATCCTTCAATTTTTTTTTCTACAAATTACACTTTAACTGTTCAAACTGTAAATAAATTATAGAATATTCACCATAAAGAATCAAAGAGCAACACATAGGGCTATTAGCAACGAACCAGGATGTAGGTATGTTTGTGTCCTCGACGCAACCCACCAATTCCCACCTCCCTCCAAGAAGGTACGATTCTATGTACATGCATTATTTTTCAGAAATCTTTCCAGTATAATGCCCATATAAACGCACTTTAGAGTCATGTTTCTTTTTCGTTCTGTGAAAGCAGTAGGTAGCTATATAATTAACGTCGCATTGGAGCAGCACAGCGGACTATTAGTGATGTTAAGAGATCAATCACAAAGAGAAAGATTCCAGGACAACGCCTCGTAGTTTTGAAGCACGTTCGGATGACGAGGTCACACCTGAGATGGCACAGGGCCGTCCTAGATATTTTGCGCCCTTGGGTATACTAACAAGAATAGGCCCCTGTTTATAAGAAAATACACGGTAGAGGGGTGACCGTTAAAGTTTTAAACGTTTTAGAACTAGAAAAAGTCAATAATAGTCAGTCACCTGCTGCTCTACAGCGCTGTCAAACTAATTTGAGTGCAAGCATAATTGACGCCCCAAAAGGCTGACGCCCCGGGGCTTTAGCCCATTTAGCCCTGTGGTTAGGTGGACCTGAGATCTGGCACCCCTCTCTCCAAACTTCCACATCCCACCAAAGTGAGCATATTTGAGGACACGACAGATTTAATATTCACTATCTCTTATGTGGGAGTGTGTGCAAGCACTTCGTGAATTTAATTTTTATCAGGCGCTTGCAATTGCTACTGGTGTTCGCATAGAAGTTATTGCGTCCTGCTACTACTATTAATCACGCGTAAATTATGGTGTTAGCGAATGTATTTTTATTATGTCGACTTATATTTAGATATAGTGTATAATACAGGGTGGTCCCGAATTCATGGTACAAACTTTAATGGCAGGTACAGGACATTGTAACAATGATTTATTGTATAGGAATGTATAGTCGCAAGTGACGCGGTGAGGCGAAAACAGGGGAAATAACGGCCGAAAGGAAAAACAAAGATTTTATTGAAAGCGTTGTTGACAAGTGTCATGTTTACAGTAATTGTTCAAAATTGCGTCCACCAGTATCGATACATGCTTGACAGCGTCGGTGGAGCGATTGGCGTACACGTTCAAAGATGCCTGGTATTTCACGCACACCTGCAGCAGCTACAGATAAGCGAGCGACGAGATCCTCATCTGAGTCAACTGGAGTCTCATAAACAAGATGCTTTAGATGTCCCCATAAAAAGTAATCGAGGCTCGATAAATCGGGAGATCGGGGTGGCCAAGGGACTGGTCCACCACGCCCAATCCATCGAGTACCAAACGTGGCATTCAGGTAATTCCGTACATCAATGCTGAAGTGTGCTGGCGCCCCATCGTGCTGAAACCACATGCGGTTACGAATGGCGATCGGAACATCATGCAGCAGTTGTGGTAACACTTCTTTCAGAAAAATAAGATAGCTTCCGCCAGTGAGCCGCGTGGGTAGTAAGCATTGATGTACGGAATTACCTGAATGCCACGTTTGGTACTCGATGGATTGGGCGTGGTGGACCAGTCCCTTGGCCACCCCGATCTCCCGATTTATCGAGCCTCGATTACTTTTTATGGGGACATCTAAAGCATCTTGTTTATGAGACTCCAGTTGACTCAGATGAGGATCTCGTCGCTCGCTTATCTGTAGCTGCTGCAGGTGTGCGTGAAATACCAGGCATCTTTGAACGTGTACGCCAATCGCTCCACCGACGCTGTCAAGCATGTATCGATACTGGTGGACGCAATTTTGAACAATTACTGTAAACATGACACTTGTCAACAACGCTTTCAATAAAATCTTTGTTTTTCCTTTCGGCCGTTATTTCCCCTGTTTTCGCCTCACCGCGTCACTTGCGACTATACATTCCTATACAATAAATCATTGTTACAATGTCCTGTACCTACCATTAAAGTTTGTACCATGAATTCGGGACCACCCTGTATAATGGCGACTAATATAGATAGTATAATATTATGGCGACTAATATAGATAGTATAATATTATGGCGACAAATTATAGATTGACTAAGATGTGAAATAAATTTGGAAGAATTGGAGGAGCTTAAAAGTAGAGTTTATACGCGTTCTTTGTAGTTTTGTATTGTTCGTAGTTTACTAATAAATGTTCGACATATGTGTAACCAGGAATATTACGAACATTTCATGCAATCGTACTGATACGCTTATCACCTAAAGTGACTGGTCTTCATCTTCAAAGTGAATTAAGAACCAATCACCACGCTATATGGATCATCAGTCACCTTCGGAGGCTGTTTGTGTAAAGCATAATGTAGATGGTGCTAGTGTTTTTGTGATAGAACGTGCTTATTGCATGCTTTCCGGTTTTATTGGGTAACGAAATAAAATCCTCTATTTCCAAAGGGTTGTAATAGAGCTTGAGAAATTATCTTTACAAAGAATCTGGTTGTTTTAGATCATTTCATAGAGACTAAATAGTCGATTTATCGCGATTTATCGGTCTAGAATTAGAAATAAAAAGGTAAAAATTATACATAAATAAGAGCGTTTTTATTTAATATTATGTAAGAGTTCATAGTAAGCACAAAATTGATGGTAAAACCTTTTTAATTAATACTAAATATAGATAATATTTAGCTCTTAAATAAAAAAATTATATCCAATTTTTGTGTGTATTTGTTCCAAGTTTGAAAATACTTTTAAAAGTCAATTTATTTTTTAGAGTGTTTTACTTAAAACTGAAGAGTTCAAATCGAGATGATGCTTCACAGATTTGAAAGCAGAGACCCCTTTACTAATACTCAAAGGTCATAAAACTGTTACCACGAATATATAAGTTCAGTATAATAAAGACAGGAAAAATTAAAGCATGTTTCAGTGCCTTAATATTGGATTACTCTTCTAAATATTTATTTCTATAGCATAATTTATCAAGCTTTCTGGAAGAGAGAAGTGATATAAAGATTACTTCTGGACATTTATTGCTAGGTCCACCTTTCAACCAGAGTCAAGTGAACTCAATCTGTATTAGGTTCGTTTTTCAATACCTTTAAATGTTTCATTATTTAAAAAAAAATTATTTAAATAAAACCCATAAAATTAGAGTAGGCTTAACAAATTATTTAAATTTATTTTAGCGCTATCTCAAATCAGTATTTTGAGAACTGCTTTGACATCTAACAGGAAGTTCAAATTTAAAAGAGTTGTAAACTGTACGAACATTTTTCTAATTCCAACAATTTAATTTCGCTTTTTTTAAATAGTCATTAGCAACCCACAAATCCTGTTGGAGATATATAGCTAATTAAAAGGTTAGTCTTTTTGACCCTGCCAGTGAAATTAGTTTCAAAACATTTAAAAAGTGTTCAAAATTCTCAAAGCACGGTCAAATAAAAATTATTAATCGATCTTCGCAACGAGGCGAATAATTCTGTTCTTTTCATGCAACTTCTTATAATAATACGAAATGTTTCTCCCGTTTCAAAAATTCCCTCGAAGAAAAATTGCAGTTTTTAAACATTTTACTGAGTGGAATGCATTGGAAAATATTTACACTAGTTCAGATCGACAAGATCTTTACGAAAAAAACAGGAATCTAGAGTCATGATGGAATACTACGCAGATAATGATAAAGATAATGGGTTAGAACAAACAGATCGGGGTAGAAAAAAGTGTCATCAAAACCCAAGAATGAGACCCATCAGAAAAATTGTAAAGTATGTGGAAGAATACATTTCTTCCATTAAGAATGATAGCAAATTAGTAAGATGTCCGTTTTGTGTACCTGTACCGGCATTCTGATTGAATAACAGAAAAACCAAACTACTAATGACAGAATTCCGTTGCATATTTTCCCAGCATCCTTGAATGAATCGATTGGCAATCGATGCATGGGCCCCTTCTTGAGCTGCAATCGATACACAGGATGATGGGTTTCAACAGGTTTTTGCATCTCTTGCGTTTTTTATTGTCTGTGAAGTGTTCCCTGATTATCTGAGTAGTGGTTTGACGCCTGGAGGGGTGGGAGGACGAGCTGGAGGAATCGAAGGCGAGAGTGATTGAGACGATGTATTCTGCGATTCATAAAATACCACTTATCTGTTTCTTTTGCAAATTGAAATCGTGGTTTCGTCTCCTTGGTATGGAATTCGATTTTGTGGACGAAATCGTCATTTGTTTATACAACAACATGTTGCGGGCGGTTTGAGGCTTGTCCCATAGCGGGTCATTAATCAAGCAACCGATCAATGAAATAAAATTTTCTATTGCTATCCGACATAATAGTCGATTACTTAATGCTGGAGGAAAAAAAACTGCTTTTCCTTCTTCAATGATGTAAATGGTGGAACCATGGAATGATGTAAATCGGACCATTTTAAAATAATGGTTGGTTGTTTTACAGCAAAATGTATCAAGGGCTATATATGTCCCAGCTCACACACAGAACATACAACCCAAAACACTGGACAGACAACACAATGAGGGAATAATAAAAAGCAGAGGGTAGGCGAGTGTAAACATGAAAGAGAGTAAAGATCACTCGGGCTCCTTGGGGTTGTGATGCCCGTGCGCACCTAACGAATATGTGCCCCTGAGGCTGTTAAAATAACGTGACAGAAAATAGCTGATCTGCATGTGAGAAACAAAGAGAAAAGTATGGATTGGCCAAAGCTTTTCCTCTCAACCATCCTGGTTATTGTCTCAAAAAAGTATTTCTTTATTTGAAAAAAATTTATTTGATCTTGATGAATGAGATCTCATTATTAGAAGAAAACTGACCTGCCTTGACCACGTCATCGTAAAAACAAATCGGTGATTTCTTGACGATATATCACGTTCTTAGCAAAATTAGTCAGATGTTAATGCACGATATATCTCGTCTAAATTGCTTGGAGGGTTAAAGTGGTGCAAACACAATATCGATGTGGATGAACCTAAAGTTTTCTTTAAAAAGTAATTCAAATATAATATCTATAGATTAACCAAAACGGTTTTTTTTAAAGTAGTTCAAACACAATATTTATGAACCAACCCAAAGGTTTTCCCTTAAAAGTAGTCCAAACACAATATCTATGGATTAACCTAAAAGTCTTCTTTTAAAAGTATTCCAAACACAAAATTTATGGATTAACCCAAATTTTCTTTTAAAAATAGTCCAAACACAGTATATCGATGAACCATAAGGTTTTCTTTTAAAAGTAGTCAAAACACAATATCTATGGATTAACCTAAAAGTCTTCCTTTAAAAGTATTCCAAACACAAAATTTATGGATTAACCCAAATTTTCTTTTAAAAATAGTCCAAACACAATATCTCGATGAGCAATAAGGTTTTCTTTTAAAAGTTGTCCAAACAGAATATCTATGGATTAATCAAAAGGTTTTCTTTTAAAAGTAGTCCAAACACAATATCTATGGATTAATCAAAAGATTTTCTTTTAAAAGTAGTCCAAACACAATATCTATGGATTTGTCAAAAAGGTTTTCTTTTAAAAGTAGTCCAGACAGAATATTCGTGGATTAAACTAAAAATTTTCTTTTAAAAGTAACCCAAACACATATCATAAAATTACACCTCACCGTTAGATATGGCTGGTCTATGTCCCATACGCACTGTGACTACGTTGTAATCTTATGTATTTTGAATCGTGTTGTACGGTCACCAGTGAAGTGAGGTGTCTACAATATTTAGATGCATCAGTTTCTAACCTACCCAAATAGCTTCAAACTCCCCTCTCTCCCAACCTGTCCACATTTATTTTAATCACTTTTTACTTAAGAGACTGAAACGAAATGACGGTAGAGCGAAAGTCCTTTCGCTGAGCGCAGGGTTTTTCAATTTTGTTTTCATCTCTCCGCACACATAAACTAATTACAATTTTTTTTTCTCATCAAAGCTCAGGTGTTGAGTTATATGTCCGTGGTTCAAAATAACCTGGTGTTGTCCTTGTATCTTTCCCTTCGGGATTGATACCAGAGCTTCGCCAATAGCCTATCATTGTGTTGCTCCAGAGTGACGTAATTAAAATATCTACCTACTTATCTTGCTTGTCACCAAACAAAAATGGCCGACCCTCGTGGTTAACGTGTTAGCCGCTAGATCGTAAGGTTCCTGGTTCGAATCCAGATCAGTGCATGGATATTTGTGAGCGTATAGTGTAGAGGCGGCTGGCGCACCTTAAATATGTCGGGGGTAAAAGTCCTCACGTTGGGGTTGGTGTTTAAGTTTGGAGAGTGGGGTGCCAGCTTAGGTGTTGCCACGTCATCTGACCGTGGCTCAGAATTCCGTGATGTTTTCCTCGGATCTTCTCCTTAGGAGACTGATCCCATACCATCGTCATTGTGTTGCTTTAGTACGACGTTAACTAAAATTACCTTATCAAACAAAAATTGTTTTTGTCTGACAAAAAAAACTGACAAAAATAGGTATAATTTTGGTTATTTTACAAAATCCAATGGTAGTAAATACCTACCGGTTTAGCTACAAAGTAGCCTTACAATTTTTTTAAAAATAATTTATGCTTGGTAATGTGAAAAGTTTTTATTCTTTGAAATAAAAATAACACATTATTTATAAGTGCTCGTTTTAGGTTGAAATTAATTTTAACACGAAACTAAACCGTTGAAATGAAATAAGTCTTACACAAATTAAAACTTTTACGTAGTGTTGACCTCGGTTAATCCCTTCAGGATGGATTCCGGACGGTCGTTGCTACAGTACGTCGTTAATTCAACCCTGTTAGTCCACCTCTGTTATTTCCAAACTTAAAATTCAACAAGCGACACAACAAAAAGGTTAGACATGACTAAATGCGTGATATGTGGCGGAGATGATGAAATTCCTGTCACATGTGTGTATGGTACTAAATAAAATTTGAACTGAAGGTATAATAAAA
The DNA here is from genome assembly GCA_947359465.1 of Metellina segmentata. Classification (NCBI taxonomy): domain Eukaryota; kingdom Metazoa; phylum Arthropoda; class Arachnida; order Araneae; family Tetragnathidae; genus Metellina; species Metellina segmentata. The sequence continues at coordinate 30,807,179 of OX375876.1, read as the reverse complement.
GTGCAATTATCGGTTTAATGAACCACTAGGAGCCCCCCCCCCCTGCTCGCTGACGGTCGCAAACCGCCGGAGGACTGCTTTGCTGCTCGAACCTATGCTCGCTTAGCTCACATAAATGAAGACATGTGTCTTAGCTGAAGGCATTGTGTACAAAAAATGATACTCCAAAAAATTATTTTTCAAATCTAAATTTTATTGCTGTTTTTCGGAAAAGATCCATACAGTACCTATGGAATCAGAGTTCAGATGAAAACTTTGAGCAAATTTTGACTCGAAATGTGAGTGCTGATTTGTAAATTGAATACTCAGCATGTTGTTTGTGTGTACATTTACCCCTGCACTCGAATCACCCTCGCTTTTTTACTTAGTTTGTTGTCGAAAGTTGTAGTGCAAGCATCTTTTTGAACTATAATTGTTGACTTTGAAAAGGACCTTTTTTTTAAATGGTCCTGAAAAGATCCTCCGCTTTCTTTGATTTCCATTATTAACTGCAACAGCTCGACTAAAATTCATTTTTTTTCAATAAAATTTCATCCGATAACGCTATAAATTCAATTGAAGCGGAGGCTTCGTGATAAACAAACAATCGCACAATGTTGCCAAAACACGATAACAAATAACGTCTTTTTTGCGTGTAACGTAAGAGAATTATATATATAGATGGTTTAAGCGTTTCTAGTTGCAAAGAAAGTCAATCTTGTTACTTGCGCGACAGATGTGTTAAATTAAAATTTCTTACCCTTCTCAGCTGGCTTTTATCTCTCACAGGAATCAAACTTTCAAGTTAAGACTTGTTATTTATGTGTGTGCTACAAATGTGCCAATTCTTAATATTAGATCTTCTACGTTATCAACGAAAGATTCTGTGCGTAAACCAGCAGTGTCTGCCAAAGCTGTAAAGGGTTGAATCACAATTCGATTTACTTTTTAACAATACGTCTCTTCCTTTCTTTACGATTATTTTTTTTACACTTTCAAGAACTGATCGTTCGCTACTGACTGGCTTTCTGCCACCTCTGTTCAGCTGAAGCGTCTAAATACCGTCTCAACTGCATTGAAGGCAACATTCTGAGCATTGTTGGAAGTAATGGGAAAAAGGTAGGTAGTTAAATTAACGTCGCACTGGAGGAATACAGCGAGCTGTTGGTTACGGTCTGAGATTCATCCCAAAATTCCGATGACAGCACCTCCTAATTTTAAATCACGGCACATGAGCTAGCTTTGTACACAACAGGATCACATTTGAAGTCATGACCGATTTAACATGCACCAGAATCTACGTGCATGACGTTTAGTTGGATTGAGTTTCGAACTCCCAATCCCTTCAGTTGCAAATCAGCTAATCGTCCAACCGGGCTCCTGTTACCTCTATAGGAAAAAAGGCTTTATGGCTCAGATCCAGAAAAAATACAGAAAAGAAAGTGTATGCTATATAGCAATACTTTCATTTAAAAGCTTTGGTTTTGTGTTATAAAGTAGGTTGTTTTGAGGAATAATCGGAAAACTGGAAGAACGTACCGAGAAGTGATTAAGATTATTTGCTTTGTTAGAGTTTTGACACCGCACTTCAACCCACTTGACAAATACGTTGATGAAACCAATAGGTATGTTATGTATCTTCTGGGTCACAGATGTCAATTTAATCAGCAACAGCAAATCTCTAGTTTGACAAATTAGTTGATGGAACCAATAGATATGTCATGCATCCAATGGATCTAAATTTAAACAGCAAGTCTATAGTTATACAAATCAATTGATGGAATCAATAGATATGTCATGCATCCAATGGATATGTCACGAAGTCACAGATCTCAATTTAATCAGCAAGTCTATAGTTTTACAAATTAGTTGATGCAACTAATATATATGTCATGCATCCAATGGATATATCATGGGGTCACAGATCTCAATTTAATCAGCAAGTCTATAGTTTTACAAATTAGTTGATGCAACTAATATATATGTCATGCATCCAATGGATATATCATGGGGTCACAGATCTCAATTTAATCAGCAAGTCTATTGTTTTACAAATTAGTTGATGCAACTAATATATATATATCATACATCCAATGGATATATCATGGGGTCACAGATCTCAATTTAATCAGCAAGTCTATAGTTTTACAAATTAGTTGATGCAACTAATATATATGTCATGCATCCAATGGATATAACATGGGGTCACAGATCTCAATTTAATCAGCAAGTCTCTAGTTTTACAAATTAGTTGATGCAACTAATATATATGTCATGCATCCAATGGATATATCATGGGGTCACAGATCTCAATTTAATCAGCAAGTCTCTAGTTTTACAAATTAGTTGATGGAACCAATAGATATGTCATGCATCCAATGGATATATCATGGGGTTACAGATCTAAATTTAAACAGCAAGTCTATAGTTTTACAAATCAATTGATGGAATCAATAGATATGTCATGCATCCAATGGATATGTCATGAAGTCACAGATCTCAATTTAATCAGCAAATCTCTAGTTTGACAAATAAGTTGATGGAACCAATAGGTATGTCATGCATCCACTAGATACGTCACGAAGTCACAGATCTTAATTTTATCAAAACTCTAGTTTACAAGTGATTCATTCAAATGACTTGTTGATAGGTTAGTTAATGAAAACAACTATTGTGCGGTTTTGATGAAAAGTCAGTCTCACATAGATGGTGTAGTTCAGTTCCGGCATGTTGGTATTTGAATTAGGTGATTTGGAAACGAGTTCATTTGTTCAATTCGGGAACAGGTTATACTTAACTAGCTATTGACTTATTTGATGTAGTCTCTGGCTTCAATACCGGGCCGAGGAAGCGCGGTTAGAAGAGTAACGGGCTAACAACAGGAAGGTTGCGAGTTCGAGTTCAACTAAAGACAGTCGTGCACAAAGAGGGCTGGTGCACGTTAAATCTGTCGTGGCCACAAATGTCCTCACGTTGGCGCGGTGTGGAGGTTTGGAGAGCGCAGTTCCAGATCAGGTGTAACCTCGTCATTTGACAGTAGTTAAAAATTACGAGGTGTTGTCCTCGAATCTTTCCCATCGGGTATTGATACAGGACCATCGTCAATAGCCCGTTGTGTTAATCCAGTGTGACGTTAATTAAATACCTACCCAACAATTGACTTTAATACCGAAAACCAAGTTGGTGAAATAAATATTCAGCTATGGCTAACGCCATGTGATTTATTGGAATGGCACTTCTTCCCTTGCGAGCTGAACCACCATTGTACCAATGGACTTCACTATGGTCATGCGCCTTCTCGCAGGGTATGGGGAAGGATTCGTATGCACAATAATGTATGGTTATTGCTATGTGTGATTATATGTTTGGTCAATTAAAATCAATGCTGCTACTTCCAGCACTTTCCGATAAAATGAGTAGCCCATTATGTTGGCCCCAGTGCAACCTGTTAATAAAATACCTACCTATCGATAAATGTGAAATCAGAGCCCACATTTAACCCTCCTGGTGGTTATCTGGACGAGGAATCTCGTCATTAGTAAAACTAACTCGATCTTGATGGACGAGATATCTCGTCATTAGGAGAAAAGCAGACTCGATCTTGATCTCATCATTATAAAAAAATCGGCAACATATTGATGACGAAATATCTCGTAACTAGCAAAATTCGTCGGATCCTGATGAACGAGATATCTCGTCGCAACAACTTCAGGGTCTTAGACACCAATCATGGGAACGCCAGGTTAACGTTTAATTGAACCCTAATAAATCTAATTGAACGAACAGTCGTTCAAAATCACGTAACCAAAATGCCAACTCTTTATAATAACACGTAATGAGTAACTCTATAAGTTACAAGTAATAACGTAATAAGCAACAAAATAAGTAATAAGTACTAATGTAATGAGTAACGCTACATATTAGAAGTAACAATGTAAAACAACTTTCTAAGATAGCTCTATCAAAACAAAACATAATTTCATATAAATAATTTTAATACACCTTCTAAACATAAAATATAATGAAAATATGAAAAAAGGTTTGGTGGTTGGAATAAGTGATGTAAAATATTTTATGATCTTTTCACAAGTATTTATTTACATTTCACTGTAGAAATGCTTTTACTGCTACAGTTAATAAAGTCCCAAAATATTCGGAATTGCTCTAGTCTTAAACCATAGATACAGATCTATATATAAATAATATAATAATAAATGTAATATAAATAATATAATAATAAATGTAATATAAATAATATAATAATAAATATAATATAAATAATATAATATAAATAATATAATATAAATAATATAATATAAATAATATAATATAAATAATATAATAATAAATATAATATAAATAATATAATAATAAATATAATATAAATAATATAATAAAATAACATAATATAAATTCTGACCCATCACGTCTCTTCAGTATGCGAAATCCTTGACCTCTCTTCACAGAAGCTTAGAGGGCAAATAACTCAGTGGTGTATACTAAATAATAATATACTTTTTATCTGTCCCCTTAATCTATTGAATTCTTGAATTCCCTTAAGTTATTTCTACTATGCGAAGTAAATCCATCCTGGAAACGATAAGAGGAAGAAACTGGCTCATTTAATGCTCAGCAAAATTAGATCTTCCCCTCGGATCTTCTAGACTCAGTACCTAAGAAATGCATTCCTTGTTAAAGTGAAAGTCGCCCTACTTCATCGTGGCATGCGATATATTGTTTAATTCATTTCACACTTCAGCACCGAATATTATAAAGCTCGGTTCTTTTTGTGTGAGAAATGTAATTTTATAAATACATTAACCTTTAAGGAAACAAGGTTTTCTTTTGCGACTGATCTCTGCAACGTTTAGTCAAGTAGTGGGGAAATAAGAGTCTTCTAGAAAATACACATTTAATTTGAATTAACTCTACTGAGGGGTATAATCATTAGCAAATCCATTAGTAGATCTTGATGGACAATATATGTCGCCATTAGAAGAAAACTGACCAGATATTGATTTCGTTTTCATAGAAAACGGCAATATCTGGATGACGAGATATCTTGTCATTAGCACAATGGGTCAAATTTAGATGGACAAGATTTGTAGTCAAAACAACTTGGAGGGTTAAGTCATAAATTGTTTGCTTTTTTGGCGAGTTGTTGAAAGTTATGCCTCATCGTAAATCTTCAATTTGATGACGGAGTTATCCGTTGATCAAATCCAACATCTAGGCTCATATTAATCGCTTGAAGAATGTTAACTATTTTGCCTATATTTTCACGCTATTTACAAACAAATCTTACCAAACAGGGTGGTTAAAATAAAACAGGAAATGTTTGATGATAAGTATGTAGGGAACTATAGACCAAATTCAGTGTGCATATGCTTTTGGAAATTGAATTCACTTAACTCTCTTGATGGTTATCTCGATAAGGTTTATCGTCTTTACAAAGTGACTAGATCCTTGATGAACGATAGACGTTGATCAAATCTAACATCTAGGCTCATATTAATCGCTTGAAGAATGTTAACTATTTTGCCTATATTTTCACGCTATTTACAAACAAATCTTACCAAACAGGGTGGTTAAAATAAAACAGGAAATGTTTGATGATAAGTATGTAGGGAACTATAGACCAAATTCAGTGTGCATATGCTTCTGGAAATTGAATTCACTTAACTCTCTTGATGGTTATCTCGATAAGGTTTCTCGTCTTTACAAAGTGACTAGATCCTTGATGAACGATATATCTTGTTCATGAAGAAAATCATTAGAAAACAAGAAACCTGACCAAGAACTAGCCAGTTTTCTTGTTTTCCTGATCTAGTCACCATAAAAAAATGCGGTAACATCTTGATGACGTGATATATCGTCACTAGCAAAATTCATCAAATCGTGATGGACGAGATATATCGCCATAACCACTTGGAGGATTGACGAATAAATTAGTTTAAACTTTTCTTGCCAGAGTGAAACGTGGCACTAATGTAACTTTAATATGCAAATTACTTAAGTCATGAAAGCTTCAGGTTTCTATAGGATCCAAACTGTTCGATCAAATTAGAATAAGTACGAGTCCTACTCGTATTACTCGATCTCTCAATACTCATTAAAATTAATCAATGAAGCAGCCACGACAATGATGAATCTAAGGTACTTCGATGTTTGAAATTCTTTCAAAGTGGTTCCCTGAAGGAGAAATCCGAGTCAAATGATTTATTCTCGAGAAAGTGAAATGAGTAATCCAAAATCCCTTCACCACGATCGTTTAGCATAACACTCGGATTTCGTTGACTTTAGTCAGTTCTTTTGATCTCCAGAGCTTTAACTGTCATCTCGTTAATCATATGCACCATGCCTAATAATTTGACTCAAAAACACTAAGATAAAGAATTCAGCTATTTTTTTTTGAACCTCGACAGAGAGCTTTGTTGATCAGTTGATATGTATTGATAAAATGCCTTACTATATTTTGTGTTCGCTTTCGTGAAAATTTCAACAGATTTCAAATCAGCGTAAATTTTTACGCCAGATCGATATTAAAAACAGTTTTATTATTCAATTATTTACCATTTGATTATTTAATTATTTATTAAATAATTATTTATTTAAAGAAAATCACATTTAAGGTATCGATCTGGTGTCAAATTTTCCGCAGATTTCAAATCCGTTGAAATTTTCATTCTGTGTTTAGCGATCCCGATTTTACAAAAACGAATTAATCAATGGCAGTCAAAAATGTTTATTTATTTCTCTCCTCTTCGTTCGAATAGCTTGGAGCAGGAAATGAAATGTGGCCGCTACAAGAGAAAAAACGTTCCCCAACTGTTTGAGACCGTTACGACGACAGTCATGTTAATGGCGGCTTCGATCATTTTAGTTACGCTCACAAACACCGCTCTCTAAGAAACCAACACCATGTGTTAGTATAAACAACGTTTTAGTGACGTCACCCACCGATACATCACGGCCGCTAGATCACGGCTACGCTTTCTTAGGAAACCGAAGCTTTAGCGTCACTTGCCATTTTCCTTTCTTTTAAGATCTAGTTCTAATTTGCTAATTATTAATTTGTGTTTCCTTCTTTGCAAAGTAACGAATAGATGTGTCAATTATTTTCTGTGTTACTAAACTTTCGTTGTTGTTATTAAAACTATTTGACTTACCTTTTGTGTCTTTCAACCAAATATCTTGGTGACATTTGATCACCCATGTATACCATGTTTTTACATTTATTCTTCGTTATTAAGATATCGACATCTCCTGACCTGTAATTCATGTACAGCGATCAGTGAGTTTTTTCTCCTAAATTAAAAATGTATACTATACGATCAAAATTGTTTAAGTTGTGGTCCTTAGTTTTCGAACCTTTCTCTTTTCATAACATTAATTTGTTTATTAAAAAGGACACAACTTTACTGACCGCCACCACCTGGACTTGTTCTTGTGATAGTCAGACAAGTAAAATGTTTGGTTCTTAAAGTTTCTAGTTTCCTTTCCAAGTGGAATTTGTTGCCGAGATCTATACTTGTATACTACCTCTTACCACTACCAACATTAGACAAAAACAAAATTAAGTCATGCACTAGTTACCCATGTTCAAAATGAGCTACCCGCGTTCCTATAATGACTTAGTGGCAAGAACTATTGGTAAATGTTTGGTCCTAAGTTTGAAATTTTTCCTTTCCAAGTCAATATATATATAACTGTAAATCAAATGCGTGAACATTTTCCATTTTCTCGAGACACATGACAACCTAAAAAGTAAATTTAAGAGGATAGCCAAAAAGAGATTTTAAATCCTTAAGCCTTTTTTTGCCTGTCGATATTAATTAGTCTTTTTTAATCCTATGCCAGACTTCAACCTTTCTTCTAAAAGTCAATCTGGGATCCCAAAGTGGTCGAGAAACAGAAATAAAATATGTAACTTTGTCAGTAATATTATTCACTGGGACATCAGTGTGATTAGGGTAACTAGTGGGGTAGGTTCTTGTAATATCTGAAAGTAGGTAGGTATTTTAATTAACATTGCACTCTAGCAACACAATAGGCTATTGGCACGTAACAGTATCGACCTCGTAGGGAAAGATCTTAGAACAACACCACGTCATTTTAGACCACAGTAGCTGGCACTCCACTCTCAAAACTTCCACACCATGCCAAACTGAGGACATTGGATCATGATTGATCATGATGGACGAGATATCTCATCATTAGTAAAGCGGATCATATCTTGATGGACGAGACATCTCATCATCAGTAAAACGGATCATATGTTTATGGACGAGATATCTCATCATAAGTACAACGGATCAGATCTTGATGGACGAGATATCTTATCATCAGTAAAACGGATCAGATCTTGATGGACGAGATATCTCATCATCAGTAAAACGGATCAGATCTTGATGGACGAGATATCTCATCATCAGTACAACGGATCATATCTTGATGGACGAGATATCTCATCATCATTAAAACGGATCATATCTTGATGGACGAGATTTCTCATCATCATTAAAACGGATCATATTTTGATGGACGAGATTTCTCCTCATCAGTAAAACGGATCAGATCTTGATGGACGAGATTTCCTATCATCAGTACAACGGATCATATCTTGATGGACGAGATATCTCATCATCATTAAAACGGATCATATCTTGATGGACGATATTTCTCATCATCAGTACAACGGATCATATCTTGATGGACGAGATATCTCATCATCATTAAAACGGATCATATCTTGATGGACGAGATTTCTCATCATCAGTACAACGGATCATATCTTGATGGACGAGATATCTCATCATCAGTACAACGGATCATATCTTGATGGACGAGATATCTTATCATCAGTAAAACGGATCAGATCTTGATGGACGAGATATCTCATCATAAGTACAACGGATCAGATCTTGATGGACGAGATATCTTATCATCAGTAAAACGGATCAGATCTTGATGGACGAGATATCTCATCATCAGTAAAACGGATCAGATCTTGATGGACGAGATATCTCATCATCAGTACAACGGATCATATCTTGATGGACGAGATATCTCATCATCATTAAAACGGATCATATCTTGATGGACGAGATTTCTCATCATCATTAAAACGGATCATATCTTGATGGACGAGATTTCTCATCATCAGTAAAACGGATCAGATCTTGATGGACGAGATTTCCTATCATCAGTACAACGGATCATATCTTGATGGACGAGATATCTCATCATCATTAAAACGGATCATAACTTGATGGACGAGATTTCTCATCATCAGTACAACGGATCATATCTTGATGGACGAGATATCTCATCATCATTAAAACGGATCATATCTTGATGGACGAGATTTCTCATCATCAGTACAACGGATCATATCTTGATGGACGAGATATCTCATCATCAGTACAACGGATCATATCTTGATGGACGAGATATCTCATCATCATTAAAACGGATCATATCTTGATGGACGAGATTTCTCATCATCAGTACAACGGATCAGATCTTGATGGACGAGATATCTCATCATCAGTAAAACGGATCAGATCTTGATGGACGAGATTTCCTATCATCAGTACAACGGATCATATCTTGATGGACGAGATATCTCATCATCATTAAAACGGATCATATCTTGATGGACGAGATTTCTCATCATCAGTACAACGGATCAGATCTTGATGGACTAGATATCTCATCATCATTAAAACGGATCATATCTTGATGGACGAGATTTCTCATCATCAGTACAACGGATCAGATCTTGATGGACGAGATATCTCATCATCAGTAAAACGGATCATATCTTGATGGACGAGATTTCTCATCATCAGTACAACGGATCAGATCTTGATGGACGAGATATCTCATCATCATTAAAACGGATCAGATCTTGATGGACGAGATTTCCTATCATCAGTACAACGGATCATATCTTGATGGACGAGATATCTCATCATCATTAAAACGGATCATATCTTGATGGACGAGATTTCTCATCATCAGTACAACGGATCAGATCTTGATGGACGAGATATCTCATCATCAGTAAAACGGATCAGATCTTGATGGACGAGATTTCCTATCATCAGTACAACGGATCATATCTTGATGGACGAGATATCTCATCATCATTAAAACGGATCATATCTTGATGGACGAGATTTCTCATCATCAGTACAACGGATCAGATCTTGATGGACTAGATATCTCATCATCATTAAAACGGATCATATCTTGATGGACGAGATTTCCTATCATCAGTACAACGGATCATATCTTTATGGACGAGATATCTCTAGCTTAGAAGAAAATTTGGTCTTGATCTCGAGTTTAGAAGACCAGGTCTTAATCTCGTCAACCTAAAAAAACCAGCAATATCGTAGTGACAAAGTACCTCGTCATCAGCGAAATTGGTTAGATCTTGATGAACGAGATATCAAGTCATTAACCAAATTAGATAGGTTTTGATGAACGAGATATCTCGTTGAAAACACTTGGAGGATTAAACCTGAAAATAAAATCTTCATTTTGGGTTGGGTCACTTTTCTAGTAAGAAAAAGAAGTGCGACGCGTTTACCAAAGATTAAATTACGTCTTCCAACTATGAGAAAGCAAAAGTACTTTAGTAGATTAAGAAACGGAGTTAAAACTCGTCGCTTTAATTCCAGCAACGAGGCACATTTAAACATTTTCTCACTGCAGATGTTGCTTTGAATTAGTTTTAGAAGTACACAGATTTTATTTCGTTTCCCAAGCAAACAACGCGTTCTGTTAAGGAAATTGTTAACTTATGCGAACAAGCGTGTAGGCGAAACAGGTTGTTTAACAATTAAACCCGTTCTCTTTAGAAACTGAGACAAGGAATTTTAAACATACTTAAAACGTAAAAAGGAAGGTACAGTACGATTCTAGACATGTCTTTCATAAACATTATTTGTCTCAAATGTTCGCTGCAAGCATATTTTCGAACATTCGAAAACAATGGAACTTTTTAAGAGTACGAGACAAGCAAAGTTCATTCTCAAATAAACTTCTACTACAGAGACTATTTTAAAAAATGGCTTACAGCGAATATAATTTGCAATCTGTATAACGTAATAAAAATAATTTTATTATTTTAAATCGTTGTTATCAAGCGTTGACATGATTTAATTCGTCCCATTTCTTAATTGATATCTCGACTATCAAGATCTGACCGATCGTGTTATTGACGAGATATCTCGTAATCAAGGTATTGCCAGATTTTTTTCATGATGACGATATATCAAGAATTGGACAGTTTTCTTCTGCTGACTAGATATCTTGTCCACATGGTTCAATTTACAACTATATATGAATACAAGGAACTGTGTCGAAAGAACCACCAACAGGATTACGTGGATTTTGAAACACTGCAAACATATGCCGTAACCGGGATTCAAACCTAAATCTTACTGTACCGAGGACCAGAGTGCTAACAACTAGAGTTACCAGGCTTGTCTATTGGATATAGGACGTTTGCAGTTTGTAAACTCGAGTTAAAGTTCTCTGAAGCGTGGTATAAAAATGGGAATTGGGCTTCACGATATTTTTTTTAAAGATAATAATTACAAAATAGTGTCGCAAATCGTTGAGTTTTTGGGATCACTACTTTCGGTGGTTCCCACTCTGGCCTTCGGAAGGCTCCCAACTTTTATGCTGGCCAAGAGCAATCGTTTCTTCGCTGCTATTCCAGAATATTGTCGACTTTTATAGAATATACTTAGGGAACAGGAAACGTAATTTATTGAAGTATAACATAATAATAACAAATCATGTTTAAAAGGACTGACATTCAGATTCTTGAGAAAAGATAACTAAAACAGAAATTATAATTTCGAACCCCATATGCACCTAAAGAAGATGAGCCCTTGAGGGCTTAATCATCAAATTCAGGTAATGATAAGTGCGGTGGATAAAAAATCTAATTGCCTTTGTTTAGATTTGAAAGGAATCAATGAGGGATTTTAAATAGTTTAAATATATTTTTTAAGCATTTTTACATTTCCTTGGAAATTTTGGACGAACCAAAATTACACCGGACTGACTATATGGCAGATAAAGGTGTTTCCCTCCAAGTAGTTTCTACAAGATATCTCGTCTTTAAGATAGTGCTGATTTTTTATGATGGCGAGATTAAAGATATGGTCCGTGAAGCCCGTATGCACCTAAAGGGGATGTGCTTTTGAGGCGTGAAGCATCAAATTCAGTTAATTCTGTGATGTGGATAAAAAAATTTAATTGCTTTTGTTTAAATTTGCAAGGAATCAACGAGTGATTTTAAATAATTTAAATATATTTTTTTCAAGCATTTTTATACTTTCCTTGGAAATTTTAATAGGTTTTCTGTTTCTAATGCCCGACAAATGACCTCCTCGACCTTAGGACTAGAGGGAAATAACTTACGGTTATTTGTAAAGAACCCAGAGGGTAAGCCGAAGTTACTCCTAAATTTGACAATCACCAACGACCACACGCTTACAGACCAAAATTTGAACCCCGGACTTACTGGATGGCAGACAGAGGTTTTAATCCACCAAGTAGTTTCGACGAGATAGCTCGTCATTAAGATTTTGCTGATTTTTTTTTTAGGATAACGAGATCAAAGATAAGGTCAGGTTTCATCAAATGAACGAGAAAACTTTATTTCAGTTTTATTGAATACTTTTTTATGTTGTAATATGTAGAAAGCAATTTAATAACGTTTTAAAAATATCCTTAAATATGTAAACTCCGTTGTGAGAACAAAATACATGTTTAGTGCGTACAAATAATTCCAGAAGTAGATTTAAAACATTTGCTTCAAAGATTCTACAAATATTTTGTGTAAAAAAATTATTTAAAAATTTTTTAAACCTTCCCAAGTAAGAAAAGTGTTTGTTTCCATCGGCCAAATAATATGAAATTCCAGAAACCCGCTCAACACGTTATTCTTAATTTTTTTTAACTTTTTCGGAAATAATATGATAATTACATTAATATCTATTTGAAACTTTCTTCTACGAATAAAAATTTATTTGAAACACACGCGACGACAGGAAAATACCCCCCCCCCTGCAACACAAACAGGCTAGAAAACATATTTTGAAGTTTTTAAGAAATTTTTTTTCTGAGAAATATTTGGAATGCTTTTTTTTTTTAATTTTTAAACTGTACTTAACTAATACATTTATTTGAAAACTCAGAATAAAATATTTTAAAGGCTACCGACAAGACGAAAATTAAGTTCCAAAACTTTCTTTACTTCGATTGTATTTTCTGAGAAATAAAGCTGGAAATATTACTTACCAAACTTTTAAAAGTAACCAGCATTAATAAACGTTTATTTAAATAACTTATTATGCATTTATTTGTCGTGTTTATAATTCGTTACCGTGGAAATCAATACAAAAAAATTCATATTGTCATTCCTGAAAGTATGTCTTGTAAAATATTTGAAATACTAATTCAATGGCACTTCCAAACTACCCCCAAAGAAAATAATTTGTTATCATAATAAATTTTTAGTGCTTACGCACAGTAGGTTGGTATTTTAATTAACGTCGCACTGGAGAAACACAGCGAGTTTTTGACGATGGTTCAGAATCAAATCCGATGGGAAAGATGCAAGGAAAACACAACGTAATTTTGAAACATACGAGGAAGTCACAACTCTGCTGGCACCCCCCTATTCAAACCACACAACGCCCAACGTGATTACGCACAACTTTAAAAGCATGTTATATAAAAGTTATTTTGAATTTTTTTAGAATATGTGTTCTATGAAACAATAAGTTCAAGTGAATCCACCCCCCTCCCCTCCCAAAGGTAATCTATGAAACACAATAAGCATAACGTTTCAATAACTTTTAAAACTATCATCAGACATGCAAACCATTCAAAGTTCGTCGTGAAAAAAAAATTTTAAACACCGCTAACAATTATAGAATTAAGGAATAAAAAAAACGATGCAAGAGTCAGAAAATTTTTTCTGTGAAATAATATTTAGAAGAATAGTTCAGTACGTTTTTGAGAATATCCTTGAACAACAAAACATTAATGAAAATAGAATCAAAATAATTTTTGCTGCCATGAATTGCAAAAAGTAATTTAAATAACTCTAAATGCTTGTACCGAATCTTTTCTGCGCAACGTTCTTTTACGGAAACTAGTTCCCACCAATAACTTTTTGAAACTATCTTTAACCCTTTTGGTTCTTTTCTCGAGGCGGTATCTCGTCATTGTAAAAATTGGTCAAATCTTTATGAACGAGATATTTCCTAGAAACCATTTGAAGAGTTAAAAATATTCAGGAAAAGCATTAATCGAAATAATTAAGTTATTGCTACTGCAAAATATTAATTAATGCTTTTAAGTGAACACTAGAAGCAGGTTCCAATAAGGTTTTGCTGAAATATTTCCAGAGATATTATATATTTAGTATATTTCATTGCTAATTTAAAGCTATCCCAAAACTGGAGAAACTTTTTTGACGATATTTCGAAGAAACCACTTGGAGAGTTAAAGACATACAGGGAAAGGCATTGATTGAAATAATTAAGTTATTACTACTACAAAATAATTAATGCTTTCAAGTGAACATTAGAAGCAGGTTTCAAAAAGGTTTTGCTGAAATATTTCCAGAGATACTATATTTAGTATATTTCATTATCAATTTAAAGCTATCCCTAAACTGGGGAAACATTTTTTTGACGATATTTCCTAGAAACCACTTGGAGAGTTAAAGACATACAGGGATAAGCATTAATCAAAATAGTTAAGTTATTACTACTACAAAATAATTAATGCTTTTAATTGGACACTAGAAGCAGGTTCCATAAAGGTTTTGCTGAAATATTTCCAGAGATATTACATTTAGTATATTTCATTACCAATTTAAAGCTTCCCAAAATTGGGGAAACATTTTTTTGACGATATTTCTTAGAAACCACTTGTAGAGTTAAAGACATACAGGGAAAAGCATTAATCGAAATAATTAATTTATTACTACTACAAAATAATTAATGCTTTCAAGTGAACACTAGAAGTAGGTTCCAAAATTTTTGCTGAAATATTTCCAGAGATATTATATTTGGTATACGTCATTACCAATTTAAAAGCTATCCCAAAACTGGGAAAACATTTTATTGACGATAAAAACCCCGAAGAATTTTAAAAACTCATCTACAGAACCGAATTCCCAAACTTACTTTAAAGTTTTAGATAAATTTTCTTCGCGGTATGACTCAAATTTACCAAGCGTTCCTTTCAACTTTTAACACACATATTGAAAAAAGAGGGTTGAAACAAAATCCTCTAATCTTACCAGACATGATGCCACACAGAATCTGTCAAAAAGCGTTGCTCAGAGGATCCGGATGCTGAAACGGAGAGAGAGAGATGATGCGGGAGATGAGATCAAGTCGCGCCGGCCTTTATACTCCCCGCTCCGGACAATCCGGCACCTCGTCGTTCAGTGGGTGGTCAGGGGCGTGACGTCACTGGCGTGGGTGCGCTCCTCCCCCCAATGGAAATTCATCAAACGATTGTTTCGGCGTCCTTTCTTCGCCCTCCTCGAGATCCATTTCCAAAAGTGTGTGTGTGGGGGGGGTGACATTCCCGAGACCCAAGAACAAGGGGGGGGGTCTTACACCCCTCCAGAATCGAACACCACAAGTGTTCTCTCTCCACCCTTTATTCAACAACGGCCATAATGGGATGAGCGTTAGCAAAACTTGCGCAGTGATTTTTCTTGAGTATGATCGCAGTGATTGTTAGTAGTGACTTGAATCTATTAATTTAGTGACGGTCCGTGGGAGTGCGGGGTCTACCCGCAGTGACCTTGAAGCGGCGATCGGGGATTGGTAGGACACGACGGCATTTGTCATTGATTCAAACTGCGATTTGAATGCGAGAGATTGATAAGGATATTAGGGACTCAAAAGGGGATAAAGCGGGAGTTGGTGACAGCGTGTCGCAG
The DNA here is from genome assembly GCA_947359465.1 of Metellina segmentata. NCBI lineage: Eukaryota > Metazoa > Arthropoda > Arachnida > Araneae > Tetragnathidae > Metellina > Metellina segmentata. The sequence continues at coordinate 30,791,200 of OX375876.1, read as the reverse complement.
TGGGAATATTGCTATTAATGACGCGTGTAAAACTTTTGGATGGGGAAAATAATAAATTCATTTCATTATTATCGGCTAATGGTATTGAAAAATCTTTTTCGAAGAGAAACATCTGTCTATTTTATGTGGGGAGGGCGCAGTAGCCCGATTCGAAAAATACCGGGTTAGAAAGCGGAGGGTTGCGAGTTCGAATCCATCCAAAGACCTCCGTGTACGAAGAGGGCTGTTGCAAGTTAAGTTTTACTTTGCGGAGCTCAGATTTTTTCAATCGTCTCCAAGAACGGTTGCTCCCCCTGCATGTCCAACACCCACTACCTAAGTACTTATCTTGAGCGATAGTCTTGAGTGGCATTTACAACTGACGCTTTCCTTTCATAGTGATGTGTGGCGAGCGACCTTCTGCCTTTCCTCGAAAGCGTTCGTACCTCTTGATAGACAGGGTAGCGTACCGAACAAAAGGAGGGATCCTCTTGAAGGTCAGTTGCTGGCAGCTCGTAAATGGTGATCGATGCCAGCGGTCATTTAAAAGGGGATAACATTCACCGTACACAGATCCATACCATGCCGCTGGTGTAAATGAAATTGTAGTGGTAACAATTGTCTATATGCCGCAGCGTAAAGGTTGAATCCGTCGTGACCTCAAATGGCGTCATTTTGGCTTGGTGTGGAAGTATGTAGAGTAGGAACCAGTTTAGGTGTTACCTCCTCTTCTGACCGTGACTTAAAATTACGAGACGGTGCCCTTGAATCATTCCCTTCGGGATTGATCCCGCACCGTCGCATTAAATGACGATGGGCTGATGACGACTGTCCAAGATCAAACCAAAAGGGAAAGTTATGAGGACAACACCATGTAACTTCGGAACACCTGAGTTTGAAGCCCGTTGTGTTGCTCTAGTGTGACGTTAATTACCTATCTGCTTGGATAGTTGGTTGGTTGATTTATGTTTTATGACGCAAGGTCCAAAAGTGGACAAGTTGTGCCAACCCATGACAGAAGGTTACCCAATAAAAGGTAGATGACGTATTTTGAGATATCTGATCGAAAGAGTAGCGGATTTTCAACCGAAGGATTGCGAGTTCGCAACTCGATCCAAGCGACCGTCGTGTACACGGGGTCTGGTGCATGTTAAATCTGGCGAGGCCTCCCTCAAATGTCAAGTTTGGGAGTTGTGAAAGTTCAGAGTAGGACGCTTAGGTATATTGTCCTCATCTGACTGCGGTTTAAAATCACGTGGTTTTGTGGTGTTGTCCTCTTATCTTTCCCTTGAGGTTTGATCCCGGACCGTCGCCGATAGCCCGCTGTGTTGCTCCAGTGCGACGTTAATTGAATACCTACCGCTATTTTAAGTGGGGAACATACTCTGGCAAAGCTTGAGTTTAGTGATATAACTGCAGTGTTTAACCTTCAAAGTGGTTAGAAACGAGTTATCTCGATTATCAAGATCTGAGCAATGTTGCAATTGACGGGTTTGGCGTTTTGGGCATCGCAGCAATACAATGGAGTTGGACTAATCTGATTAACTTTTTTAAGTAATTTATTTCATTATCTACAAAATTATTTACATCGAACAATCACTGAACGAATGTTATGAATTGATTCTTTTACTGTACTTCCTGCAAAAAGAGCTGAATAATTGGAATTTTTAGTTTTGCTGCGTAATAATCGTACTTAAATAAAAACGATCTTTGGTTCGACGTTAAGAAAATATTGTTATGGGAAAAGCAAAGTATGGTTCAACAATACTTATTTATAATGCTAATGAATCCATTACTAAAAATGATTGTGCAAAACAGAATCCAACGAATGATTTATAATGGTTTTGAAAAATGTTTTTCCCTGGGAATTATATTTCTCTGGTATGTATGAAATCTATTATATTCTATTTTTTATTTTTTGTATTATATTATATTTTATTACAAGATATTGCATCATACACAATATTATATATATTTTCTTAACCTCAGTATTATATACTTTTAACAAAATTTGCAATTTTTGTAACATATGTGTAGTGTTTATGGCAAAATTAAGTAATACATTTAGACAAAGAATCGAGGAGTTGTTATTTTTAGTATCGGTGTGTGGATTTAAGGTATCCAAACATGTTATAAATGTCATTTTTGACCAAAAATTTCAAAAAGGTTTTAGATCTTATTTGATAGATAATTTATTTGACTTTACAAAATAGTTATTTAATTTTTTTCTCTACGTTAATTTGTTGCAGAGCTATTAATAATTTAATCAGGGCGGGAAAATCGAAAGTAGGGATGGAGAAAATACTGAAAATGGCTTAAAAAACCAAAAACCTGTCAACATTTTTATTTAAAGCTTTTTTTTTTAAATATAATTTTAGAAAGGTTTTTTAAATATAATTTTAGAAAGGTTTTTCAAATATTTTAAATGATTTCTCTTTTGGAAGTATTGTGAAGATTTTTAAAGAGAAGTGAAGAAAACAAATTTGTTTACATAAACAGTAAAAGCAAGAGAGAGCAAACGATCCACTTTAGCTATATTTTACTCCGAATTAATATATATGCATTATTTCCTCACTTAAATTGTTGTAACATAAAAATTTATTGATGGATTCTCATAAAACTTTGAAAACTTGTACTTTATAATATTGTCTAAGGAATGAACTAGAATAATTATGCTGAATTGAAAAGTTTTTAAATCATAGCCATTTATTTAAGAAATAGGACTGTAAAGTAATCACAAATTTTGTATTCATCATTCGATCGCTAGTAAAATTTATGTTTATTTAAATATCATTTTGTTTCTAGTCCATTCCCTAGAAAAATGCATGTAGTTTAGTTTGATAGCATCATTTTTCAAATGGGTTGAAAAGATTTTCATGTAGCACATTTGAAGTTTTTGACAAATTTCTTTAAAATTTCATACATAATTATAATTTTTACACATTTATTAATATGTATTTTAAACATTTATAGCTCAATGTTATTGTTTAATAACACTAGACACAAAAATATCAATAAAATGTTTTTACACCACATTTTTAAAAAAAGGGTCTCGCACGTGTACAGATACCTTAAATAGAGAGAATCTTCTGTTACAGGTTAGGTTCCAGCTTGTAGCGTTTGTCTGCCATTTAGTTGGTTGCGGGTTCGAATTTCAGTTTGAAAGCGCACGGCTCTTAGTGGTTGTCCTCGTTAGGAGTAGAGGCAGATCACACATTGGTTGCTTTTTCACAAATAGACGTCAGTTTTCTCCTTTTCTCCTTGTAGCACCGCAGACCAAGAGGTCAGGCTTGGTAAAAAAAAAAAGGTCAAGAAAGTACTGTCATGGAAAGCAAAGCATTGTTACACAATACTTGTTAGTGATGTTAATAAATCCGTAACTTTCAAATAGTGCAAAATAGATTCTTACAAAGCATTATTGTGAATAATATAAGAGTTTTCAGTTCTATTGTGTTTGTGATAGCGAGAAAAAGAGAAAGTATTTGAGATTAGAACGTCTAGTCATATACTGGGAAACGTTCAATGTGTTTGTTCTTTGAATATGTTCAATCAACTTTGGAACAAATAGATTGAAGAGTTTCTTTGAAGTTTGGCTGTGGTCTCGAATTGAGACAACACAGACAAGTGGGAACAAAGAGCAAAATACCCCTACCCCCACTTTGGTTTATTTTTAATTCAATTACAGATGGTTTCTCTGTTGAGAACGCACTATCATTTTCAAAACATTCAACTGTCAGGCTCAACAAAAAATCCGAATTAAGGGGATAGGGTGTTAGTACAATTAAAGAACAGGGTGATGGCTTAAAATATCTCAAACTGTTATTTCATTCGTACCTTTCAAAATTAGTACTATTCATGTAAATTCGTTTGAATGTTAACTGACCTAAAATTGCAGATCATTCGGGGTTTTACAAGACATCCGCATATCTTATCTGATAATGTTGTTTTTGTGTTTTGAAAAATAGTAATGTATTCAAATCTAAATATTCAAAGAGCTTAATAGAGAATCTTTTAAAGTATTGGCTAGCCTTGATAAGCGCTCATTGACCTGAGTTAATCGATTCGATAGTATAGAAAGCATCACAATAAAAATAGAAACTGAAGCAGTTTATTGAGTTACATTTTTATCGAATAAAAGACTTCGGAAGTCTTATCTGATGAATGAGGTGTCATGTGTTATTAAGTTCTAGATTAGCTCACTTTTCGGTGGATATTTATTGAGTGAGTTAAATGATGGATTTGAAATATCCGAGATTTGGAGACGTTGTTTCAGACGATTAACAAAAAAATAAGGTTTAAGGCTTTGTAAGGTAATAAGGTTAAGGCTTAAATAAATTAAAGTTAAAGTAAGGCTTTGATAAATATTAAACAGATAAAAAGAAAGTTAAAAATTAAGATGAAGGAATTGAGGAAATGTTTGAAGTAGTCATTGTCGGTAGACATAGAGATTGGTTTTAGCTAAGCGTAATGCACATTTGTTTGTATGAGTACGTATCGTTGATTACGATACATTCCGGATACGAAATTAAAAAATAATGTTTTCCAACAGATTCAGCTATTGTTTTGTTTCGTATTCATACAGAATACGATTTTCTCACTGACCATTAATTTGGAATTGAATTCTGGAATTCATCTGAATGTACTGTATGCCATTTAGACGACCATTGAAAAGTGAACATTTGGACTCGCGTACAAAACTTAATGGTTTCAATTGTATTGTTCAGAGATATTTGATAGTGGCATTTGAAACAAAAATAGTTTTCAAATTTGATTATGGGCCACATAGCCAGGTTGCAAGAGTAACGGTAATTCAAATACAATAATAGACCGTCGTGTACAAAGGGAGAAGGTGTGCGTTCTAGCTGTCGTAGCCTCAAATATCCTTACTTTTGCGAGGTGTCGAAGTTTGGAGAGTGGGTTGTCAGCTCAGGTGTTAACGTCAAATGACATGGTTCAAAATTACGCGGTGTCCTCGAAGCATTACCTCCGTTTTCGATCCTGGATCGTACCCAATTGCCCGTTTGGTTGCTCCATTGCGACGTTAATTAAAATACATACCTTCCTTCAAAATTGATTAAGTTGTTTTGATAAAATATCTCGTCTATGAAGATCAGATGAATTTTGATAATTTCCAGATATCTCGTTATCAAGATACTGTCCATTTTATGATGATTTGTTACCTGCGCCGTCTATAACTCGCAGGTTACTACCGTGGTGGTCACACTCACAGAGTCCCAACGGCCCAACCCAATGACGTCATTGTAATTAGTCTTAATAAAACAATTATCAAATTCTTTGTAAAACATTTACAATAGCTAGACTTTTACCCGAAACACCAACAACACCCTGAACAAAAAAACTATGTTTTCTTTTTGCTGTCGGAATACAACTAGGCCATCAGATTTTAACTTCAAATGAAATAAATCTTTTAAATTATATTTTGTAGGTTATCAAAGAGGAATTTTTAATTAAATCTTAAATACGGAAAATAATATTTTAAAGATTATATTAAAAATTGTTACTTCTATCCTTCGAAATATTTTTGCCGACCAACCGGTATAGTGGTTAAGGTGTTAGCCTCTAGATCGGAAGGTTCCTGGTTCGAATCCGGGTCCGGGCATGGATGTTTGTAAACGTATGGTGTAGAGGCGGCTGGTGCGCCTTAAATCTGTCGTGGCCGAAAGTCCTCACGTTGGGTTGGCGTGGAAGTTTGGAGAGTGGTATGCTAGCTCAGGTGTTGCTTCGTCATCTGACCGTGGTTCAAAATTACGAGGTGTTGTCCTCGGATCTTTCCTTTAAAGGACTGATCCCGGACCGTCGTCAATAGCCCGTTGTGTTGCTCTAGTACGACGTTAACTAAAAAAATTACCAAAAAAAGTACCTTCGAAATATTTCGAAGTACTTACCATTTTCTGATACATCTACTCATTATATCACTCATCCTTTTTAACAGTAGGTATTAGTTACAAAATAGGATTATTGTCTCATATATAGTCAAAGGACTACCTTCAAGTAGGTGTTCCCGCAATAACTGATCCCATTGTATATAGTTCTTGAAAAGTGTATAGCATGAAAACGCAGCCTACAGTTTTTTAGTTCAGCAAAGCAGAGACGAATACAATTAGATAGAGTAAATTCCACATAATTGTATATAATTTCCTAAGCTGTTTTGACTCCTGAAATTCTCCTAGACCGGCAAACAATCGAATCTAGGAAGTGAAATGTTGTTAAAATTCCTACAACGTCAAAACAGAAGAGTAATTAGAATTTTTGAAAGACTGATAGAGGATACCTATACTTCTTTGTATTCATGCCATCATTCCAAAGTAACTATAGCATTGCAATGCGATTCACATTTGATGTTGGAAATACTAAACTTGTTCAGATGGCCGCACATCAAATTAACTAATAACGCAATTAAAGTGCTACTTTACTTCTGTTGTTTCGAATTACATCCACTAAAACTTAATCCATTTGTCAGATTAATCTATTTAGGAGTATATAACACTTTAAATTTGATTAATAAGATACATGGAAAGATTTTTAATTTACAACGCTTTGTGAAGGGGTAATATGGGAAATTAAATTTCGATAATTTTAGATATACGACCTTTAGAAACATCCAAATTACGGATTATATGGGGATCAAGCTAAAATACAGGTGGTGATAGTGTCTTTGTAGAGGAACGGATTTCCTGTACGTATTCTCTAAACGTGACGTAGCTTGGATTATTTTTCCGAATGGGATTTCAGCACGTAGGGAATAAAAATTTCTAAGAATAAATTATTCCGAATTTTTATAACTAAGACTTAACAGGAATAATAAAATAGGAATTGTATGGAGGGTCAAGCTAAAATACAGGTGATAGTGTTTCTGTTGAGGAATGAATTTTCTGTACGCATTCCAAAAGTAACGTGGCTTGGATTTTTTTCCGAATGGGATTTCAGCACGTCGAGAGTAAAAATTCCTATGAATGAATCATTCCGAATTTTTATAACTATTAGTTAACAGGAATTGTATGGAGAGTCAAGCTAAAATACAGGTGATAGTGTTTCTGTTGAGGAATGAATTTTCTGTACGCATTCCAAAAGTAACGTAGCTTGGATTTTTTTCCGAATGGGATTTCAGCACGTCGAGAGTAAAAATTTGTATGAATGAATCATTCCGAATTTTTATAACTATTAGTTAACAGGAATTAATAAAAAAGGAATTGTATAGAGGTGAAGCTAAGATACAAGTGGAGATGATGTGTCTATTGAGGAACGGGTTTCCTGTACGTATTCCAAACATGACGTAGTTTGGATCTTTTTTCCGAATGCGATTTCAGAATGTACGAATAAAAATTCCGAGGAATGAATTGTTTCGAATTAGTATAACTGATAGCTAAAATTGGTCAGAGCCAATTAAACTAAATGTCACAAATGTCGAGAAAATGGCGAAAAACTACATTTTAAGGTAACCTCCATAAGGATTATACGAGAGCATTTAGGTGGCGGAAGTCAAGTCTTCACAGTCCGTTTCTTGTTTGCTTCTACAGAAAATTCCTCCCATACGTGATATAAGAACTATCACTAATTGAAAATGATAAGATAGGCAGGAATTGTTAGGAATTTATTTAGTGTCGCACTGGTGACAGCACGGGATCGAACTCGAAGGGAAAGTTCAGAGGACAACACTACGCAAATCTGAACCAAAGTCAGATAACCCCATTTTCCAAACCTCCACACCACGCCAATGTGAGGACATTTTAGGCCTCGACAAATTTAACGTGCACCAGCCTCCCTTGTACACGAAGATCTTTGAATTTTGGTATTTGGATACCGTCACTCAAAATGCAAAATGTCGTATATGTAAAAGCTGCATTTTCCAGGAGAACGAAAAATTAATCGTTTTACTTATGATTTTATTTTATTACTAACATAGATTTGTTTGTAAATTTGATTGGATCAGTTGATGACGTAAGGGACTTTTCCACCAGGTTGAAATCACAAAATGCCGTATATAGCATTAATAATAGAAAAAATGGAATTTTTTGACCTACGGCCTTTTGCATTATGAGTGACGATATGCCTTTTTATTCCGCAATGTCATTGAATATCTTGTTTACTTATATTCGTATTTAGGAGGCTTTATTGACAAGATAAAGATAACATTTCCAGATGGTCTCCAAACCGCCCATTTCTGGTCATGGCTGTCCAACTGGTTCAGTGACTTTTAGTCCAGGGGCAGGTGTTGCTGTTTGCTAATTATGTCAAAAATAACAAAATTACGCACAAACTGTTTAAATGTCAACTGCTCTTGAACTCGAAAGGTCATAGCTAAAGTCAGGCGTTGACAGGATGTCTGAATTAAGAGCTAGATCTTCCGAGGTGACAAACGGAAACGAACGACCAGACGGAAATCTGGACGAACACTATAAAAGAGCACAGAAGGAAAAGAAATATCGTTGTATCCGATTCCAGCTGTAAAGAGAAATATATATAGACAGCCTATTCCCCGAAGTCCCCTTGAAAGTGTTACGCTGAGACTGTTCGGAAGTTTCATTGGCTACGAATCACAGCGAATGTCCTTTTCATTACCGCAAGTCGGCGAATGAAAGTATATAAAACGAAGTGGGGATGCCACTACAAAAACCGTAACATAAATAACAGCAGTGTTCTTCGCATGCCCTTTGCAAGATTACGTAGTAAGATAGGGGTATAATTTAGTTGAGTATTCCCCTTTGTGAAAGGTTTCACGGTGGCCTTTCAGAGTCAATACTTCGCGGAAATGCGAAGGTTGATTGATATGCAAGGTCTCCAAGCGTATAAAATACGTTTGAGTTAAAAAATAAAATAAAGGAAATCTGGTGAAATATGAAAAAGGATGTATCTAAATAAAGGAAATTTATACTCTACAACAACAAAAAAATCGACGCCAAAGAAGGTGCAGAATTACAGTGGTGTCGGGCTCGATCAATTTGGAACGGCCCTGACTAGGGACGTCCCAAACTGTTTGACACGACTGTTCAGTGACGAGTCCCGTTTCGAATTGTGTCCTGACAACAACCACAGACCCGTATGGAGACGTTCGAGACAGTGTGGGGATACTGGCCTTACTATTGCATGCCACGCATGCCCACAACAGGGCGTTATGGTCTGGAGTGCTTCCATTGATAACCGGAACCCTTTGATACACTCGTCATTTCCGGCATACCTACAGTACAGGGGCTCATAGTAGGGATGCGACATCGATAGCAAAACATCGATGTTTTGAAACATTGATGTTCAAAATAAAAACATTTATGTTAATAATACATCGACCCAAAAACATCGATGTTTTTAAAATTCCGTGAATTCAATTTTTTCCCCCATTTCTTAAAACTGGTTTAGCAACTTGTGATGCTACATCGACAGCAAAACATCGATGTTTTGAAACTTTGATGTTCAAAATTAAAACATCGATGTTGATAGTACATCGCCCCAAAACCATCGATGTTTTCAAAATTCAGTGTATTTAAACTTTTTTCCCCATTTCTTAAAACTGGTTTAGCAACTATTGATGCGACATCGACAGCAAAACATCGATGTTCAAAATTAAAACATCGATGTTGATAATACATCGACCCAAAAAAATCGATGTTTTAAAATATCGATGTTTTTAAAATTCAGTGAATTAAACTTTTTTCCCCATTTCTTAAAACTGGTTTAGCAACTTGTGATGCTACATCGACAGCAAAACATCGATGTTTTGAAACTTTGATGTTCAAAATTAAAACATCGATGTTGATAATACATCGCCCCAAAACCATCGATGTTTTTAAAATTCAGTGTATTTAAACTTTTTTCCCCATGTCTTAAAACTGGTTTAGCAACTATTGATGCGACATCGACGGCAAAACATCGATGTTAAAAATTAAAACATCGATGTTGATAATACATCGACCCAAAAAAATCGATGTTTTAAAATAACGATGTTTTTGAAATTCAGTGAATTAAATTTTTTCCCCCATTTCTTAAAACTGGTTTAGCAAATTGTGATCCTACATCGACAGCAAAACATCGATGTTTTGAAACTTTGATGTTCAAAATTAAAACATCGATGTTGATAATACATCGCCCCAAAACCATCGATGTTTTCAAAATTCAGTGTATTTAAACATTTTTCCCCATTTCTTAAAACTGGTTTAGCAACTATTGATGCGACATCGACAGCAAAACATCGATGTTCAAAATTAAAACATCGATGTTGATAATACATCGACCCAAAAAAATCGATGTTTTAAAATATCGATGTTTTTAAAATTCAGTGAATTAAACTTTTTTCCCCATTTCTTAAAACTGGTTTAGCAAATTGTGATGCTACATCGCCAGCAAAACATCGATGTTTTGAAACTTTGATGTTCAAAATTAAAACAAGGATGTTGATTATACATCGCCCCTAAACCATCGATGTTTTTAAAATTCAGTGTATTTAAACTTTTTCCCCCATTTCTTAAAACTGGTTTAGCAACTATTGATGCGACATCGACAGCAAAACATCGATGTTCAAAATTAAAACATCGATGTTGATAATGCATCGCCCCCAAACTATCGAGGTTTTTTAAAATTCAATGTATTTAAACTTTTCCCCCCATTTCTTAAAACTGGTTTTGCAACTAGTGATGCGACATCGGCTCCAATACATCGATGTTTTTTTCTAAAACATCAATGTTTAGAAAACATCGATGTCGCATCCCTAGTTTTCAGACCCTTCATCCTCGTCACTTTGGTCTAAAAGTATGTTCAATTTGCTGATTCTAAAAATTATGCTACTTGGTTATTTTTTAAATTGTTATAACGGTACTTTTTTCATTTAAAAATAAAACATCGACTCGTATGAACATCGATGTTAGAAAAACATCGACATCGATGTCGCATCCCTAGCACGTTGACGTCATTCTACGACCGGTTGTGTTACCGTTCTTATTGGACACTCCGAACTTACTTTTCAACAAGTTGATGCCCGGCCGCGCACTGAACGCGTTGATATGAATTATCTTCAAGCTTTCCCAACACTTCCTTGGATAGCTAGGTATCCCGATCTCTCTCCCATAGAGCACATTTCGGAGGTTTTGGGAAGGCGATTGCAACCATCCTGGAATGTTGACCATTTAGTCCGACAGTTGGAGACAGTTTGGCTAGAAATTCGGCAGGACACCATCCGGGAACTTTTTCAGTCTATGCCACACCGGGTGACGCATCCAGTGGTGGACCAACGCCTTCTTGACTTCCTCCCTTTGTAAGGGTCAAACTCTGCAATAAATCATTCAATTGTTCTGATATTTTAATGGTTTGTTTTTCTATGAATGTTCTTCATATCCACTAACTTTTATCGCAATCGGACTCCTTCTTTGAGCGTCGATTTTTTTCTTGTTATAGCGTGTTTCAAGCTTAAAAACATTACAACTTGATTTTTCAATATTCACTATTCATTCTACCTTAGTCTTCAAGGGTGTATACGGGCTTCACGGTGCCGAGGTACTCAAGTGGTCTTTCCTTTTCACATGGGGTTGACTGGCTCTTTAATAAACACATGTGTCGCGCTCCAAAGATTTCTAAGCGATCTTTATCAGCTAACATCCCACTCAGACTACTCTTTTCCCGTATTCGTTTTTCTTTAATTTCACGACATTTTTTTTACTTTACGTTGTTTTGTGTTTGGTGCACTTCGGTCAACTACGGCTTTTGCGTCATAAAACCTCAAAGCACCCAACTTCTGTCTTCCACCTTCACGCACTATCCACTTTTTCAATCCGTCCCTGATGAGAGTTAGAGTTGATCCATTTGAGCACAGGAACTTATATGGGACCTGAGGAGGGCGTGGAACAAGTGTGACGTCATTATTTACCTCACTTGCGCTGTCGTAATGGAAAAGAAAAAATCTCATATCAGGAATTTTAGGTACCTTTTACTTAACGTCGCACTGGAGTAACGCAGCGTGGTTTTGGAGACGGTCCGGGATCAATCACAAAGGGAATGTTTCGAGGACAACGCCATGTAAGTTTGAGCTACTGTCAGATCACGATCTCCTTTCAGGCCTTATTCCAAAATATAGTGCATTTCAAAATATAGTGTGTCTTTTGCCTTATATGTAACGCAGAGGTAGCTCTCGGGACTAGCATTCTGTCACCAAAATACATGAGTGAACCGAAACTAAGCTCGTTTCGAATGGTTGAAAGAATGTAGGGCACAGAGATAAATTTAGCCAATATCTTCGGGTTTTCAACGTTGTCACTAAAGCTGTTTCAAAATGTTGATAGATTTTTTGGAAAAATACATTACAAACATGCGAAAACAACAATTAAAAAAAAATTTCGAATCAGCTGTATTGAGCAAAGGTTGTCCAATGAGACATCAAGCTTTCTTTATGATATTGTACATTAACAATGACAAAGAAATACAAGCGTGTTAAAAAAATATTTTTAATATAAAATTTATTTATATAAAAACATTTTAATTAATCTAACAACTTATCTTATACAGATAAAGAGCAGTCAAAAAGTCTACCAAACTCTAAAAAGCGATGTGCCACTATTTGTTGTTACTGAAATGTGGGTCGGCTTACAATGGGGAAGGTTATGTTTACAATACCTCTACAGTCTTTCTAGCTGAAAGTTCATGACGCTTCCAGTGGTTGATAACAACGTGCGGTAGAGATACACGAGTATCTCATATTAGTCAAGTACCTCATATTATGTCACTTTCCCTTAACACATTCGCTACCGGCCACGTTAGGTTGTGTTGATAGTTATAGTCTCGCCGTAGAAATGGGTTTTTCCCAGAAACCGACTTACTTTTTTCAACAAATACGATTGGACAGTGCTCCAATACCACGCCGATACCAGAATAGATTGGTGAAAGCTCAGGCAACAAATTTTCAATTTCTTCATCTGTTAGAGGCTTATTAGATTGCATTTTTATTTTTTTGGGCGTGAAGATTCTACAGAATTATCGTCTCTACTCACAACTCATATAACAATATATTTTTAAATAACTAATACAGCTATAAATTATAAGCCACATACCTTTACAACTTGCTTCTAACCTCCATGCCAACACCTAACATAGTATAATGCCGATTGAAGCGGATAATATATTTTGAGGCGCAGCTCTTCCCGCTCGAACGCCTGACTGGCTACTGAGACATCACTCTACACCACGCGCAGCCGCGTGATTGGCTCTTTAGCGTTGACGCCACATCACGCGCTGTCGCGAGATCGGTTGCGAACGTGTTAAGTAAATATTCCATTGGTCAAGATCAAAACATTAAAAATCACACAGGAAGAACATGTCAGTTGCAGAATAAATATACGAAAGAATTAAAAATATTTACAGCCCTAATGAAATACAGTCGAGCCCACTTATTGCGAGATCGGATACAGCGGAGTATAGGTTATTATGATTTTTTCTTTGTCGCTTTGGAACTGCAATATTAAATAATGTTAAAAAGATCGCATATAGCGAAGTATTGGAGCGTGAATATCGGATACTGCGAAGTTTTGGGTTCTGGCTAGGAACCAAAACCCCCTTTTTTTCTAGAAACTGATCTGCATTTTGTTGAGGACATTAAAATTGCTTGCCAATTTTTAGATTGCCAATGTTTCAATCTAAAATCCTCCAAAACTGCTGGAAACATGCAGGATTTTTAGGGGGACTTGGGGACTCGGATTTCATTTCTGAGCCGTCTGAACCTGAAGAAAGTTCCCTGTGAAAAATTTACAGGAAAAAAGAATTTGGGATGGTGATGTTACACTTTTGCTGACTATGTTGCTAGCGATTGCAACGTAGAAATCGAAGCACAACAAACAGACGATGACATCTTTGCAACAGTGTTACAAAATACTTCTGATGATTCCGGAGAGTAAGACATTGAAATTGAAGTAAATAGGCAATTAGTGACATCAAAATCTGCCGTGGACAGTCTTCAAAATATACGTGCGTTCTTCGAATCGCATAACATTGAGTGCCTTGATAATTTTAGAGCACTGGAAAAAGATTTATGCAACTGCATTGTAAATTCAACTGTTCTAAAGAAAATTAAAGACTTTTTACCACCTATGAAATAAAGTTTTAGAATTCAAGTAAGAATTATTTTGATTTAGAACATGCGAGCAAATCCATTTTTAATCCTATCTGATGTAACGAATATCGGATATAACGAATAATTTTCAGTGTTTCGTGCGATTTCGCTATATGCGGACTCGACTGTATATTGTATAAATCAATTATTAAATTTGCTTTTATGAAAATGAATATAACATATTCGATTGCCAAATATCCTGTTTGCTCAAAACTCTTTATCAACCTCAATAGTTAGGTTTCTACCAACAATGAACACGGGTGCCAGGAGAGGTTGGTAGGTGAATTAACGTCGCACTGGAGAAAAACAATGGTCTATTGGAACCGGTCCGGAATCCATCACGAGGGAAAAGATACGTGGACAACATCTCGTCATGTAGAACCGCAGTAAACACATCAAGCGACACTCTCTGAACTTCCACGCTTCGCCAACTTGAGGACTTAAGTGAGTGACAGATTTAACGTGTTAATCCTTTTGCTAATCTGCTACTCTTCCAACCGGCCAACCACCTTTTCCCAGAGGAAAAAAAGTAAGTGTTTATCTATTTTCGCCAAATATTTACTTTTCATCTGACCATGGTTCAAACTGACGTGGTGCTGTCTTTGGATCATTCCCTTAATGGATTGATCCCGGACCGTCGTCAATAGCCCGCTGTGTTTCTCTAGTACGACGTTAATTAAAATTACCATAGCTTACCAAATATTTACTGGGCCGCGGTAACCTGGTTGGAAGAGCATCAGGTCAGCAACCGAAGGGTTGCAAGTTCAAATCCAACCAAAGACCATATTGTCCAAAAGGAAGCATGTGCCTCAAATACCCTCGCGTTGGTGTGGTGTGGATGTTTGGAGAATAGGGTGCCTGCTCGGGTGTTACCACGTCATCTGACCGTGATTCAAAATTCGTGGTCTTGTCTGGATTTTTCTCATGGGGATTGATCAATGACCGTCGCCAATAGACCGTTATGTTGCTGCAGTACGACGTTAATTAAAATACCTACCAACCAAATATTTATTCCACATCTTTCATTCGGCTATAAAGCGGCAGCGCATAACGAGACTCAAAAGACATCGCACTGAAGTAAAGCATCCTTGTTTTTTAAGTCTCTGAAATTTATGTCTTTCCGCTTCAGGGATCTGGTAATATAATTCCGGAAAGGCCCTTTACATAAAGAAATAGAAAAACAGTTCCCCGCTGTTTCTTTTCCTTCAAGACGCCGAGGAGTCTTTGCTTTTGAAGAAATGAGAATGAGAAACGATTTGCGGGGAGGAAGACCGCAAGCACATTTCCTGGATAAGCACCATTGCGAGTAGGAAAAAACATTCAGTGGTTCCGAGAGTCTTCATGTGTGTTTGTTCTTTGCCCGTGGTTTGAAAACTGCAGGTCAATGGAAGGGTTAGCGCTTCTACTGAAGTCAGCATCTATATACCGGTTCCAGTTTTACGAAAAGTATATGTTGGGTCCATTTAAATTTTAATTTGCCTTGTCCTATCTATGATATGTAACATAGACACGATGGTGGACATTACCCAGGTTTATGATTGTGAATAAAATACACATTGGGTGTTGGTAGGTATTTTAGTTAATATTGTTGGTAGGTAGTAGGTGTTGGTAGGTATTTTAGTTAATGTTGTACTGGAACAACACAACGGGATATTGACGACGGTCTAGGATCAATCCCATAGGAAAAGATCCGAGTACAACACCACGTAATTTTCAACCACGGTCAGATGACGAGACAGCACCTGCACTGGGTGTTGGTAGGTATTTTAGTTAATCTTGTTGGTAGGTACTAGGTGTTTTAGTTAATGTCGAACTGGAGCAACACAACGAGATAATGATGACGGTCTAGGATCAAACCCAAAGGAAAAGATCCGAGGACAACCACACGTAATTTTGAACCATGGTCAGATGACGAGACAGCACCTGCACTGAGTGTTGGTAAATGTTTTCGGATTTTTCCTGTTTGGATTTATCTAGGACCTTTACCAATAGCCCTTTCTGTTGCTCCAGTACGACATTAAAAGACCTACCTATATAAAATTAAGTTTACACAAAAAAAATTGTTTATGTTATTTGTATGCAAAAATAACTTGATTTTCCTCGGAAAGAATCGAACCAATGTGTTCGCTTGACTGTTTTAGTGCCGTGGACTGTAAGCTGGCTACAAGATGTAATTCTACGTTAAAAATATGCTCTCTAAGGAAATTGCTTATTCATTTATGGGAGAATTTAATTTTTAGTCTTCGTTAATGGAGACTAAGTGGTCGGGAGAACCCAACTGCCTGTCTCGAGGGCATTCATGTAAAATGAAAATCATAATTGAATTTAAATTACAATGGTTTGTTTGTCGGAGTTTTCTGGCGTTGGGTCGAATAATGGACCGAACGCAAGGTCAAATAAAATTAAGCAAAAATAGATTTAAAAAATTCAACAAGCATCTGAAACAGCAATAAAAAGCAGATTAAGCTATGGCGGTTGGGAAGTTGAATTTACGTCATCTCACTGTAGCAACACAGTGGGCTATGAGTTTATTAATGACGGCGTGATCATGATCTGGTCAGTTTTGTTATGGACGAGAAAGCTCATCAAGAGAACCATTTGGAAGGTTTACAGAACTGAGAAAGCTACAGAAGGAATTTAGTTTTATTATTTGTAACAAATGGGTAAAATTTCTATCAACAAATAAAATATTTCCTATGATTCCTTCAACCAATAGAATCTTTTCTGCGATATCTTCAACCAAAAGAATCTTTTCTATGATTACTTGTATGTAGAATCTTTTCTATGGTTCCTTGTATTTAGAATCTTTTCTATGATTCCTTGTATGTAGAATCTTTTCTATGATTCCTTGTATGTAGAATCTTTTCTATGATTCCTTCCATTAGTAGAATCTTTCCTAGGATTCTTACAACCAATAAAATACTTCCTATGATTCCTTCAATCAATAAAATCTTTCCTAGGAGTCTTTCAATCAACAGAATCTTTCCTAGAATTATTTCAACCACTACAATCTTCCATGTGATTTTTTCAATCAATACAATCTTTCCTATGATTCTTTCAAACAACAGGATCTTTTTTAGGATTCTTTCAACCAATATAGAATTTTTTCTAGGATGCCTTCAATCAATAGAATCTTTCAAAAAAAAACAGAATGTTTTCTACGATTATTTCAAATTGTGGCTCTTTTTAGTCTTAACGTGTGTTGGAAAAGAAACAATACATTACTCTGAAACTCAAAAAACCAAGAAGCGTTAAAGCATATTCATTAATTCCTACTGTCAGAATTCCATTGAATTCTAATATTTTACCCACGGGTGTAGTGTAAAAAATTATTAGATTAGTTAAGATAAGTTGTTAGTTTTTTTTTTTAATTTATTTATGAGGTTTCATAAGAAAAACTTTACTCATTACACTTTAAATTTCTATAAACATTTCCAATTTTTTATGTTTAGTAATTTTTATAACTTTTTCTGATATATTTATAAAAAAAAGCTCTCCCTGTGTCTGTTATTCAAGACCAAAAAAATGTAAACAGTTTAACTCGAAGTGTATATATCAAAAAGCCTTAGTACTTTAAAAATTAGCAAAATTGTAAAAAAACTGATTTTGAGATAATCACATTTTAAGTACAAAATACAACAGAAGGTAACAAAAACAACTTACTTTTTGCAAGTACTATTTTTTTAGTAATTTCTATTATATTAATACTTTTATCAAAACAAGAGTTTTTACCGTAAACTCGTATATACTTTTTTAAAGCCAGTTTTATCTCTGATAACAACTGAGTGATTTGTGATAATTCACTGAAAAAAATTTTTTTATTGGATCAGTACTATATTAAAATAAACCACCTCTGTAAAAACAACACCTTCTTTTTTCTACAGCTATTTTTTTCTTCTGTAAACGAGCCTTTTTTTTGTAGTGATACGCATGCGACGAAATTTAGCACTATTTTTTAATGTGTTTCATTCAATGGCGTAACCACATGTTTTACACGAGGACTTGGATTTTGTCATTTAGCTTTCTCCGATTGATAGAAAAATCAGGAGTCTACACTTTAAGGGTATTTAATATGTTTGGAATAATCATCGGTAGATACACTATGATATAATGTTGCATAAATGGAGGTTTTCATGGAAACCGAAGCCAATGGTTGGCAGTCGATTAAGCAGTTGGAAGGTCAAATAAATGTTAAAAAGCAGCTGGTAGAAATTTCCTTCGACTCTGAAATTTTTTTCATTTGTTCTTGAATACCTGATGCATCGTTTTATTCAATAAACCGAAAAACACTTTTCGAAATTTTTTTTTCGAAATTTGGGTTTCGGGTCTCCCTTAAACATGCATTACAATTATTCGAATCAATGAGTTTTCCGCGGATCTGAAGAGGCTATGGAAGACACCGACCTATATCTCTTAGTTTCAATTATTCAATTCGACTTGTTACTTTTAGCTGAAGATAATCTCAATTTTCTTTAGCACTAGGAGGCCGTAATATACCATCCGGTAATATGAAATGTCAATTCAAATATTTTTTACTCGTAAGTCTAAACGTCTTCATCGTGTCTCTAGATTGAATCTCATTTAAGTTATTTACGAAGTGGAAAAATAAGAATTTTGTATCATGAGCTTAAAATTACTCCATAAACAAAATTTGAGTGATTCACTTAATTTTTAATTCCGTATCGAACAGAGATTGCGGGATGAAGTAAAGTTGTACTTAATTAACCTTAATAAGGGAAATCTTGAAAAAACAGTTGATCTTTGGATAATTTTATCTCGAAACTAGAAAGACTGTCGGTCTTAAAACTACAGTTTAAAATTTGAAAGATGGGGTGGATATCTTCTGCACTAAGAGCAGCGCGAGCCCATTCGCATGAGCAACGGATTAGTAACAGGAGTGTTGTGAGTTCCAATCTCGATCCAGCCAAAGGCCGTCGGGTTAATCAGGTCTACTGCAAGTTGAATCCGTTATGGCTTCAAATGTCCTCACGTTGGCGTGGTGTGGAAGTTCGGAGAGTGGAGTACCAGCTCAGGTGTGTCCTCGTCATCTAACCGTAGTTCAAAATTATTAGGCGTTGTCCTTGAATGTTACCCTTCTGGATGGATACCGGACCGTCGGCATTGGGTTCCCCACAGTGCAACATTAATTACATACCTATCTACATCCTGTACATGGTACCGACCATCCCGTCTGGTGGTTTAAGGTGTTAGCCTCTAGATCGGAAGTTTCCTGGTTCGAATCCGGGTCAGTGCATATATTTTTGTAAACGCATGGTGTAGCGGCGTCTGGTGCGCCTTAAATCTGTCACGGCCGAAAGTCCTCAGGCTGGGTTGGTGTGGAAGTTTGGAGAGTGGGGTACAAGATCAGATGTTGCCTCGTCATCTGACCATGGTTCAAAACTACGATGTGTTGTCCTTGCGTGTTTCCCTTTTTTGTATTGATCCCAGACCGTCGTTAATAGCCCGTTGTGTTGCTCTAGTACGGCGTAAATTAAAAAAATTACCATTTACCTGTGCAAGGTTTCCAAATTAGTGACGTGCATGAAGTAACTAGGTAGGTAATTAATTAACAACGCATTAGAACCACACAACGCGGTATTGGCGTTGGTCCAGGATCTTTCCGGAAAGGAAATATCCTAGGGTACGTCATTTTGTAACATCAAGTAATTTTGAATCACGGTCATATGACTTGGTCACACTAAAGCTGGCACTCCACTCTCCAAACTTCCACACCACGCCAATGTAAGGACATTTGATTGGTAATTTATATTAACGTTGTACTAGAGCAACACAACTGGCTATTGACGACGGTCCGGGTTCAATCCCCTAAGGGAGAGATCCGAGGACAGCACCTCGTAATTTTGAACCACGGTCAGATGGCAAAGCAAAACCTGAGCTGGCACCCCACTCTCCAAACTTCCACACCAACCCAACGTGAGTAAGGACATTTGAGGCCACGATTGTATTACCGTGCACTAGCCCTCACTGGTTGGATTCGAACTCGCATCCCCACCTGTTGATTAGCCGTTACTCTTCCAACCTATTTACAATCCGTCTATAAAGTTTGGAGTTCAAAAGTGACATGTTTCAAGCACCTCTCCTAAACTGAAGTGGTATAAAATATTTGGGTATCCCAAAACCGTGAACGAGGAACAACGTATTTTCAAAAGTGTATCCTACCGCATTTAGTTTGTAGTTTATCCTACTGTAAAGCCGACCAACCGGTATAGTGG
This sequence comes from Metellina segmentata, assembly GCA_947359465.1. Lineage (NCBI taxonomy): Eukaryota > Metazoa > Arthropoda > Arachnida > Araneae > Tetragnathidae > Metellina > Metellina segmentata. Next base: position 30,770,887 of record OX375876.1, on the reverse strand, counting down.
TTAAGGTGTTAGCCTCTAGATCGGAAGGTTTCTGGTTCGAATTCGCGTTCGAGCATGGATGTTTGTCTGGGTATGGTGTGGAGGCGGCTGGTGCATCTTAAATCTGTCGTGGCCGAAAGTCCTCACGTTGAGTTTGTGTGTAAGTTTGGAGAGTGGTTTGCCAGCTCAGGTGTTGCTTCGTCATCTGAATTCAAAATTACGTGGTGTTGTCCTCGAATCTTTCCCTTAGAGGATGGATCCCGTACTGTCGTCAATAGCCCATTGTGTTGCTCTAGTGCAACGTTTATTAAAAATTACTAATTACTACCTACCGTAAAAGTATATACTACCGTAATATTCCTTGGTCCATTTTGAGTGCAATTTCATATCTAACATATAATCGTGTATTATAAAGTATAATTTTTAGTACGAAATTAATTGAGTTTGTTCTTCATAAATTGTTAAACATATTTGAAGAACAAGATAAAAAAAATTGCATTATATTAAAGAGTATGTTAACACAAAAAGATTTGAATAACACTGACTTGGATTATTTCAGAATTTTAGAGTTCATCTACACATAAAATAATCATAAACAAGTTTGGTAACTAATTTGATTACAAAAGGTTTCTCTAAATTAAATATTTTATTCATACAATAAAGCACAGAATAAAGAACGACGTAAATGCACTTCGTACGACTGGAACAACCAATCATGTAATTAATTTTCAGTATCTCAGAAGCCCCCACCTCATCTTTTAACATTCAGACGTTTTCACATCTCTAATATGACGGAAAACAAAGAGCACTTAGACAGAATCGCGATCCAATTACTTCCGATTACGACATTATCAACGCACACAAAACTACAATTTACGTCCTTTCACCTGCGAATTGCATAAAAAAAGCAAATGAATATAAAACTATTCATAATATTATTACTAACCACTACAGTGCGAAGTGCTGAAACTGCAATACGGCTGAAGAGGGGATCTATATTAATCTAATTTGATGAATAGTAATATGAAAACAAACGTCTGATCTGCATCTATAACGAAAGAATAGAATTTCGACGAAATGAAAAGAAAATAAATGCAGCACTTATCTCGAAAGTTTTGAAGTTTTAAGGTATTTGGTATTTTTTTAATTAACGTCATATATATTGGAGCAACACAACGGGCTTTGAAGTCTTAAAGAAGTCTCTCAAAAACTGCAGTATTTGTAAAAACATCTGGTAATATTTTCTCATTCTTTTTATTTTGTTTAATTTAGTGCAAACTTTCCTGCGGTGGTTTTGAAATCTTCTGGGACTTCAAAAAGTCATTTATTTTTCATCTGAAAGGCAGTAATCGATATTTTTAGTACTCGGGAAAACTATCTTCACTTCATGGATGTTATTTTTACTTTCCATATTTTCAGCAGCCTCTAACTGTCGAGGTGTTATTACTGCAATTACAGATTTCATCATTTCTTTCTCGGATGGGCGAGTCAATAACCCTACTGGGACACGGGCGTAAACTGTTTATTCCTGAAGAACTTTTAGAGGAAAGTTTTTTTTCAGTTTTCTTCTGACTTACTTTAACGGAAACTTGTGAGTGAACGTCGGACTTCATATCACGAGTAAATTTCTTTTTAATTCTCAGAGACCATGGCAGAAATCTGTCTGCTCAATTTGGTGGTGTCTAGGATTCAGAAAAAACAACCGTTGCTTTAATCTAACACTGCTTCTAGGCTATAAATTATTCCCTGTGGAACAGAAGTTCTCACGGTATGCATATTGTAGTGAACGAGATTGCAGTTGCCAAAGTTGCTTACGTTGGACTCAACAGTAATGATTCTCGACATTCTTAAGCTTTCATTTAGAACTTTGAAAGTACTTCCCTGGCGTTATGTATTTTTTAAATCCCGAAATATTTTTTGCTTATTCATAAAAAATTTAGACTTATTTCATACAAATATGACGCTACTGAAGTTCTTTACACTAACCGAATCCTGGTTAATCCGAATCCAGTCTAAACTGACTAACGAAGATTGGGGAAATTATCTTTTCATGAGGAATTGTTTGTTCGTCTGAGAACCTTTTATATTGCCAGTATCCTGGAGCGCTTAACTTAAATGCACCCAAATCTTCATTAGCCAGTCTACTAGATTCAGATTGATTCAAACTAACCTGAATTCTGTGTATAAAGCGGTCTTCTGAAAAACACCAAATATTTACATGCCACGCGCAGTATGAGCTGTTTGTCATTTCGGTCATGTTTCGCTACCCAGGAGCTAATTAGACAAATTAATCAGAATTAGACTTACTTTCGCCATGTAGAAACATTTGGGAAACATTGACTGCACAATTCCTTGTTGTAAACACGTTAGTTTGGTTTAGGGTTTATGACTTAAGCTCTAACAATGTACAAACTGTGCCAGGAAAAACATTAGGTTGGATGGTTAAGGTCTTATGACATAAAGTCCAACAACCCACAATCAACGGGAAACATATTAGGTTGGTTGGTTGTTTAAGTTATTATGATTCAAGGGCCAACAACTGTGCCAATAAACACATTAGGTTTGTTGGTTTAGGTTTCAAGACGCAAATTCCAACAACGAATAAACCATGCCAGGTAACACATTTCGTTGGTTGGTAAGGATTTTATGATGCAAGGTCCAGAAAAGGATTTTGAGCAAGAACAAAATAACAAAGAAAGTATACTACACTAATTATAAGAGCTTATTGTGTTTGAGAAAAGTAGACAAACCTATAAATTTTGTGTTTTTCTCATTTCTTACATTTTGGGGTATATATTGTAAATTCAGTTTAAAAAATCCAGTTCTTTGACGACAGACGTTTTAAATATGTCAAGTAGACTAATTAAAAATCTCTGCAGCTCGATATCAATGTGATTCAAAAATTTGAGGAAAGATGACTTCGAGTCATCTTCAAAAGATGCTGTGTTGAGTCTTAGCAGACACTTTTTTAACAAACCAATCTTTAATTTTAGCAGATTTTCGAAACAGAATCTAAAATATCAATACTCAATCACTTTTAATTTTTGCCCGGTCACAAAAGTTAAAAGAGAACATATCAGCAAACGGTGGGATGTAAGTTCGAGTACAACCAAAGATCGTCAAGTACAAAGAGGGCTGGTGCACGTTATATCTGTCGTGGCCTCAAATGTCCTCACGTTGGCGTGATATGGAAGCTGTGAGAGTTTGTGTGCCAGCTTTAGTGTGACTACCTCATCTGACAGTGATTCAAAATTAAGTGTTGTTCTCCTCAAATCTTTCCCTTCGGGTTTGTTCGTGGACCGTTAACAATATATCCCGTTATATAGCTCCAGTACGATGCTAATAAAAATACCTACCCAAATTGCGTCAACTTTAAACGTACCATGATGTCTGGAGCACTAACATTTTTAACGCCGATTCAAGAAACCCAGTAACCCAGACAATATACGGACAACATTCCTGTCTGCCATCATCTAACATAATTGTCTGTTAAACAAAAGAATGCTCCATTATAATCCATTCAAAAACCGCATTTTAAACTCGGTCCCTGAATACTAAGGATACATCTTAAGTGTTGTCCATAAAATCACACTAATGGAACGCTTCTAAAACTTCTAAATCACGTTTCTAAAACTTGAAAAATCGCATTTAATGGCGAATATGAACTGCCTAAAGCATCCCCCGAAAAAGCCCTCGATGGAGGAATCAAGAGTCTCTTCTGCTGAGGCTCTTAGTCGCGATCATTATCTCATTGTCTTTCTTGCAGCCTGCTTAATTGCAGTTGTCTCCACGAGTGTAATTAGCCTTAAACAAAGAGTGCCCTAACTTTCCAAGTAGGAGATTGCTGAGTCGCCTGTTTACACTCGACCTTCAGTACTGGGGTATGAAGGGTAAACAAGCGTGTTTGTTTATCCTTTCATCCGAGGCATCAATCAAGGCAGCCTTAGAAAAGATCTGGTGCTTTGTGTCCCTGGTAGAATCAACCGGTGTTGTTCGTGTTGACTCAAATTCACGTGAATTAAAGAGATCAAAACCATTGCGCACTTTTTCCGATCTGGAAATATGACTATCTATCTTTGATGTCTTAAAGCAGCATTTATTTATACTCCCTGTTCTATTGTGGGGCCGAGGTAGCTCGGTTGGATTGGTTGGTTCGTTTTAGAGTTTTATGATGCAAAGGGCCATATTTGGCCATGCTACGCCAGACTCAAGACATACAATATCAAGTAAAAGGCACACACACAATGAAAGTAACAGGCCTACGCAACAAAGAAAGTAAAGGCGTACACACAATGAAAATGTCAGGCATACACAATAAAAAGAAAATATCAAGCATACACAACAAAGAAAGTAAAGGAGCACACACAATGAAAGTTTTACTCTCACAGAAGAGAGAAAGGCACCCAGGGAGGGATGCATCTGACAGGTTGATTCGTTAGTTTTGGGGTTTTATGGTGCAATGGCCATATTTGACCATGCTGCGCCAAACGCGACATACATACCAAGTATCAGGCATATACACAATGAAAGTAACAAGCATACACCACAAAGAAAGTACCAGGCAAACACACAATGAAAGTTTTATTCACACAGAAGAGAGAAATACACCCAGAGAAAGATACATCTGACAGGAATTGAACATCACCGCTTACAAATCAAAGGTTGCTAGAACAGAGGGCAAGCCCTGTTGGAAGGGTAGCTGATTAGCAACCGAAGAGTTGCAAGTTCTCAGTTCGATCCAACCAAATACCGTAGTATACGAGGGCGCTAGTGTAAGTTAAATGTGTCGTGCCTCAAATGTTTTTTCCACCAGGATTACTGGGAATTCTTTTCTATAAGATCTTTTTCCAAGTTCTTCTTAAAAATTGATTTAATGATTGTCTTTACATTATGAAAAGGGATTTCATCATTAACAGTTTGAGTAATCGCTGTCCCTTTTGTGACCAGCAGGTCATAATTTAGTTGTTTGTTTGGGTTTTTATGACACAAAAATGATTATTTGTCCAAGCTGTGTCAGACACAAAACAAAAGCTGGAATTAATTGAGAAACAGTGTAAAAAAAATGTGTTCGTTAATCTGAAAATAAATGTTCATGTACATATAGGAACATAATAATCGCTTTCTGTTAATGGTTGAAATGGGTTTTTATGGCGCAAAGTCCATATTTGGCCATATGCGTCAAGCATATACGCAAGGGACTTTTTACTAAGATAAGAGGGAAATACACCGAGGGAAGAATCGAACTCTCAGGCTGCTAGTTTAGTGGGCAAACCCATTGATCCATGAAAGCCCCCTAGTTTTATAAGTAGACATATATTACTACATATCGCACCCCAGCAAGAAAAGTGACAGAAGTCAAAAAATAAAAATTTTTATGTTATTATTAAAAATATTGTATTTAAAAAAATTAAAGTATGAGGTGCCCCAGCGCGCGCGTGTTATGTTACTGTTCTATAGAATATCATAGAAGTAACCACCATAAATACAATCCTAAAATTTAAAGAGGCTTATACTATTTCATTATAGGTTTTACAGTATCCTTTAAGTTGATGTTTCTCAAATTCTACAATTTTGAGTTGTGTCACCTTTCTAGCCGTGGTAGGGTTGATTAAGAATTTAAAAACCTCATCACTCGATCATAGAGTTTGATTGGCACATATACAGGTGGAATCGAGAAACAAGGTCTAGACCAGGGATGGCAAATCTATGACCCGCGGGTCAGACACTGACCCATGCAGGCTTTTTAAATGACCCACGCGTTGATTTTTATAAACTCATCATTTTATCAAATACATAAAGAATTTTAATTATTTTTCGAACCCCTCTTTTAAAAAATATTAAGAAAATACAAGTGTTAATTAAGAAACTAAAAATGAAAAATATATATAAATTATTTTTGTAAAATGTTTTATATTTATTGATTGTATACATAATGCTGATTTAAGATTTATATGAAGGTTTTAAATAATGTAGCCTCCACTTGTTTTTCCTTTTTGCTAAAAATAATGTTCCTTCGAACCGCACCATGTACATTATTTATGTAGTTATTTTTTCATTTTTGTTTTTAAATTTTTGTTAATTAAAAGTACAATACAGTTAAAGATTCAGTAATAGAATTAGAAAGGAATACGTTTGCTTGCAAATACATAAAGTATTTAGCAATGTATTCAATTGCTTTAGATGAGAGTAACGATGTGAATGGTTATGCAAAATTAGCAGTTTTTGCTCAATATAAAGCAGGTAATATAATGAAAGAAGAGCTATTAAAAGTTGTAACGCTGAAAGGAAAGTGTACCAGTCTTGATATTTTTAAAGAATATGATATTGCATTTAAAGAAATGAATATTGACCTACAGAAAATTGTTTCTGTAACAACGGACGGTGTACTCAATATGGTGGGGGAAAATATTGGTTTTTCCAGTACCTTAAGCAAAATATTACACATCCTCTGATTGAATTTCATTGTTTAGCACACCAGAAAGTTCTATGTGCGAAGTAAGGTTTATAAACATTTTCCAGTGCAATGTCAGTTGTAATAAAAGTCATCAACTTTATAAACGCAAGAGGTCTTAAAAAACGACAGTTTACACAATTATAAGAGGGAGTTGAGTGCCAGTTTTAAGGGATTTTGACCTACAACAATGTTCGATGGCTCTGTACCGGTTAAGTTTTTAATCGGTTTTTCATTTTATTTGAATAAATTAAACTCTATTTGAATGAAAAGAAAACAATAATTTGGACAAATTTTCAAACATAGACTGGTTAAATGATTTCATGTTTTCATGCGACATCACTCAGCATTTTAATGAACTGAATAAAAATACTTCAAGGAAATGGACAAATTGTTTTAATGATGTTTGAGAATATAAGGATATTTATGACAAATATCTTTACTAGGGATTTGGAAAAGAAAATAATGAAATATTTTCCTCAATTACAAAAACATTTTCAAAACACAATAACAATGAAAAATACGCTTGACGTTCAAGGAAATGCATTCACAAAATATTTAATGAATATACAGGAAATTAAACATGCCTTTGAAGAGATATTTAATCAATTTAAAAGTATGGAAAATATATTTCACTTTATTTTACATCCATACAAAACGAAATTCGATACAATGGAGTTAAGCGAATTTAAATAGCTAGATATCCATGATTTAGAAATGGAATTAATTGAATTTCAAAGCAGCATAGTTTGGAAAAATAAATTTAATAACTGGATTTCCGAAGTAGAAGGGAACATATCTGAAATTAATGCAAATTATAATGATCCCACACTAAAAATTGAAAATGTTATATTAAATTTATGATTCTTTACTAAACAATTTTATATCGATGAAGAAACTTGCTAATGCTTTTTTAACGATGTTTGGATCCACATATTCATGTGAAAAATTGTTTTCTTCGATGGATTTTGTAAAGTCTACCAATAGAAATAAACTCGGAAATGAATTGACTGCAAAATGCGTTAAACTAATGAATACTGAATACGAACCTGATATTAAGAAAATATCTGACAAAAAACAACAACAGATTTCTCATAAAATATACTTTAACTTTATTGTACATACACATACCTGTAACTGTATTATCTAATAAATTATAATATTTCATGTATACATACATGTTGTTTTCTTTTCTTTGTTCATAAAAACTCTGTACAGGAGGGCTGAGCATGATTTCTTCCCTTTTATATAGATCTTTTGCTCTTCACTCGCCAAAGTAAAAGTTGTAAACCAAAAAGGAATCATTAACTTTTTAAAAGATTAACAAATTGAGAACCAAAAAAAATGTTGTTTTTTTCATGCTCCCTTCCCTCCTTCCAAGTGACCCACGAGCTAGTACTAAAAAAATTATTTACAAATTTACCAACTTCTTAAAAAAGGTTCGCACGTACAAAAAGTGTTTTGGCACACAGTGCATCTACTATCACGGTTCTTCGGTTAACCGGTTATACGTTAAATCGACGCTCTGATAATATAGGTCCTACTGTACGCTTATAGTCCAAGAGCTGACAACGAATTTGGGGAAGGTATTTTAGGCACTGTGAAATTGTAAAATAGTAGTATATCAATGGTAGTCGAATAGGATTCGACAGTCGGGAAAGGCGTTTGGGGTTATTTCGCTACTGCGCAGCATATGACATTTTCAAAAAATTATTCTCACCGGGTATCCTTTAGGCACTTAGAAATTTTTTTTTAATCTCTTATTTTAGCATTTATAGAATCTAGAAATAAAAATACCAGACTGTTTAACGGTTTTAAAGTGTAACCCGACTGCCCCGAACTTGTATTATAATAAACGCAAAAAAATATTCTTTAGGCACTCTGAAAATATAATAGCATATTTATTAATTAGTATTGAAAATATGTGCACGAATACGACGGTTTTAAATAGCAACCCGACGCAAATAAAAATATTACATAAGTATCGTCTGGATGCCGGCAGCTGCCAGGGCCCTGGCTCGCCGATCTGTGATTGGTTGCTGAGGAACCACATGACTCGAGTTTAGTGTGCAGCTGAGGCTGCTTGCAAAGCATTTTGGAGAAATTAATTTTTTTTTTCACGCAAATGTGTCCACGCTGAAAATGATTTCGTGTACATTGTTATACTGTTTTTGAGGTTTTTTAAATACAGTTGTGTTATTAAAATTTTAAGTATGAACAAATGCACATGTATATAACTATGTATACATAGTAATAATTAATTATTATAGTGATAATAATTGTTTTACCTTCAAATTAATTCTGCCTATAGATATATTGATGATTTAAATGATTTAATAATAGTATCTTTTCTAATATTTGGAAATTTATCTATCCAGAGGACCTTTCTTTAGATAAAACCAATTTAGACAATAATACAACTGATTTTCTCGACTTTTCGTGTGACAAAGCTGACGTTAAAGAAAGTAATATTTGAAACGATGAAAGAAAGTAAAAAAAATTACCCAAGAACTTGGAGAACCTAGTGTAACTGTGACAGATGATTTAGCTATTGCCAAATTTGCGATGCAAATTCAATCAATACAGGAACCATTGTACGACAATTTATTTATTCATTTAGGAGCGTTCATTTTTATCTTTGCTTACTTCAAAGCTGTTGGGAAATTTATCAGTGCTTGCGGATTAATGAATGTTGCTGTTGATTGTGAGTTGTTAGCTAGTGGATATGTTGTATCATTCCTCACGGGCAAACATTCCAATAGGTGTAAAAGATTGCACCCATTAATGGCACTGGGGTTAGAAATTATGAACTTTAAATTATTTATCGAAAAAGGAGGATTCACAATGGGGGACGAGTTACGTTCGAAACTTTTGCAATTTAATAAGAGTAGATTGTCTTCCACGACTGTATTGGAAAACCAAGATATGTCGGAGCTTATTACCTCTTATCTTGCACATAGAGACGCTTCTCTGAATGGAGCATTTATAAAAACAGCACAATTTTATATGACTTATACAGAGGCTGTTCGCACATGTTTTAGACGATTTTGGTTCGCGGTAGTAAAAAATCGTTTGTTGCAAAAGAAATAATTGCAGTTGTACAATGTTTTTAAAAGTCAAAATTATCGTCTGGGGCTTGAGAAGTTTGTTTTTATTCAAAATGGCGTTTTTAACGAAGCAGTGGTTCGAAGGCTATATTTATTCTCTTTCCGAAGAAAAATATTCATATTCCGTTACCCAAAAACGATGTGAGAGTCATGGTTTTGTGATATCTAAAGCGTCTATAAGTAATATCGTCAACAAGAAAGGAAAAAAACGTCAAATTGGAGCCTCAAGTGGGACAAAAATTCCAAACAAGTATCCAAGGAAGAAACGAACATCATCGACTATTGCAAAGGTACGCGGTTTAATGTTAAAAGAAAATCTCCATAGTCAAAGGACAGTTGCAAAATCATTAAAATGCTCGGTGTCCACTGTAAACAAAATGATAAACATTGATTTAAATCTTAAGAAAGCGAAAAAACGCAATGTGCATCGTCTTTCTCCAAAGCATATCGCTGAATGCGATATGCTTTGGAGACGTTGCCGAATTCTTTATGAAAAACACTTATCCAAAGAAAAATAGAAAAAAATTGTCACAATAGATGAATCATGGGTGTATTTAAATGATTGCAGCACAAAAAAGCCGTTTATTATCATAAAAGGGGAGAAAAAAAATTAAGTACATGGTTCACAGAAACGAAAGAAAGTTTTTCTAAGGGATTCAGGATTGTTGATGGTTTTTCATATAGTGGCAAGTTAAAGATAAAGAGAGTAGAAAAAATGTCAAGATTAACTTCAAATACTATCAGGAACATATTTTATCGACAATTTTTCTGAATGAAATATCATCGTTTTACCCACAGTGCCATAAATCTGTGGAGCTCCATCAAGACAAAGCTAGCAGTCACACATCAAAATCCACTGTAAATTTCCTAAAAGAAATGGAACAAAAAACCGGTATCAAGGCCATACCCTTCACTGATATCTCTACTAAATCTCCCGATGTATCACCTATGGATTTTTGTGCTTTCGGACTTTTAAAATCTGTATTATACAAACGTCGTCCCACAACCCTTACAGGACTCTGGAAAGCTGCTCAGGAGGAATGGGATAGAATACCTCTTCTGACACTTCAAAAGGCATTATTATCCTGGAAATTACGGTGTCGAAAGATAGTTCAGAATAAGGGCTATCAAATAGAACATTTAAAACACAAGAATCTTATGTAATTTAGTTTTGTGAATACAATATACATTGTCTAAAAAATGTGTGAACAGCCTCTGTATATACCTAATTAACTATTATCACATGTTAAGCTGTAGTATCAGAACAAGAGATTTTGCACTATTTGAATACAACTTTCCAAAAATGTATAGTCTATTTTTTAACCAGCCGAATTATGCTCGTTGGTTGGTTATATATCACGGTAACTTATTGAAAATTGAAGAAACTCATCCTGAAATTGCAGAAGCTATGAAAAAAGGATATTTCGGTATCCAGAGAACTGATAAATCTTTTTCAATAAAGCCAATCTATCTGACTCTAACAAACAATCAATGCTGAACGACAAAGAGATTAGTCTGTGTCATAAATTTTACAAATTCCATCTCAGTTCGTCAACGTTGGTGTTAGAGCCACGAAATCCGATTTACTGATATATTATTTACACGTGAAACTACCGGTCTACAAAAGAAAGAGGACGTTACATCCGATTTGGAAGAGCATAATACCAAGAGAGATACCAAATTGTTAAAAACTTTTATTTTCGGATTTTCAAAGTTTATGGATTTATTCGATCAAATATTAACCAAAGTTCACTTTTCAATATTTCTAATGGAAAAGCAGCTTCAGAAAACGTGGAAATTTTTTTATTGGGAGAGATTTCAAAAATCCAATTACAAAAGTACGCATTATGAATATTTCTGCTGAAACTAAAAAAAGGAATAAAAGTGGTAATAATGTACAAGAAATACGGATGCAACTTGTTTTATTTGGAAGTATGCTGGGTATATCAATGGATTACAATATCGATTTTGAGAAGATTTTATGCTATCGAATTATACCGATTCCAATGTCTTTATGCCATTTCTATAAGACCATTTGCAATACCAAAAAGTCAGCAATAGTAGAAGTTTTTGAAAAAAAATCACAAACCCGTAAACATATCTAAAGATTTTGATATTAATAGTTGATGGTTTCCATCTTTTACATACCATATGTGATATGCCAGCAACATTCGGCACACACACAACTTTTCCAAAAAAAAAAAATTGAAAACTCTAACAGCGACCAAAGCTCCACGTGTTGACATAATTTTTGACCAGTATTTTTTCTCGTCGATTAAAAATTACGAACGCGCACTACGGAATGAAGTAAACAGCATGGATTTTAAAATTACCGGTCCAAAGCAAGTACTTACAACAGATTTCAGTAGAGAAATAAAAAACATTAAATTCAAGCAGGCTCTCGTAAGATATTTAATAGACCACTGGACAACACCAGAAATTGCGCCATTTATTGGTAATACAATCATTAATTTAAGTTATGATCACAGTTTTTCTTTTACAAATTGAAAATGATACTATAATTATGGCAAAAAATTATAAATTATCTTGTGACGATCACGAAGAAGCAGACACAAAACTTGTACATCATGTGTGTAAAATTAATAATGATTTTGTCACTAGCGTCCTTATTAAATCTTGCGATACAGATTTTTTAATTATAATGCTCGGCAATATGGATCATCTGCAGTCTGAGAGTCTGACAATTGTCATGGAGTATGGCAACGGAACTAAAAAAAAAAGGTTTATTAACATGTCACAATTGTCTACTGAATTAGGACCATCAGTGTGTCCGTGTTTGCCTGGGTTTCATTCCATTACGGGTTGCGATTACAACACTTCTTTTTTTCAAAAAAGGAAAGAAGAAGTCATTAAAATCTACGGAGATTATCAAAAAGCTTTTACCAATTTTGGAGCAGATTGTTAAGTTTGCGATACGAAACGTTTTCGGTATTAGAAAAATTTGTCTGTGAAATTTATGACTTCAAAGATTCAACCGATATTAATACTGCTAGATTATATAAATTTTGTTCAACTTATAAAGCTCATAACGCTAATGAACCGCTCAAAATCTTTTTTGAAAAACTACGAAATTACGAAAACTACAAATTTACCTCCGTGTAAAGCTGAGTTACACCAACAACTCTTACGCACTAAATACATAACAAGCATTGGCGAAATGCACATTTACGGTTTCCCAGTAGCATATCTCCATTAAGGCATGAGCATTGACCGGATTTGCAAGATGATAAATATGAACTTTACTGTTTAGAAACAGATTGTGTAAGCCGACTTCTGTTTTAGATGCTTTAAAAGTAGAAAGTTAAACAGAAAATAATACAGGTAAATATCGATATTTTTTATTCAAAGAAATTTCATTATTTATTGTGCGTAAATGAAAATTAACCTTTTTTTCAGACAACGAACAAAATATCGATAAAGACGGAGAGGCATGTATTGAGGATGCGCTTACAGGACGATGAAGTATAGGAGAGTAATGAAGAGGAGTAATTAGGTCGAAAATAAAAGTTTACAGCTTTTAAGAAGTTCAGCGAGCCAGGGCCCCGGCAGCTGCCGGCGCAGCCGATAAATGTTATCTCGTACTCATATCTACCAATAAGACTTTTTTTTCGCATTCATGTGAAATCTTTATTTGCTTCGGGTAGTTATTTGAAACCGCCGTGTTCGTCTGGCTTTTTGCACATATTTTCGATAATAATTAATAAACATGCTATAAAAATTTCAGAATGCCTAAAGAATATTTTTTTGAGTTTATTATAATACAAATTCGGGGCGGTCGGGTAATACTTTAAAATCGTCTAAACAGTCTGAAATTTTTATTTCTGGATTCTATAAATGCTAAAATAAGAGATTAAAAAAATTTCTAAGTGCCTAAAGGATACTCGGTGAGATTAATTTTTTGAAAATGTCATATGCTGCGCAGTAGCGAAATAACCCCAAACTCCTTTCCCGACTGTCGATTCCCTATTCAACTACCATTGATATACTACTATTTTACAATTTCACCTTGCCTAAAATACCTTCCCCAAATTCGTCATCAGCTCCCCGACTATTAATCTAAAAGATATGTTTTATGCTCAATTAAAAGCTCCCGTTTCTGGACGAAGCGATTAGTTCTCCTGTTTCATTGCCTACTCAACTAAAATATAGATACAAACAACCCTTATATTTTGCCCTCGTTGCGTGAGAGGCAGCTGTATTTAATTTACATAAGTACATTCGACTTCCTTATGTTTCCGCTCAGGAATCAGTGACACACCCACACTAATATAAGTGTCATTGGAAGCTCTTCATTAATTTGTCATCCCCTCTAAATATGCTGGAGCTGACTCCTACTTCTGGTGTATCCGTTCTCTACAAAGCAGATATTGCTTCAAGAAGTCTTATAACGAAATACAGGAGCACTTTAAATGGTTGGTTTTTAGGGTGGAATGGCTAAATCTGGCCAAACTGCGGTAAGAGCAATGCTTCTCTTTTAAGTTTATGGATCTCTTTATATGCTAAGAGTATGGATCGCTGCCAATAGCGCTTTGTGTTGCTCCAGTGCGACGTAAATTAAAATACCTACCTCTATCAAGAAAATGGAAGTTAGCTGAATCAACGTCAGACTGGAGTAACACAACGGGATATTGGCTACGGTCCGGAATCATTCCTCAAGGAAAGGATCCGAGGACAAAACCTAGTTGTTTTGAAATACAGTCAGATGACGAGGTCAATACCTGAGCTAGTATTCCTCTCTCCAAACTTCCACATCATGCGGAAGCGTGAGGACATTTAAGGCTGTGACAGATTGAACGTGCAACAGCCCCCACGTACACGACGGAATTTGGTTGGATCTAGTTTCGAACTTGCAACTCACCGGTTACTGATCCGCGACTCTACTAACCAGGCTACTGCAGCCACCATGAAGTAAATGGACGTACAAAGGAAAGTTTTAACTATAAAAAAATAGTAATATACGCAATGCAAGGATGTTTAGGTGAACTGTGTATGTTAACGCCGAGTTAACTTTAAAATACTGAACGCGTTTATTCTACAGCTGTTTTGAGATGTGGGTTGACCATAGATTAGATACAAGATCAGGTCTTAGGGCTCAAGGGTCCGTTTGTTCAAGCTGTGTCAAAAACAAGACAAACAACATCACGTTTATTGTCATTCCCTCTCATGCAAAGTTTTACTTACACATAGGGAAGAAACATACTCAAAGGTAGTCACAGGAATCAAAACAGTAACAGTTAAGCAGACTAATAGAAAGACAATTTACAAATAACAGTAAAGCACAGACTCAAAATAAGATAAGTTACCAGTAATAATAAAAGTATAAACTAGTGCAAGAATGTATTTAGTGCATTCAGGAAACATCACTCAAAGTGATTTTTCCATCATATAACGATCACTACAGTTCGTGCGAATTTGTATGCTAAGTTAACTTATGGCAATCACCTTCGGACTGCTCTACAAGAAATGACAGACCACCGACAGGACTATAAAATTCTCCTAAAAAAATACAGAATTCGTTGGAAAAATTCAAAATGGTATTCATCAAACTTTCTGCAAATAAGAATTACATTTCTTACAGTCTTAAAGGATAGTCACAAATGATGTTTCGACAAATAACTGATAAATGAGGTAAAGATACTTCGACAACGTTGGATATATATTTATCCTAAAGTACAATACGTGCGAGTTTCACAGGTTTATAAACAATTAGGTCCTCTTCAGAAGGTTGTGAACTTTACAGGAACATTTTATTCCAGGGAAGTGATATACCGTTGAATTAAGACAGAAATTCATTACTGACATTATTTAAGAGACATTGCTTAGTTTCATAATGTGCAATCTCTCAATATTTATTTGACTCGTAGAGAGAAAACGGGTCACCAAACGGACTTCGGCTTCTGTGTTATAAATATTTATTCAGATGTTTTAAAAATATCAAAACATTTAAATTCCAACTCAGCTTCACGGGCTGTTGCTGTATGGAGAGAAAAGCGTAGATTTTAAGCTCCCCGAAACGCCGCAAATTAAGGAAACTGACGATGAAGTGGTAATTTAATAAAGAGTAGAATATACGATAAATGCGTTGATAATCATTGTGTCTATACCCGCAACATAGCTTGATTCAATAGCTGCACAATTTAAGAGTATGTATTTATGTAAGAAGGATACAAATCTCTTAAAAACCAGTTTCAATTTAAAATTAGAAAAATCAGATAAAAGATTCAACGATGAAAGGCTGGAATGTTGGATGAAATCCTAAAAGCTCCATTGTTGCCATCATCATTAAGTCATACTTTTTAGTGTTAGGTGCCAAAAGACATTAATAGATTTATGAAAGTCATTAGTGTGAACAGAAGAATGAAGATAAATTAAGATTTATCATTGTCTCATACAAAATAAATCTTAAAATAAGCGTTACTGCATACTCTGGAAGCTGTATATGTGTGCATCTGTACTTATAATACCCGTAGTTCTTTCGAAAGAATCATACTAACTTATGCCAATTTTTTTTTCATACAGATTATACTAAAATCCTTTCGGCGTAAAAACTACAGGAAATCTTGAAAGCAATCAGAATATGCGAAATATCATGCTCGTTTAAGACAGTGAATTTACACGAACAAGTATTGCATTCGAATTTATACTCTTACAGAGACATTTTTCTGTAAAGGAAGTTTATGTCATATTGAATACAGTGTCTAGTTCAAGATTATAAATGCAACCAATTAATTAATTAATTTAGAAATATACAAACACAGGTCAACATAATATCACTGCCACATTTTCCTTTGTCAGGTTTGTATATCCGAAGAACTTTAAAATGTCCCATGCTTTAACCATGTGCGGATAGATCTAATTTTAATTCAAACCAAACTTTGCTGAATATGTCAAACTCAAACTAAATATTTTCTGACCTTTTAAACGTGTAACTTGCATTCAACTTTCCTACTACTGAACAAATTGAGACAATTCAAGGCTATATCGTTGTCAAGCAGAAAGTGCCGTGAAAGTGAAAAAAGGGGGTTGGGGAATAGAGAAATGAGATGAGAGTAGTAAAAGATCATTTGGGTACCTCGGAAGAATGGCATCCCTAGAGTACCTCGTAACCTAGAAGCCCGTAGCCTTGGGGGGGCAGAGGTGATTTGCAATGCATAGTTTTATTGCAAGTACCGTATACAGTAAAACCCCGATTATTCGAGTTTCCTCTTTAACCGAGCTATAAAATATTTCTGATATTTTTTTTTTGTTTCTACATTGTCCATTTTTAAAACTACCGAAAATAATTCTTAACTTGATCTCACAAACACACAGGAAAACGAAATCCGTGACTCGATAAACGTTGACGAACAACGGGAGATTACAGATAAAATGATCGTTGATAAGGAAAATGAATCTAGCGATGATGAAAACAAGACAGATGGACTAAAAGCTATCGAAAATGCTATTGAATGTATCTAACAACAAGAAGCGACACCAGCAATCCTGTTATCCTTAAAAAAATGGCGTAACATTGCTGCAGAAAAATGCCACCAAAGTAACGTAAAACAAAAAGCAATTAAAGAATTTTTTAAGTAAGAACTGTTTAACTACCGTAACAATATGAATTGCATGTGGTGTATCTGTATAACTTATGTATTTGTTAAAATATACATTTGAACCTACACGATTTATTTTATTTACAATTTTCGCTTTAACCGAGTTTTACGTTGCGTTGCTCTAGTACGACGTTAACTAAAAAATTACCAATTAACAATTAACCGAGTTTTACGGTTATCCCAGTTAGTCTTGGTCCACATTAACTCGGATAATCGGGACTACTGTACTCACAAACCTTTGCGTCTAAAAATTTACTTTGTGCACTTAGGTGAACTCAAGGCATCGAAAGGTTTTCAAGATAATTTTTTGTTCAGAACCTATTTCTTTTAGAATTACTCATTTTCACTTAGAAATCAGAAAAATAAATTTTCCTTAGGACGCTACCATATTATGGTTATCGCTAAAGTGCCATTTGGTATATTTCTCTTAAACTAAGGGCGTCAAAGATCTTTATTCAGTGTCTCGATATTTTTATTTTAGATTCTTATGTATTCCCATTAGAGAAAAAGGAAATTAAACTAAAATTTATACGCTCTTTTGCATTTAACCATATCTAACATTTTGGACTGTAATGAAGCAAAATTTCATCTTCCAAAGATTTTGATCTGATTTATCATCCGTTCATTACGAAGATCAAAGTTTCGAAAGATTATTTAATATATCGATTAACTAACACCTCTGATCCTCTCCATTGAGACCTACTGACTAAAGAATACGAGGGACCACCCGTTTCCTCTGAGCAATTTCCACATAGTCTTCAACTCCTAACTTTTTTTGCAACTTCCCCTCGTTGCTGTTGCTTGCTATCAGTCTCAAGGTGGTATTTAGTCTTGGGTCGATTAACCAAGGGAGACATTGGATAGATTGAACTTCCCTTTCTGTAAAGTCTTGGCAAAATGGGAATTCCCGTTTGTCGTTCGTGAAGGGATGGGGTTTGCTTGCCTTTTCTTGATAAGATACCCGTCGGTGAAAACGAGGTTGAAGAGTAAGCTGGTTGAAACATAATTGAGTATAAGGAAGAGAATTTCAAACTTTTCAATTATTTTTGGCTTACTTTTTAGTATTAAGGGAATATAGAGAGTTGAATCTGAGACGGTAATTGTCTGTTTCGATGAAACTTGTATGGCTGTGTTATGGTGTTTGTAAGCTTTTCTTTTCCAAATTTAAAATTTCTAACCTCGTACCTTTGGGTCGCGGTAGCCCAGTTCGGAGAGCATCGGAAAAGCAACCGGAAGATTGCGAGTTTGGAACTCGATCCAAACAAAAACCCTCGTATACATGAGGGCTGGTGCACATTAAATATATCGTGGTCCCAAATGACCTCCCCTTGGCGTTGTGTGAAATTTTGGAGAGCGGTTTACCAGCTTAGGTGTTGACCTCGTCATCTGACTGTTTTTCCAAAGGACAAGATTTTGTCCTCGATTCCTTTCCTTTCGGATTGATTCCGGACCGTCACCAATATCTCGTCGTGTTTCTCCAATGCGACTCACTAATTCAACTAACTACCATTTACTTGATAGAGGAGGTAGGGAGGTATTTTAATTTACGCCGCATTGGACTGCTATTGGCGGATTGCAGTTCAGGTGTGACCTCGTCATCAGACCGTGGTTCAAAATGACGAGGTTTAGTCCGCGAATTTTTCCCTTTCGGATTTGATCCAGGATCATTATCAATAGCCAGTTGTGTTGCTCCAGTGTGTCGTTATTTAATTTACTACCCACCTGCAAAAAGTTCAGATTAATCCTGTTGCGAATATTTGTAATTATATTCAATGTAGAATTAACAAATTTAGAATTTCCTATGAAACATAATTTTGAGAATAACGAATTGGAGGATGGATGAAATAGAAAAAATACTGAGTTAAAATAATTTAAAATCAATGCCTAATGAATTGAGAGAAGTCACGTTAATTTTTTTGCAAGGAAGAATTACTTACACCAAAACATCCTTAGACTGAATTACAGCAGCAAATATGTGACTTCTATTAGCTACGACCGTCGAAAACACGTCAATTGTACCAGCCACGAACCTTACAGCAAAACAGACAGAGCAGGTGTGCGCGGATTGATATCTGTCACATGATAGAGGGGGAAATGCAGCTATCCTAATACTCTATAATTTATTGACTTCAACATTTGATCTGAAAGACAATTGAAATGACAGTAAATCACCCGATGGATATGCAAATCCGAATGCGTGCGTTAACCTAATCAGTTGTAGATTTTCTAGCATCTCGTAGTTTCCTTTCTTCGGGACCTAAAATTTATCTCAAACGTTAACTTACCGTGTGTATATAATGAAGCAAGATTTTATCTTCCAAAGATTTTGATATGGTTTATGATCCATTTCATTACATTATATTTCACCCGAGCGGAGTGTCTAGAGAGCTTTCGACAAGATGGAATTAAGGAGTGTCCAGCAGCCCCTTTCTGATAATCGTCCGCTTCATGAACGAGTAAGTGGAGGAGCGTTGATTTTCTTCCCTGACCCCTGGATACGGTAGGTAAGTATTTTAATTAACATTGTACCGGAGCAACACAACGGGCTATTGACGATGGTCGAGGATCAATCCCATTAGGAAATATTCGAGGACAACACCACGTAATGAACAATGGTCAGATGACGAGACAACGCCTGAGCTGTCACCCCACTCTCCAAACTTCCACGTCACGTCAACGTGAGGACATCCGAGGCCATGACAGATTTAACGCATCATTTAGCACCATCCCCCTTTGTACACAATGGTCTTTGGTTGGATTGTAAAAAACAACTCTACGGTTGATAATCCGCTTCTCTTTCAAATAGGATAACACCTCCCCGGTTTTTCACCAGGAATCACGCGGTGTTGTTGTATCTTGTGCGATTCTGATCACCCTGTATCACACATGAACATAGTATATTTTATATTAATTACATTTCAAATTTTTTATTCAATGAAAATGATAATTTTTTATTAAAGAGAGAAGAAAGAAATGAACACTATTAATCCTAGTTTAATACTAAGCTTTTTGCAAAATACATTAAATAGAACTGCAAACATGACTTGTTTCAATAAAGCCCATTCCATGTTATACGTCACGTTCAATTACGCACGGTTAAGCTTCAGACAAACAATGAAGCCACTCGAATGTAAGATCGAAAGAAATCGTAGTGGTTGCTTAACTTCTTTATATAAGTGAAGTTTAATCAACGTGTTTAATAAGATTTTTCAAGTATTAATCCAATTTCTACTTAAAACATAAAGTATGCACAAGTGAAATTTTTATAAGTATGATTGAGATTTAAAAAAAACTCCTGTAAATTGTAGATTAACTAATAGAAGAACACGAATAATTTAATTACAATTTTATTTTACCTTTCTGGTGTTGGTTTTTAAGAGATATTTCGGCAGTAGCAAACTCACCAGATCTTGATGGACGATTTACCTCGTCATTGGAATAAAACTGACCAGATATTGACCTCGTCTTCATAAATAGCCTGTAATGGTTTGATGACAAAGTAAAACGTCATTAGCAAAGCGCGTTGGTTTTGTCCATTTACCTTCTTAGATTAATAAGGGGTGCTTTGGAGAATTGACTTTTATTTTCAGCTATTGTTTGTTACTGATCTTCAGTCAAATTTTGTGTCGAGTTCCATCTTTCGAATGACTGTTTTAAACCATCTAGTGGTTTCGACGATATAACTCGTCATTGGATATTGCCGATTTTTTAATGATGCCGACATCCAAGATCTGGTTAGTTTTTCTAATGAAAAGGTACCTCGTCCATTAATATCTGGTCCGATTTTCTAATGAAAAGGTACCTCGTCCGTTAAGATCTGGTCAGTGTTTCTAATGGAAAGGTATCTCTTCCAACAAGATCTGGTCAGTTTTCCTAATGAAAAGGTACCTCGTTCGTTAAGATCTGGTTGGTTTTTCTAATGAAAAGGTACCTCGTTCGTTAAGGTATGTTCAGATTTTGTAATGAAAAGGTACCTCGTATAACAAGATCTGGTCAGTTTTTCTAATGAAAAGGTACCTCGTATAACAAGATCTGGTCAGTTTTTCTAATGAAAAGGTACCTCGTCCATTAAGATCTGGTTCGTTTTTCTAATGAAAAGGTACCTCATCCGTTAATGTCTGGTCAGATTTACTAATGAAAAGTTACCTCGTGCAACAAGATCTGGTCAGTTTTTCTAATGAAAAGGTACCTCATCCATTAAAATCTGGTTCGTTTTTCTAATGAAAAGGTACCTCATCCGTTAAGGTCTGGTCAGATTTACTAATGAAAAGTTACCTCGTGCAACAAGATCTGGTCGTTTTTCTAATAAAAAGATACCTCGTCCATTAATATCTGGTTCGTTTTTCTAATGAAAAGGTGACTCTATCGTTAAGATCTGGTCAAATTTCCTAATGTAAAGGTACCTCGTCCCTTAAGATCTGGTCAGATTTTCTAATGAAAAGTTACCTTGTCTATTAAGATCTGGTCAAATTTTCTAATTGAAAGGTACCTCGTCCAACAAGATCTGGTCAGTTTTTCTAATGCAGAGTTTCACTTGTTCGTCAGCAAGAGATTCTCCACACAATCACGTAATCTAATATATATATGAGCTGATTTTTTAAATAATTTATAGCAGCATAACTATAACTCGCATATTAGCGTTTCACTTCTTTGTTTAGACTTAAGTTTCATTAAGTTTATCATTAATTTTCAAACATAATTTGGAATTCTTGAATGAGGAAATTTCTATGGAAATAAAATTTAATCAATTAAAATTGACACATTATCTTTTTACCTCATTAAAGCTCAACCTTCATGTAAATATAAATATATTCAGATTTTGCATTTTGAGTGATCTAGATGGTGGTGAAAAAATGTGTTGCTTCAACTCCTCTCAACTCTCCAAGTGGTTTTGACGAGATATCTCGTCCATGAAGATCTGACTAATTTTATAACTGACGTATCTCGTCGAAATTATTACCAGGAGGGTTATAAAAACATTAAAAGATTTTTATGTCAAACACGTATAAGGGTTTCACACTTACATATTTTTTTCCAATGGCGGGCACTGGTCTCTATCCTTGGCCACTACAAGGCCGGAAGTGATGGTCAACTACTTCCAATGGCGGACACTAAGGACCTGTCCTTGACCACTACAAGACCGGAAGTGAAGGTCACTTGTGAAGGGACCCCCAGTGGGTGGGCCATCATTGCCCCTAACAAAGGACAGCACAATTTACATCCATGCCCTGACCCCAGATTCGAACGAGAAACCTTCCGATCCAGAGACCAACACCTTAACCACTAGACCAGTTGGTCTCACTTATATATAGATCAAAGGATTAAGAAAAGTAATCTCAATTCATAATAAATGTCTTTGTTAAAACTACCGTCCTTTAATACTAATAATCAATATTTATCCTCACACTTCAAACTCTTATTTTTTAAAGCGCACTCTTTAGGTGCTTACCGATTATTCAAATTAGCGTCAATTAATCCTCATTCGTCTCGTCATTTACAAAACTGGTCATATATTGATCTCGTCATCATTTTAAGACAAAACCTTCACCAAACAGGATGCTTAAATTGGAGATGTTTGTTACAACATTCATCATACAGGGAACAATAGACCAAATCCAGCATGCCTACGCTTCTGGAAATTGAATTATCTTGACTATCCTGATGGTTGTGTCCACGAGGTACCCCTGCATTAGCAAAAATGACCAGATATCTAGTCGAAACCTCTTGGAGATTTACAGAACAAAATAAAAAGAAGCGATACATCTATCTCTCAACAACGTCACGTTACAAATTTCTTATCCAACAAACCAGCATCGACAAACGCATTTATGCCCTACAGCCTGTTTTTCAGTTCAACGTTGAGCACACCTGAGCAACGCCTTCTCTCTCACAGCGACAAAGTAGATGGAAGTGCAAGCTCACCATGCATTAAAACGGAAGCCGTATTTTATTCAATGCAATCCCCTCGCTAAAGCCTCCTGAATCTTTTACACAGAAGCAAAACGCTGTATGCTCGGCACTCGGCTGTAGTAATAACAGCCGGGACGCTGCTTCCTCTGGACCAGCACCTTTCCTCTCCTATTTTCCGGGAACCAGACTTCCGATCCATTAATATAATAATAACTCCATCTAATGGAAGAAAACGCTTTCAAATATTCAGAAAGGAAAGATGCTTCCCCGGGTCTGATGAATATGCGACCAGAGGTCTTACCTTCACGTATGCTGGAAAAGCTATCTTTTTTCACGTTAGAGGAATCTGCTGCTTAAGCTGTTAAAGTTAGTGTGAGATTGAAACTATTTGTGACATTTCCTGGGCCGCCTCATCCAGTAGTGAAATAGCATCATGAAATTTTAAAGACTAAGGCCAAAAGTCTTTTCTTAAAACCAATTTTGGTAGATACTAGCCACTGTGTGGCTAGCCCGGCGTTACCCGTGCCCGTGGTGTTAGTTTGCGAAGCAATAAACACCAAGGGCAACGCCGAGATGTAAGGTAATAATTTGGTGTAAAATTTTCCGCAGATTTCAAATCCGTTGAAATTTTTAATCTATCTTTAACGATTCCGTTTTACGAAGACGAACTTTCCAATCCCAGTCAATAGTGCCGTTTACATGAGCCAAATACCCGGGTAAAAGGAGAGTAAAACCGGTTTTTTCTACTCCGCTTCCCCTACGTGGGGAAAAAGCGAAGAAATACGCGGGTTGATTTCAACCCTAGTCTAGAGTGCCTATATAATCAGAGTGGCGACATACGGGAAACACTTTCTGATTGGCTTAGAGACCTTTTCTACCGCCCGGGGCGGTCTTTTCCCAGCTCCCGTAGACTTAACATGGGAACTTTTTGCGTGTTCGAGAAAAACGTGTGTATATTAAATTAAAAAGAAAATATAGCTTTTTCATGTTCTATTTCGTGTTCTAGAATGTTTATTTATTGTTATTTTAGTGTTTTGTCAGTATAAATTTGAAGACTTTTTAAGTAAATAGCTTTTTTTTGAACAACATGGCGTTTCCCGCAATCTAAGTTAGCGCGTTGTGCAATCCATCTCATCAATTACGCATGTAATTGAGCGTTTATGATTCATTTATACCGAATATATCCATATTATAACAATCATATGCTTTTTGTTCTCCCTGAAATGATATATTAATTCGCCCAACAACCTTCTCTGAGACGATTCTGGTAGAAAAATGGCTGCCGCGCATGCGCATTGGGCCAAATTTGGTCCCTTGTCGCCACTCTTATTATATAGGCACTCTACCCTAGTCAAGTCCCGTGTCTTTGAGATTACCCTCCTTTCCCATAATGCAATCTTCGAAAATCCCTTTCAGCCTCTAACTACCCGGGTAGATTGATTTGGTCATGTAAACCATACTACTATGTTTTTTTATTTTTTATTTTTTGCTCTCATTCGCTCAAATGGAATAGAGCAGGAAATGTAGTCTGTTTCTTTTTTTTTAACGCGATGGGCAGAAGATGCAATCTGTTTATTTTTGGATTGAGAAAGTTAACGGTGACGTCACAATCTCTCTTGCGAAAATATAAAAGATATATTCAATTTAAAAATTATTTATTTAAAGAAAACCATATTTTTAGGTATCGATCTAAAGTGAAATTTTCCGCAGATTTCAAATCCGTTGAAATTATTACTCTATCTTTAACGGTCTAGGAGATAGAAAAAAATAATTAAGTGACTCCAGTTAAAAGATTACTTGTTTTTATCGTCTGGCTGGAAAATCATTCATCCTAGCAAAATCAAAACGGAAACGAAAAATAATAATTTTAGAATCTGTATTTCTTTTATCAACAACTCTCCTATAGCAGGTGTTGCTTCTATGCTGTTGCATTCAATACAGATTAAATTTCATTAAATTCATTTTTAAATGTTCTCTATTGAATTTTAAATTTCGCTTGACCCCAAAATTGCAAAATCTTCGAACTACCTATGTGCCAAATCCCATTACTGTAAGTGCCATAGATTCGTCAGGACTTAGATCACAAGAAACAAACAAACACTTCCTTTTATAATATTAGAGATTTTAGTGACTCAGATTCAAAATGAATCGATTAAAACACAGAGTGAAACAACTACACACAGACGATGAAAATTTCACCAAGAAATTTAAATTTTAAAGGTAGGCAGACGGTGAATTAACGTCGCATTGGAGTTATACAACGGGTTATTGGCAATCGTGCGGGATCAAACACTCAAGGTAACTTCCGAGAACAACACCACGTAATTTTGAACCTCGGTTGGATGGCGAGAT
This sequence comes from Metellina segmentata, assembly GCA_947359465.1. NCBI lineage: Eukaryota > Metazoa > Arthropoda > Arachnida > Araneae > Tetragnathidae > Metellina > Metellina segmentata. Next base: position 30,745,472 of record OX375876.1, on the reverse strand, counting down.
CACATATAAACAGGTAGCCCACTCTTCAAACTTCCATACCGCACCAATCTGAGAACATTTGGGTCACGACAGATAAAAAGTGCACCAGCCTCTTTGTACAAGGCGATGTTTGTTGGATTCGAACTCGCAACACTCCGATTGCTAAGCCGTACTATTCCAACCGGGTAACCGTGTCCCTATCTCCTAGTAGACTGGCCATAAGACGAATCTCTAATATTATCAAAGGTAGTGTTTTTCTGTCTGTTTCTTTCCTGCACCCAAAGCCCATACGAATCTATGTCACTTACAGTAATGGGATTTGGCATACAGGTAGTCCAAAGTTTTCGCAATTTTAGGGTCGCGGCGAATTTTAAAATTCAGTTTAGAACCTTTTTTAATTTTTTTATTGAAATTTAATTATTATTGAATGCAACCGCATAGAAAATTACAGATACTAAATTTATTTTTTCGTTTCCGTTTTCATTTTGCGCTGAGGTGATTTTCCAGCAGACGATAAAAAACAAATAAACTTTTAACTGGAGTTATTTAGTTAATTTTTCAGATTCCTAGATCGTTAAAGATAGAGTAAATATTTCAACGGATTTGAAATCTGCGGAAAATTTTACATTAGATCGATACCTAAAAATATGATTTTCTTGAAATAAATATTATTTTTAAATTGAATATATTTTATATTTTCGCAAGAGATTGTCACGTCACGTCAACCTTCGCGTTCAAAAAATAAACATATTACATTTCCTGCCCTCTTACAGTAAAAGCGAAAGAAAGCAAAAATAATAAAATCATTTTGTCTGGCATTGTTTAGGTTTTTTTTTTTTTTTTAATCGGGATCGTTAAAGATAGATTGAAAATTTCGAAGGATTTGAAATCTGCGGATAATTTGACACCAGATACGTTTGATTTTATTTTAATAAAAAAAATTTTATGTTAAATATTTACATTTTCGCAAGAGATTGTGGCGTCACTCCGAATTCCCATTTGAGTTGCGAAGCAAACTAACACCACAACTCCGTTATGGCTGTTATCCAATCTACGAAGGAAATTATAGTTCGTAATATTCATAATTTGGTTTGCAAAGCAAACCAACACCACGGGCAACACCATGAGGGCTGTTATCGAATTCGGCCGCATTTGACAATGACGAGGTCACCACGGTGTTGCCCCTGGTGGTGGTTTACAAAGCAAACCATAGTTCATAACATTCATAATTTGGTTTTCAGAGCAAACCAAATGGGAATTCGTAGCAATTACAAGGGGGAAGCGAGCAGTCATCACACCTGACCCTACCAAAAGAACTGTCATGGGCAAAGCCGTGCTGACCACGCAGTGGCTAGTTAGATATATGTTTGAAGCAGATGGAACTCTTCAGAATGTTCAGTGACAACAAATACAAATATTGACGACCAGCTACAGGCTCAAGCCCAACAAGGCTGATCCTTTGTTTATGAACTCCCCAATTCCCAATGACTATCCAATTGTATCTTAAATTCGTACACTCCCTTTGAATTAACTATATTCTCTGGCAACGCGTTCCAACTGTCAATTACCCTATTAAAGTAGTAGTTTTTCCTTAAATCCCGATTAAAATGTGTCTTATTCAATTTATACCCATGGCCCCTTATTCTGTTATCCCTATTGAAATTTAAGCCCTCTGTGTCCCCTTGTTTTACAAACTTGAAAAGCTGAATCAAATCCCCCCTCCTTCTTCTTCTTTCCAGTGTATACATGTTTAGCTTACTTAAACGTTCATTATAGTCGAAATTTGCTAGCCCCTTTATTATTTTTGTAGCTCTGTGCTGAACCCTTTCAATGGATTCTATGTCCTATCTCATATATGGAGCCCAGAATTCTACAGCATATTCTAGATGTGGTCTTACTAAACCCTGATTTAACGGCAAGATTATATTCGTATCCCTTGAAGTTACAGTCTTTTTAATATACCCCAATAACCTATTAGCATTTTTACCCGCAGCTGAACATTGGTGACTCATTTTAAAATCCCTGTGAATTATCACCCCAAGATCCTTGACTGTTTCTCCTTCCTTTACCTTTACTCCCTGCAGACAGTACTCGGTTCCACTGTTCCTGTAACCCATATGCAGAACTTGACATTTCCCTACATTAAATGACATACCTCATTTTACAGCCGATTTTGATATCTTATCAAGATCCCCTTGTAAATTCTCTATCTGTAACTTGGTATTCACTGTCCCCCATATTTTTAAGTCATCTGCAAATATACTGATTCTATTCTTGATCCCCTGACCTATATCATCTATGAAAATTATAAATAAAATTGGACCCAAAACTGATCCCTGAGGCACACCACTTATAACTTCTGTCTACTGTGAATAATTTCCTTTTACCTGCACTCTCTGCTTTCTACCCAATAACCAATTCTTTATCCATATCAATGTTTTTCCCTGAATCCCCAGCCTTTCCAATTTAAACAGTAATGCCTCATGAGGTACTTTATCAAAAGCCTTTTGAAAATCTATGTACATGATATCTACACTGCTCTTATAATCCAGCTCCTCAGTAATTTTTTTCGTAGAACTTCAAAAGGTTTGTAGAGCAGGATCTGCCCTTACTAAACCCATACTGATTAACTTATAACAGTCCCCCCTCCTCCAAGTAAAACATTATATGTGCTTTTTTTAACAGAGATTCAAATATTTTGCAATTTACTGATGTTAAACTTACGGGTCTATAGTTGCCCGGATCACTTTGTATTCCCTTTTTGAAAATTGTAGTTATGTTGGCCAACTTCCAATTCATTGGTACCCAACCCGTGCTATATGTTGAATTAAATATGATGTGAATTACGTCCCCCAATTCTTCCGCGCATTCCACTAGTACTCTCGGATAAATATCGTCTGGCCCTGGTGCTTTAGATGGCCTAATACTTTTCAACTTATGTACTATTTCTTCCCTGTTAAATTTGCATTCTTTAATTATACCCCCTGCAAAGGCTCCATCCTTGGGATTATTTTTTAATTTATAGTTACCATTGAAAACCCCCAGAAAAAAGTCATTTAACAGGTTTGTCATTCCCACGTCGTCTTGAATTAATTTACCTCCCCTCCCCTCTAACGGGCCCAGTGTAGTACTAAATTTATTTTTACCACTTGCATATGCAAAAAATTCTTTTGGGTTTATATTTATTTCCCTTGCTAATTTTTCCTCCAAGGACACCTTTGCTTCCGACTAATAGTTTTAAACTCCTTTCTGGCTTTCTGATATGCCTCCTTGTCCCTGTCGTTACCAGTGCTTTTATATACCCTGTATGTTCTTTGTTTTAATTTTAAAGCTTTGTGTGTTTCCCCTGAAAACCACATAGGGAGCAATTTTCTAGATTTTCCTTTTTTCCTGAACGTTACATGTTTTTTTAACACCCTGTCTAACTTATTCTTGAATTCCTCCCATTGTTCAGAATGATGCAGTGCTAATAATCCCCTTTGAATGTTTCCTTTAACTCTTCCCTTATCCTATGAAAATTTACCTTTCTGAAATTTGGAATTATCCTACTATTGATTGTGTATGCTGACTGAAAATTTATACTTAATCTGATACTTCTATGATCACTTTCTCGAAGTGGCTCACCTGTAACTAAATCCTGCACCCAACGTTCTACAACGTGCTACAACGTTCCGGAAGACAGGGTCATCGACTGATGCAGACACGGAAGAAAATGTGTTGAAAATATATCGTTGAAAATATACAAATGAGAAGAGCGCTTCTCCAGGCTGCTCGTGAAGTAAGAATTCCAAAGGATAGTGTCCATTCTATTATGAATCGATTTGTTTGGAAAAAGATATTAGTGTACAAAAAAATACGATAATGTAGTTCGTTGTAAACATCGAAAGTAAACTCTACGATATTTTACAAATAATTCATAAACAATCAAAGTGTGAGAACATTTTCTTTTGCGACACAGTGGTGTGTTATTTTTAAATTCATCGTAGCAGAATTCATTCGAGTTTATCCAATGGTAGAATTATTTTCTTCCATAAAAGTAAAAATACCAGGTGATATCCCCCCTTTCCTACAATAAAAAGAAACTTCAATCAATTGAATTGTCTTTCGTTTCCGCGAACCCGGTTTTTAAAACTGAAATAAAAAGATGAAATTGAAGAACGCGCCACACACACACGACAAACTTTAATCTTCTTTCATCTCAATCAAACATCTCGCTCACCCAATCTATACTTTTTCCAGACATTCGAGGCAGAAAAATGCGATGACTCTGCTTCGGTGGCTCACAACTCAGGGGGTTACTATTGATAAAATGTGTACACAAACTGAACTGCGAAAAGGAGAGATGGATTTAGATATGCTTTTAAAAACAGGCCTGATAACTCTACGCAACATAAAAAGACTTATTTTTTGAAAATTAAAAGAAAGAAATGATTAAGAAATATTTTCAGATTTTTTTCATCGCTTTCTGTCTAAAATTACCTAACAAAGCGTAAGGTAGAAAAAAAAGGAGTTTCTTTCTTACAAAAGCAAACTAATCAATGGAGCAACGCAGACAAAATTTCTTGGGAACATGTTCAAAAGGGTTAATATTTCGCCCCCTTTCTAGTAGTGAATTTTACAATGCCAAAATAGCAATGAGATATTGCTTTATATTTCCAAACTCATATTGCAGTTGAAATAACATCCCTATGACTACGTCCTATCTCAAAGCTTCTTATTTCCATCTCTTTTCTATAATATACCTTCAAAACTTCTAGATTTCAGAATTTATTGCACCTTTATAATTCGACTACCTCCGAAGTATCCTCACATCTCATTGGACATAATTACCGATTTAAGATCTGACCAACTTAATTATTTGCACTCAGTTATATATACGGCTCACTAAACAAGCGTTAAACAAATCCAATCGAAATCAATTCAAGTCTATGATGGCTTACACTCGAACAGATTTGAATTGCGGAAACCGCACCACTTAACAAAAATATTGCATTCTGCGCTTCAAACAAACAGCATAAACACCGCTGAAAATTTACATAGCCTTCCGGTCTGTGTGCACCGCAAAACTAATTAGAAGGCCACATTTACTTAGCAAGCTAATCGCTTCAGGCATTATGTATGCAACGTACGCTGCCAAATCCCACGCCTATTAATGGCGCAAGGATATTCGGGAGCGAACCTTTGATTATGAGAACGCTCTGAATATATGACCGCTGTACTTACGGGAGCAGAATATTTCCTTTGTTTGTCTTGATCTGTTCGGGCGACAGCAAGTCGCTAATAATTATGTCTGCCTTGTGACGTAGGACTGTCCGCAGGATCTGTGTAAATGAGAACTCTTTTGAGCGTGGCAGCCATTTTGTGAAACTGCTCGGCGAGATTAAATAATTATTTATGAGCATCGCACCCAAGTTTGGGGACTAAATCGTCGAATGAAAGTTGTTCCGGACACTCGAAATGAGTTGAATATTTATTAGACCTGGGGACACCGTTCGTAAATAAGCAGAGGATTAGTAAATACCTTCAATGCTTTAATTGCTGTTGATATTCAGTGGTGTTCAATACTTTTGAGAACTAAACGAATTGATGAGTGGATAATTTTTTTTGTACGGCTGGATTATAATCGAGTTTGCAAACTTAAAATTTCGCATTTGTGAAACGAAAAAGAACTATAAGTTTAGATTTTGTTGTCTAGTGGAATGTCAAAAATAAATTTTTGATTGATTCAACTTGCAGATATTTTATTCGATCGTTGTATTTTTTACAAAAATATTGTACTGCCATATTCTTTTCCTTATTGAAAGAAACTGTGGACTTCTTATCTTGCGTATAATTACAATTTTTCAGCGTATCCATAATCCAAACACATCAATCAAATTCAGCATTAGGTACCTTAACAATCCTAATGACTGTCTCGTTGAATATCTAGTCATTTACAAAAAAGGAACTAATCTTAATGAATGAGTTATAAATCGTCATAAGGAGATCGTAATCTCGTCATGATAAAAATAGGCAATATCTTTATGACATCCAACCTTTTACTCATAACGTAATATCTCTTAATTAGTCACAGCTTGTTACCTAAAAATTGGTCACATCTTGATAGACAATATATCTCGTCGGTGGGTTAAAACAGCTGTATTGATTACCTAAACCTTTAAGTGTTTTCTTCTGTTAATATTCTTTTATTTCTTCTTTAACGAACAATGTAAAATTTGTAGAATAATCGAAGTATTTGTAGAAATGAAATGTTGTAGTCATGGAAAAGACGTGGTATTTTAATATTGTGTAGATATGTTTGAAAATATGTTAGTTGATCGTCTGCTTACTCCATTGTCGCGAAGTACCCGTATTATCCAGGCATCATTTAAAAACTTAACCCTCCAATTAGACCTGAATACACATCTAGTTCTGGAAAGTTTTCCTAATGGCTATTACTCCAACAGAAATTGAAGACCTATGTAGAAAAAGGAAATTGCCCCAGAACTGGCAACGGTTTTGACCAGGTTTTTGCACCAGACTGGCCACTACAGGACAATTTCCAATCAAAAGCCACGAGTAGGATAAAACTTTGTAAATATAGCGGAGATATCAACAGTAGATCATCAAAAGGGTACAGCTGCAGTCTACATTTATAGCGGTTGCAACGGCCTTAGCTATTTTTTGGCGCACTTTTAAAGTCGAAAAGGAAATAATTATTTAAAAAATATTTTTCTTTTACAAATATTTTTCTTTTTACGATGTAAAATGAAAGCCTCAAATACATTTCAGAGCGTTTTAAAATACATACTTTTTAAAAAAGCTTAAACTTAAACTAAACTTTTTTTTAAAGCTTAAACTGAATTTTGTTTTTACTAAAGAAAGTTCTTTGTTTTAACGGAATGCAATAAATAATACAACCGCAAACGTCAAAATGGAAACGTGAAAAAAATTACAGTAAAATAAAATTCCACAACTGGCGAAAAACCCTCAAATGAACCAATCAAATCAAACGATATTTAAAAATTAAAATAACCAATGGAATCAAAGAAAAAAAAATTCTAACGAACCAATGAAATCAAACGACTTTATCGGATTTTGAAGAAACTTTCTAGAATAATCAAAATAAAAATTTAAACTTTCAATTTACCGAGGTTGCCATGAAACCCGCAATAACCATAAATATCGCTGCCTTAACCTACCATAACTCGTTACTAAAAGTGCGCCCCAAAAAAAAATCACCAAGGCCGTTGCCACCGCTATAAACGTAGACTGCAGCTGTACCAACAAAAGATCAAACTTAGAAAATGGTAGATTCTATATACTGCGGGAAATAAGGTTTAACTAAAGAAATCTTTTCTATACTATTCGTAGGAAATTTGTGAGTAGTTTGAAACTCCCACACAGAGCAAAAAAAAAAGAATGCCTAAAGTATTCCAAACCATCCAATGTCAAACATTCCGTCCCTTCCAGGATGTGATCATCAACCATCTCATTGTCGTCTTTTCAAAAGAACTCTTGACTTACGAATTTCACGATGTGGTGTAGACCCAATTTTGAGTCGCTGAATCCAATTATTTACACACTGGAACTGTACTCTAACAAATGGTCCCAAGACAAGAAAATCTGTGAAAAAAAACACAAGGTTATGTACTTCAATGTAACCTACTGACATAGTACGGCCAATGTTCCCTGCTTTCAGCTCATTCTTGTAGACAAAAACAGAAATCCCTACTTTTGAGATACACAAAAAACATCTTGTTGCCCGAAGCAAATCTCTAGGTTCATTCAGTTTTCCAAAGAATAAAATCGATCCCTTTCGTCGCGTCATCGTCGCGACCTATTTATCAGCACATTTTTATTCTTCCCTTACATTCCTTGGTTCACTATTTTATTGCTGCATAAATCGATTGCGCGTCTTTATGCTGTGAAGTTGCGTTGTACGTCGCTTGTGTGCGACCATCTCCGATTGAATCCACCCTTTCACGCAAACGCGGGGAATCCAACGCCCTTCCTTTGTGCTACCAGGGTGAAGGGTTGAGCATATTTCATTCCATACGTTTCTATGTGGGGTGATTTAGAACTCCTCTGGGTCTTCAGAACACTTGTTTTGCCAGTGCAAGTTTGTCAATACGTTCGAATTCGAAGAGGGTCTGGAGACGAAAGAAAAAATGGGTCTAGCCCTCAAAGCGGTAGCGAGATTTCCGATTGGTGTAGCGTTGCTTTTACCACCACAACCACCTTAACGACTTACTAACCACACTTTTCAAAATAATCTGTGAATTCTTTCAATCTTTAGAATTATTTTCGGGTTGTATCTGAGAAAGAATCTGCTGAGACCATTCTATTTTTCAATTCTGTAGAATATAACAGCCTGAAACGATTCTATTGACACATTCTTTAGAATAATAATTTGAAAACTATTCTTTTGAACCCTTCTGTAGAATAGCAATATTGTCCTATCAATAATAGTTTGGAGCCCTTGTATTGTCCCATTCTGTAGTAATAGTTTGTAACGATTGAATTGCTTCATTCTGTTCAATAGTAATAGTTTGGAACGATTCTATTGGCCCACTCGGTAGAATAATAATAGTTCGAAAATATTATACTGGTCCATTCTGTAGAATCTAACGCTTTGCAATGATTCTATTGACCCATTCTTTAGAATAACAGTTTGAAACTATTATATTGAACCATTCTGAAGAATAGTAATATTGTACTATTACATATTAATAGTTTGGAACGATTCTATAGTTCCGTTCTGTAGTAATAGTTTTGAACGATCTATTGGGCCTCTCACACATTCTGTTGAATAGTAATAGTTTGGAAGGATTCTATTGTTCCTTTCAGTAGTAATAATTTGAAACGATTCTATTTATTCGGCTCATTCTGTAGAACAGAGCCCTTTGACTCTATTTATCCTTTTATTGGTTGGTTGTTTTCGCATTCTATGGCACAAGTCATATTGAGTCAAGCTGCGCCAAACATAAGACAGTCAGCATAGAGAGGGAGGAAGAAAAAGCAGAAGGTAGACGAGGGTAAAAATGAAAGAAAGGAAATATCACTCGGGTACCGTTGGGTTGTGATGCCCGTACACACCTAGGCTGACCCTAATGGCTCTCCATTCATTGAAATGGAATCCTTCAGAAAGATTATATTGCTCTTTTCCCTCGCATAGAAAATCCTTTGGAAAAATTCGATTGTTTATTTCCTTATTATAATCCTTTCGAAAGATTCTATTGATTCAATTGGAATCAAGAAGGTCACGATTGGTCAGAAGTCATAGATGGTAGGGTAGGTCATTTAATTAACATCGCATTGGTGCAACACAACGGGCTATTGACGACGGTCCGGGATCAACCCCTAAAGGACAACACCACGAGGACAACACCACGTTATTTTGAACCACGGTCATATTGCGAGGCTCACCAGAGCTGACACCCCACTCTCCTACCTTCCACACCATGCCATGACACTTGAGGTCATGACGGATTTAACATGAGCCAGCCCCCTTTGTACACGACGGTCATTGGTTTTGCGACGACGCGTCCACGCTCTTTCTTCCCACCAATGGAGGAATTCGGGCTGTCTAGACACCAAGGTGCTGTTCTGGTTCCCAGGAGAGTCGGGGCTCTTTACTCTGTGCCGACGTCTCCTGTGGTCGTAGGGATTTCAGACAACAAGTCGTCTCGGCGGCGCTAGAACATTCCTGAATATTTTGGAAAGCCCGCCAAGGAAAACTTTAGCCAATGGGAGAAGAGAGGACGTTCCCCACCCCTTTTGGCCGACCCGAGTTCGAAGAGAACGAGGGGGGAGACGACGCTGAGATTTCAACGGTGCGATTGATTTAGCGAGACTCAGAGGTCCCAGGTAGGGAACCGACCAAGTCCCAGTACGGACAATTTTGTATCTGAACTCTTCGTCAACTTATGTAAATTTATGTACAAAGTCATCAATTAAAATACTCCAGAAAGCAGTACTGACTTGGTACTTTTTGTTCAGCAATTCCCCACCACCCATCTGTGAAGTTGTCACAGTTTGATTCAAACTCGCAACCCACCAGTTGCAGGTTCGTTACTCTTACGACCTAACTACCGCGGCCCCTAGAAGTCACTGAGGTAAAAATTCCGGTAACAAAGTGGAATTATGCGTGCTAACCAATCATATGACCTTCTTGATCAATGGAATTATGGAGATTTCAGGTAGTTGATCTCAAACCTACCTACTCGATGTTTAATAGTCGTGATACCACTCCCGCTTTCAATAAAACTTTTTACAGTTTTAAAATTTTAAGTTTTTTATTACTATTCTCAATTTTTTTATGAAACTTAGAATTTACCTTTGTCACTCATACAATGTGAAAGATTTTTTAAATGAGCAAACAAATCATCTGTAAGATGGGGATTTCACTGCAGGGTATCTAATGCTCACTCTCGCACCTTAAAATGTAGTCAAGTAATATCACTTCTGTCAACACTTACAGAGGCTGTTCGCACATTTTTTAGCCGATTTTGGTTAGCGGTAATAAAAAATCGTTTGCTGTAAAAGAAATAATTGCAGTTGTACTATGTTTTTAAAGTAAAAATTATCGTCTGCGGCTTGAGAGGTTTGTTTTTATTAAAAATGGCGTTTTTAACGAAACAGTGGTTCGAAGGCTATATTTATGCTCTTTCCGAAGAGAAATATTCATATTCCGTTACCCAAAAATTATGTGAAAGACATGGTTTTGTGATATCTAAAGCGTCGATAGGTAATATCGTCAACAAGAAAGGGAAAAAACGTCGGTACAGCTACACTCTACGTTTATGAGTGATGGCAACGACTTGGCGATTTTTTTTGGCGCACTTCTAGTAGCGAGTTACGATAAATTAAGGCAACCCATCTTTCGTTGCTGTTGTTGTGGTTTTCATGGCAACCTCGGCAAACGGAAACCTTCAATTTTCATTTTGAATATTCTAGAAAGTTCTTTCAAAATCCGTTAAAGTCGTTTGATTTCATTGATTCGTTTGAAATTTTTTCTTTCCTCCCATTGGTTATTTTGTTTTTAAAATATCCTTTGATTGCACTGGTCCTTTTAAATCGTTTTCTGTGATACCATTGGTCCTTTTATTTGTATTTTGACAGTTGTGGAATTTTTATTTTGTTATAATAGTTTTAACGACAGGATTAAGAGTTTTGTTTTTTTGACCATTTTCGTTTTCAATATTTTTTTACGAGAGAATTCTGATTTTATCAGGTATTATTTCTTGCTTTTTTTTCTTTTGTAAATCTTTTTTCTTTTTCAACATGCTCACTTTATTTACTGTAATTGATAAGTTTCAGGGTATTCTTACCATTCGTAGCTTAGTTTCTCTGCTGGTTCACAAATGTGTTTTGATATGTGCTTAAGCTTACTACTTTTTGTGAAAAAAATTTTTAAATATACTTTTTAAAACGTTCTGAAATATGCTTAAAAAGTGTGTTGTAAAAAGAAAAAAAAAATTGTGACATTAAAAGAGTTAGAAAATAATTATTTCCTTGGCGACTTTAGAAGTGCGCCAAAAAAAATCGCCAAAGCCGTTGCCATCACTCATAAACGTAGAGTGTAGCTGTACCAAAACGTCAAATTGGAGCCTTAAGTGGGGCAAAAATTCCAAACAAGTATCCAAGGAAGAAACGGACATCTTCGACTATTGCAAAGGTACGTTGTTTAATGATAAAAGAAAATCCCCCTAGTCAAAGGACAGTTGCAAAATAATTAAAATACTCGGTGTCCACTGTAAACAAAATGATAAACGTTGATTTAAATCTTAAGAAAGCGAAAAAACGCAACGTGCATCGTCTTTCTCCAAAGTATATCGCTAAACGCAGGACACGCTGCCGAATTCTATGTGAGAAACACACTTATCCAAAGAAAAATAGAGAAAAATGAACATTTAAAACACAAGAATTTTATGTAATTTAGTTTTGTGAATACAATATACATTGTCTAAAAAATGTGTGAACAGCCTCTATATAAGAGATACGTTCTACACACAAAAAAAAAACCTTGATCCATCTTCCTTTAGCTATACAGGAAAAACCTGTCATATTTCGACCAACTTCTTTCAACAGTAGTCAACACGTGAGTTTGAAATATCTCTCTTTTTCTATTACACTTTTAAAAAAGAAATAAAAGCAATCTTTAAAACAAGACCGAGGCATGTCCATTCCTATGTAATGAGTGTGTTCGAAAATTATTTTTTAATTCTGAGAGACTATTTTAGGTAAAGATCAAAATCACGGAATACGTTTCTTTTCATTTCTTAAATTATATTATGTTTTATAAAAACGTGTATGAAAACTTGATAAGCAAATGACTATACAGGTATAGGATTTTCTTTAAGAATTAAATATTGAAAAAAAAAATATTTATAATAATTCTATTTTAAACTGTATGCTAATTGGAGTGAGGGAAGGTGATGGGAACTGCACCATCCTCTTGGAAGATTGTCTAGATTCGGCACAGCTGCATTCTCTGTGACGTTTGTTGGCAATACTCTTAAAGCATTTTTTAAAATTAAAAATGAAAGAATTCCTTAAAAATATTTTTTTACAATGAAATATATTAAGCTTTAAAGGATATTTATTAACGTAAAAAATGAAAAGGTTTGAGAAAACATGTTTTTCACATAAAATGGCATTTTTAAATACAAAAAGGGAAGAATTTTCAAAAATAAATGTAAAGAAACGATACAACCTGATGTGAAACGTTTGAATTTTTACGATTTATATGGAGCGGAAAAGAATTGGGGTAAAAATTTAAAAGAACCAATGAAATCAAAGGGGAAAAAATTAAAAGAATCAATGAAATTAAAGGAGTAATGGTAATGGTAATTTTAGTTAACGTCGTACTAGAGTAACACAACGAATTAAAGGGAGGGAAATTAAAAGAATCAATGAAATCAAAAGGAAAAGAATTGGATGGAAATTTAAAAGATCCAATGAATTTCAAAGGACAGTTTAACGGATACGAAAAGAACTTTCTAGAATATTCAAAATGAAAATTTAAACTTTCCGCTTGCCGAGGTTGCTATAAAACTGGAATAATCGTTACAAAGATGGGTTGCCTTCACCTTCCAGAACTCGCTACTAAAAGTACGCCAAAAAACGCTCGAAAAGCTTTGCCACCAAACGTGGCAGGGGAATGCAGCTGTACCTTAGATTATAAAAGTCTTCACAGTATTTTTAAATTTTAAAAATTCCTTGTCGTACGTAGAAGTTGTTTAATTAATGAATAGATGCTAATCTTTTGTAACTCAGTTATTAAAAGCATATTATTCAATACAACATTTCGTTAATTATTTATCAGACATTTATAAATGATAGATACTTTTTCTTTAGCAGAAAAGCGACTACCGCATTTTCCGATCTACATTGAATTAATTTAATTTCTATAAATTCGTAACGTATTTCTTAATTCTTTAAAACCGGCGCTCCGGATGGTTGTATAGAATTCTGACCGACAACGGAAAGCCGTTATTTTGAATAATGTTCAGATGACAAGATCAACACCTGAGTTGGCACCCGGCTCTCAAAACTACTACACCACAATAAAGACATTTGTGATCACGACAGATTTAACGTGCTCCAACCTCCACGAGCGCGACGATTTTTGGTTGGACACATTTTAGAACTCACAAACATCTGGTTTCTAATCCGCTTCTCTTCAAACTGAGACTCCACCCCCCACACAACACGACCCCAGTTTATCACAAGGAATTGCAACAGTCCTCCGATTGCTAATTCGATACTCTTGCAACCGGACTCCCTTGACCCATATATTCGCATGTGAACTCCTAATAGGATTGATGACGAATTGAAAATATATTTGATTCTTACTTGTTGCAGTCAACCTAGTGAACCATTTCTTTCCGCCACAAACTAATCGCCAAAACAAAATAACACCCACACGACATTAAGGCATCCACTGCTCAAAATAAACGTTCCCTGTTCGTATACCAACTGCCACATCCTAGACTTGGTAGCAGGAGCAGTTCTAGTAGGAGACGGTAGTAGACTAGCAGGTTCACCCAAGACTTGAAGGTGTCTCACTTTCCCCAACTAACAGCCACCGTCAGAGGATTAGATCACATAGTTCCTTCACTTAAATGACCTGCTACAGATTCCCTTGGCTCTGGACTATAGTGGAATCACGTGAACTTTAACCTTCCGATTGGTTTTGACGGAATAACTCGTCCATCAAGATGGAACTAATTTTGAGATCAATGATGAAGAATCTCTAGATGTTGCCGATTTTCAGATCATTACGAAATCAAGATATGATCAGTTTTCTTCCGATTACGAGATATCTCGCCCATAAAGATGTGATAAGTATTCTTCTAATGAAGAGATATCTCGCCTATCAAAATCTGACCAGTATACTTCTAGCGAGAAATTTCGTCCATCAACATCTGGTCAGTATTTTTTTAATGGAGAGATATCTTGCCTATCAAAATCTGACCAGTACACTTCTGACGAGAAATCTCGTCCATCAACATCTGGTCAGTATTTTTTTAATGAAGAGATATCTCGCCTATCAAAATCTGACCAGTATACTTCTGTCGAGAAATCTCGTCCATCAACATCTGGTCAGTATTTTTTTAATGAAGAGATATCTCGCCCTTCAAAATCTGACCAGTATTCTTCTAATGATAAGAAATCTCGTCCATCAACAACTGGTCGGCATTCTTGTATTGAAGAGATATCTCGCCCATCCAGATCTTGTAAGCTTTGGTGAAGACGAGACACATCTTTGAGACACCCACCAAGAGGGTTAAATTATTAAAAGTAGTCTATTTTTGCTTTATAAATTAACTAAACCGTACAGACATTTTTATGAAAATACAGATTGGTTTTGAAGCAAGGACTTCGTGCCACAGGTATTTCTCTAATGTGACCGCACATAGGGGTACTTCGTGGTAATAATAATCGTAAAAGCATGTTAGATAATGAGTTACTGCAATACTCGTCCGGATGTAATTATAATTACACCCTACCTGCTTAATAAATCTTCCAAGCTAAACTCCTTTTATACACACGATACCAAAAAAATTCTTGAAACTTAACTTCTAAGCTCTTTTTCCTATCCTTCGTTCTTAATGAAAAAAAATTTTTGCTTCAAATCCCAGACTTAGGGGGGGGAGGGGGGAGCTCGGCAGAAATCATAACTCGGGAAGATGTCGGTGTTAACGAAAAAAATATTCGAAAAGCGATTTTTCATTTGGAGTGTTTTTCACTTTAGCACAATGGACTCGTTTGCATGTCCGGCGTGTCATTCCACTCCTGGTCATTTACAACCCGGCCGTCCGGGAGGGGGCAGACATCGGAACTAAATGAACATGCACTCGCTGATTGCGTTCCGGGAAGCGTTGAGCGGTGACTGGAAGACGTCCAAATGACGTGACGTCGTTCGCATTTCCTGCACTTTGCCAGAAAGTAAAAAAAGAACGGCACTCCATCTGGTTTCCGTTTTATAGGTTTTTGCTCTTGTTCATTCTTTCACCTGTTCCCTTCCTTCCTTTTTGGCAGATTGGAACGGGGATTCGTTCGGAGGTGGTTTTCCAAGCATGAGCAGGGAAACGCGATCTTTGCTGCTGGACGAGGTCAAGTCCTACCGGCCGACCAGGCTCAAGACCGTGGAGACCAGAGTCACGCGGTATGGTGGTCATCAGGAGCTGGAGACGAAGGCCACTTCAGGGGTGTTCCTGGCGCGTACCCTCGCTGACGAACCGGGAGGAAGGAGGCAGTGGTTCGCCCCGGACTATAGGCCTGATCTTCAGGTGGCTGTCATATTACCCGGTCTGCTGTTAGGTGAGATACTGTTTTGGTTTTGTTGGACTTTTCGGTCGACTACGTATAACAGTGGATCTAAGTTTTGATCGATTCTCTTGAACACTACTCATCACGGAGATTATGCAGAATATTTTTAGTCGGTTGCCCTCCAAATGATTTCGACGAGATATCTCGTCCATCAAGGTATGACTGGTTCGTGTCGTCATCGAGATATTGCTGATTTTTTTTGGCGACGTGACAGTTTTATTATTCGGTGAGGACGAGATCAGGGATCAGTTTCTATCGATATATCGCCCATCAGGATCCTGGTCAATTTTGCTGATGACAAGATAACTCGACGGGACAACCCACAGGAGGATCGAAACTGTTCCATGTTCAGAAGTGGTTGAATACTCTGGAAGTCATAAGGTCTCGCTCCTGTAGGTTACGCTTACATTATTTGTAGGAAACATACTTATTTGTGAATTATCACTTTTATTTTTCAAAAGTCTCTAGCATCGATGTGGTCATGTAACTTATGTATTAGTAAGAAATTTAGGTCGCACTGGAGCAAGAACACAACGGGAAATTGATTACGGTCCGGGATCCATCCCGAAGGGATAGATAAGAGTAAACACCTCGTCATTTTGGACAAGAATGATGAAGAAATTTAGATGAATCATCAAAAAACGGCAGTATACAGCATTAAAATGTGTATTAACCTGATAAACAAAAACCTCTAGCTTCTGATGATGTGTTTCAATAATCCATTTCCGTTCATAGTATTACAAAGGTTATCTTTCGCGCGCGATCATCGCTGATGACTAGTATCGAAATAAACCTATTAATTTAATCATATTTTGAGTATAAGAAAACATTTACCTTAATGCATTCAAACTAATATGTATACTTGCGTATCTAATCGAAACTCCAGATTCGTTAATTAACTCTCGTTGAAAAGTTTAGTTCCTTCAGTCATGCTAAAGACTGAAGGAACTAAACTTTACAGGGCCGAAATGTTACAGGGGCCATTTCACCGCACGCTTCTTCCCTGAAACGAATATGCATTGATTTTATTTATCAAAATGTACAACAGAATTAGGTATTTATAAAAAGCTGTACATCACTAAATATTTCTAATTACAGAATTTTTCATTAGATTTGAGAACCAATAACTTTATAATTGTTCTCTGTTCACGACAATGTGTGTCGCAATGGTTCTGAACGTGGGGTACGAGTACTCCTTGGAGGTACGTGGTAGACCGAGGGTCGAGTACGTCATGAGAGCGTACTCAACCCATGGTCTATGGTGGGAACGAGTTTCAAACTCACAGCCCTTCAGTTGCTAAATCCGCCATTCTTCCAACCTGACTACCGCTGACCCACATTTTCATGTGAAATGATTAAACTAGGATTCCGCAAAAAAAAATAATAATAATAATCTTGTATAGCTCAAGAGATTACCAAATTCTGGATATACTCCATGTCGATCATCAAGGGATTGCTAAGATGAAAACTCACCATTATATAATTATATAACATTTATAAAAGGTGTTTTAAAACTTTGACTTTAAAAATCCAGTTTTGTTTAACAATTGTTCATTGGTTTATGTTTAAAATCATTTCAGCGTGAAACAATCAAATTAAGGTAATCACTAATTATCTAATATATTTAGCATTTTTCTGAAGTGATATCTGAAATTCTAGTTTATTCAAAAAAACAATTTCTGATGGAAATTATTTCAAAAAATTATTTTTCATCTATTGACACCTCAACCGAATTGCTAGAAAAGATAATTTTTTGTTTATAATTTTAAAATAGCCGTCATAAAACACAATCAGGATTTTTCTGGAGTTAAACATTTAAAATTCATCTAAAAATTAATTTCGTAACTAATAACTTTCTAATTGAAGGTCATATTATTCACTGGATTATATATATTACAATGACACAAACTGTTATAGTAAATGAATTAATTGTTTAACGTATTTTTTGAACAAAGCACCATATTGCAAAAACATTTCTTCAGATATTGAGTTTAAAGTTTTAGAAACATGTTTGCACACATATTGACAGCAACTAACGAAAATCCCTTGATGGGTAGGTATTTAATTTACATCGTACTCGACCAACACAACGGGCTATTGACTACGGTCTTGAATCAAACCGGAAGGAAGAGATCCAAAAACAACACGTAATTTTGAATCACGGTCAGTTGACGAGGTCACACCTGAGCTGGCTTACCACTCTCCAAACTTCCACGCCACGCACATTTGAGGCCATGACAGATTTGACGTGCACCAACCCCCTTTGCAAACAACCCTTGTATAAATAAAGAAATAGTCCAAAAATTTGTAAGATCTTGGTACCGTTTGAAAGTTAGTGGTGAAAAATATCTTGAAGCAATAAATAAAACATTTATACTGGTCGAATTTTGTGTTTTCTAATGTACGACTTTTTATGAATAAGGACATCAAGACTACCAACAAGGGTTGGAGACAGGTCGAGGGGGCGTATATACACAATTTAAATTAAAGTAAACTATTTTTTCATAAAAGAGCTTTATAGCCCGTTGAGTTGCTCCACTGTGATGTTAATTTAAAAAAATACCAATACCATAAAAGAGCTAATTTATACTCAATAGTTTAAAATTAGACCAATTCCACATGCTTAAGTTATCTGCTTTTGTGTGTCTTTTCCCCATACGGCTCATAATTTTTAATTAACGTCGTACTAAATCAACATAACGGCCTAATTAAATAAGAGGGCTGATGATGTGTATATATAGTTCTTATATACATGTATTACTTTTTCTACTTCTTTTTTTACCATCGACATAACATGGGGCTGATGCACGTTAAATGTGTTGTGGCCTCAGATGTCCTCACGTTGGAGTGGTGTGGGTAGGTTGGAATTTTTAGTTAACGTCGTACTGGAGAAACACAACGGGCTATTGACGACGGTCCGAGATCAATCCCCTAAGTCAAAGATCTGAATGCAATACAACGTAATTTTTAAGAACGGTCAGATGACGAGGCCACACCTGAGCTGACACCCCCACTCTCCAAACTTCCACACCAACCCAACGTAAGGACTTTCGGCCACGACAGATTTAAGGTGCTTGGTTATTTTTAGATAACGTCGTACTAGAGCAACACAGCGGGCTATTGACGACGGTCCGGGATTAATCCCTTAAGGGAAAGAATCGAGGACAACACCTCGTAATTTTGAACCACGGTCAGATGACGAGGTAACACCTTAGTTGGCACCCCACTCTCTAAACTTCCACACCAACCCAACGTGAGGACTATCGACCACGACAGATTTAAGGTGCACCAGCCGTCTCAACACCATACGCTCACAAACATCCGTGCCCGGACCCAGATTCGAACCAGGAACCTTACGATCTAGAGGCTAACACCTTAACCACTATGCCAGTTGGTCGGTAGATTTTAGGTGCATTAGTAGCCTTACAAACATCCATACACTGACCCGGATTCGAACCAGGAACCTGGTGTGGGAGTTTGGAGAGTGGGGTGCCAGCTCTGATGTGGCCTCATCTGCCCATGGTTCCAATGGTAAATGGTAATGGTAATTTTAGTTAACGTCGTACTAGAGCAACACAACGGGCTATTGACGACGGTCCGGGATCAGTCCCTTAAGGACTATCGACCACGACAGATTTAAGGTGCACCAGCCGTCTCAACACCATACGCTCACAAACATCCGTGCCCGGACTCAGATTCGAACCAGGAACCTTACGATCTAGAGGCTAACACCTTAACCACTATGCCAGTTGGTCGGTAGATTTTAGGTGCATTAGTAGCCTTACAAACATCCATACACTGACCCGGATTCGAACCAGGAACCTGGTGTGGGAGTTTGGAGAGTGGGGTGCCAGCTCTGATGTGGCCTCATCTGCCCATGGTTCCAATGGTAAATGGTAATGGTAATTTTAGTTAACGTCGTACTAGAGCAACACAACGGGCTATTGACGACGGTCCGGGATCAGTCCCTTAAGGGAAAGATACGAGGACAACACCTCGTAATTTTGAACCACGGTCAGATGACGAAGCAACACCTGAACTGGCACCCCACTCTCCAAACTTCCACGCCAACCCAACGTGAGGACTTTCGGCCACGACAGATTTAAGGTGCACCAGCCGCCTCTACACCATACGTTTACAAACATCCATGCCCGAACCCGGATTCGAACCAGGAACCTTCCGATCTAGAGGCTAACACCTTAACCATTATACCGGTTGGTCGGCTTGTAGTGCAAGGACATATTTCATTATCTCTTCTCTACTACTATAAAACGAAGTGTTTCTCTGTGTCTCTATATTCTGCGAACAGTGTCACGTTTGTGTTCAACGCGAATTTAAAAAAAATTTAATCTAGAATACTTTTTTAATTAATTTATTATTTTTATTACCTTTGTTTCTTCCTTTGGGGAAAGCTACCTTTATTGAAGAAAGAAGAACATTTTGCGATTTTCGACCACTGACGTCACATGGAAAAAAAAATATATTATACGTCTTTAGTCCTAATGCCTTTGGAACCATGCCAAGTTTTTCCGATTCTAGCGTGTTTTGATTAATATAACTTTCTTGCTAATTTTTTTATAGCGATTTGAACTTTGTCACGGGCAAAGACTATTTGAGGTTTTTTATCTTTGCGATCGTTAAAAGAGAGTGAAAATTGCAACAGATTAATAAACTGCGGTCACCCGAGATTTGCGAGCGTCAGTGAGCAGAGGTCACACCTGACCCCACGAAAATAAATATCAAGGGAAACGCCGTGTTGGCCACGCAGTGGCTAGTTTTTACTATAAAAAAGGATATATTTTTAATATCAATCGCAAACTATTTTATGAGATAAATAAATTACGCCGGTGAGAATCAGCTCCCGTTTTTTCCAAGCTATCAACTGTTGTTAAATCTGAAATTTCTTAATGGCTTAAAAATCGCGCGTTTTAATTTATTTGAACATAAGGCAGATATTTTAAGTAACGTCGCACATTGGTGATAGTCGGAAACAACCCCCGAAAGGAAAGATTCGAGAACAACAGTATTGTATTAATTTTGAACCACAGTCAGATGACGAGGTCACACCTCAGTTTACACCCCACTCTCCAAAATTCCACACCGACGTGCACCAGACCTCTTTGAACACGACTTCAGTCGGATTCGAATAAGGGAATCAATATACATTAATCATGATTTAAGATTTCTCAGAACCCAGTAAAAATAATTCGCTTTTCATATTTAAAGAATTCGAGTTTGTGATATACTTTCTTTTCACGCACTTTTCACCTTAAGTGGACACGGTACCCTTTGAACAAATGTTTTAGTTTTCGTTTTCACAACAAAATGTATTAGCATGCCTTATTCCAATACACATTAAATATATACAAGGGGGCCCGCCCCCTGCTCGCAAACGCTCGCCAACCCCCGGAGGATTTCTTCGCAATCCTCATTGGTTTGCTGCGCGAACCTATGCTCGCTTCGCTCGCATCAATGAAGACATGTGTCCTAGCAGAAGGGATTGTTTACAAAATATGATATTCCAAAAAAATATTTTTAAAATCTAAATTTTTTTGCTTTTTTTCAGAAAAGATATATACAGTACCGATAGAATCTGAATTCAAATGAAAACTTTGAGAAAATTTTGACTTGAAATGTGACGGCTGATTTGGAAATTAAATACCCAGCATGTTGATTGAGTGTATATTTACCCCTGCACTCGAGCCACCCACGCATTTTCATTGAGTTAGTTGTCGAAAGTTGTAGTGCAAGCGTCTTGTTGAACTATAATTGTTGGCCCTAAAAAGGACCTTTTTTTAAATGGCCCTGAAAAGATCCTCCGCTTTCTTTGATTTCTATTATTAACTGCAACAGCTCGATTAAAATTCATTTTTTTTTCAATAAAATTTCATCCGATAACGCAATAAATTCAATTCAAGCGCGAGGCTTCGTGAAAAACAAATAATCGTACAATGTTGCCAAAACGCGATAACAAATAACGTCTTTTTTGCGTGCCACGTAAGAGAATTATATATATATAGATAAGAATTTTAAAAAAAAATTCATTTCCAATAATTAAATTAATTTTTTATTAAAATATTTCAATATTTTCAAATTCTTACTCCATCTGCAAATGTAAATTTGTTCCAAATTTTTCTGTATTTATCTTCTATTAAGTGTTCCTCATATTTTTGTGTATCTTATCACATGTACAACAGTTATTTATTTTTTTACAAATATTTTTGTAACAAATACTGTGAAAAAGAGAAAAAAAAGCAGTCAATTCATTTCAGCAATTTTTGCAAAAGCAAGTCTTTGCAAATCCTAATTCCATGTATAAAGTTATCAAATATACCATAATAAACAACAAAAAAGTTTCAAATCTCTACGCCAATTACAATAAAAGCCTGAGCATTTTAAACAAACTGTAGTCATGAAAAATAAAAGGCAGAGAAAAAACACTTTTTGAAGTTTTATATGCTTTTGTTTACTGTATTTATATTCAATAGAAAATTTTAAATATCTCGCTATATATGTACGCTAATTAATTTTATAGCCACTGCTATAAAATTTAGCGTACATATTCTCTAAAGTTGTATAGTTCATAAATGAAAGAAAAATATTTTCAACATTTTGATCAATTTTAGGGTAATGTGTCACCGTAAATACTAAATGTAGATGTGAGTCACACACTCATACAAGTGAACTGAATCTCTATCAGTTTATTATTAACACATTATAGACCTATTATCTACTGCCATCTAAAAGGAAGAGTTTCTTGAGACTCAGAAATAATATAATTTCGCCAGTTAATTGAAAGTGAGTTCTAAAAAACCCTTCTTTACCAATGCAATTTCTGGCAGCAGCACAATACCAAAGCATTTTCATCGTTACTTGCTACTGTCTGCTAACAGTGCCAAGAATTTGCGAAAATCACTTGCAAATTATCTTCGTAAGGAACAATGAAATATTAAACCACTGAAATTAAGTTTAAATGTAGTACGAATCATTCGGATCAAAAGTTATCATTGAGTGCTACGCCATTCTGAAATTGGTTTCTTATGTGATCAGAATACTTAATTACATTGCATCTAAACAAGCATTTTTATTCTGAATTTTAGAAATTGGTTGGTTTAAGGTTTTGGCGGAAAGTTCAAAATGTCCCAACGCATAACCAAAAAAAAAAAACTAAATACAGGATAAATGACCTGATAACGTGATATGTTTAATTAAAATATCGTAACAGAAGTTTGAAATCAGCTATAAAAACAATGATAAAATTAAAAAACTTTATCCCATTGTATACAGAAAATTGAGAGTAAACGTCAACCGACATGAAAATCGTAAAGTTTTAGAATGATAGATTTGAACTATAAAAGCATTATGCATTCAAAGTATACTCAACTACAAAAAAATTAACATGTAATGTAATAATTTTAAGACTGTTTTGAGGATGATAGTCAAGAACGGGAAAAGTATTTAAAATATGATGTGGACAATTAAAAGAACTCATATGTTGAAGAGTTTGTTGTTGTTGTTGTTGACGTGTGTCTCCTGAACTGTGAAATACGGGATCAGGCCCAGTGATCTGAAGTAGGACAAACACAGGAGAAGAATACAGGTTTTTATTATTTTACAAACACAAATGATGTTGACGAGTAACAAAAGCAATTGGAAACAACTATAAATCTGAAGTGACAACCACACCACAAGGTGGGAAGGTAATTTTACTAACGTTGCACTCAGGAGCAACACAACGGGCTATTGACGACAGTCCGGAATCAAGCCTCAAGGGTAAGGGTCAGACCACAATGTAATTTTGGTAATTTTTAATTAACGTCGTACTGGAGCAACATAACGGACTATTGACGACTTCCGGGATCGTTTCCCTTAGGGTAATTGGTAATTTTGGTAATTTTTTATTAACGTCGTACTAGAGTAACACAACGGGCTATTGACAACGGTCCGGGATCAATTCCTTAAGGGAAAGATCCGAGGACAACAACTCATAATTTTGAACCATGGTCAGATGACGAGGCAATACCTGACCTGACACCCCACTCTCCGAACTTCCACACAAACCCAACATGAGGACTTTCGGCCACGACATATTTAAGTTGCACTAACCGCCGAAAACACCATAAGCTCACAAATATTCATACACTGAACCGGATGCGAACCAGGAACCTTCCACTCTAGTATTTTGGTAAAACAAGGTAAGGTAATTTTAAATAACGTCTTACTAGAGCAACACATCGGGCTATTGACGACGATCCGGGATCAATCCGTCGATAACGCCACGTAATTTTCAACCACAGTCAGATGACGAGGTAAACACCTGGACTGGCACTCTACTCTCCAAACTTCCACACCATGCCAACGTGAAGACATTTCAGGCCATGGTAGATTTGACGTGCACCAGCCGCCACATCCTGGTAACCAACATACCTAGTTTCGAACTCTCACCCCTCCGGTTGCTATTCGATATTCTTCCTACTAGTCTACCGTGGCCTCGAGAGTAAGGAAACTTAAAAAATTCGGCAATTCTGTATCTAAAGCACTAAAAACTTTCCAAATGCCACGTGTCCCCAAATTTTTCGTTCCTGGATTTAACGCATGTGCAAACGTTTGTCAAACCGACTTTTCTGCCCGAATGCTTCTGGTACACTTCAGAAGGTTGACACCTTCACAAAAGTGTCTGTTTTTATTGTGAAAGTCTGCCCTTTCTTCACCAGTCGCCGATTGCTTACGTAAGCACCTTATTTCAAATCGGACTTTCTGACTACTAACCCTTAAACTCTTAAGTATTTGAACACATGAGTGCACTTTAGACGTGAAACTCAGATACTGAATGCATTGAAGTTTAATAGCTGCAATTGTAATGACGGTAAGCTGGAATCGTAATTCATCTTCATCCATTCCTTCCGGATATATGTCTCAGCCGCAACTCGGTAAGAAAATCTAATAATAAAACTTCCTGGGAATTTCGCGCGTACGTCAGAGCCTTAAGCTCTCCTCAAAGGGCCCTTCCAAAACGTTTTCCCTTAGTTGCATAAACTGGGGTACGTGTTTTCTAAGAGGCATCTTTCTTCAGGTTGCATTGAATAGTAATTAAATACATAAAAATAAGTGAAGAATATGTGTCTCAGTTTGGATTAATAAATGCTTTTAAATGGCTCGTGATCAACTCTTTCCATTTAAAAATAAATACACTTTTCAGAGTGACCGAACGATGTCAACTTTGATTAACAGTGTGTGTAGTAGTGGCCATGAACAGAGGGACACTGCACAACTAAAATGAACATTGACATTTATTTACAATACAATAGAAAGTTTCAAAATACACGCCGCACCGTCCTGTGTAAAAAGCACGTCCGACTACTTTGAATGTAAAACACTTCTATTCTTATTCGTGTTCTTTTTCAGAATAGAACCCAATATTTCATGTTCTCAATCATATCAGAACTTAGTCACTGTCATTCGATGTTCGTCCACTAGAACAAGAAGCAACTAAAACACAAAAACAACTTGTAACCTATCTGTGTTTGTAACCAATGTGGTGAAAAACAGGGAAACTTGACCAAACTTTTTATAAACGGTCTATAAAAACATTATTTGTAACTAATTAAGCATATCAAATATGATTTAGTCTGAATCTAATGAAATATTAATCGATAAGTAAAGGTATATGTTGAAAGCACTCTCTCTAAACTTTAGTACAGCGCTTAGTACTTTCAAATACCTTTACCGAACGTTTATATCCTCTTTACATTTTCGTCATAAAAATGCAACAGTGGAATTTGAATGGGGTTTTATGACGCAAGATCGAGCAATGAAATAGCTGCACCAAAAGCAGTAGGAAAACCTGTTGAAGTTTAAAATGCGCAATCTCTTAAACATGCATTTCAACTTTTCATTTATTGTTAAAAGTCATCAGTTAATTGCTTCAAGTGTCAAAAAAAGCACTTACTGCTCTAAAATAAAACAGAGACTTGTTTGGCCACAGAGACCGTCGTGTACAGCCGTCAAAGAAAACCGAATCATCTGATCGTAATTACACAATTTACATCGCAGAACAAAACGGAAGGTAGCAATCGATAGGTATGAATGTTTTCTACAAATGTCAATACTTAAAATATATCTAAGGGGCCGTCTTAATATTAAATTAGGTGCTTGAGCCGATAATATCAATGCGATACCCCATCTTTTATAACAAATTTAGATTCCACACATAATTTCAGGCGGATTTGATGTAAAAATGATGAAAAAAGGTTTAAAATTGACAGAGAAAATCCATAAAACCATTTAGGGAGCGTGTAAGAATTGAAATCCGCAGTAGAAAGGGTGATTTCCAATCAGATTCCGATTCCGGGAGTATGTGTCGCTTTCAACGACTGCTTGAGGAAGGTTTGTTAGAGTGTGACACTTAGATAGTGTAGTTGTGTCCAATAAGTGTATTGTTATAATCCTAACCTACAGTACTATAAGGTTGTTAATTACGTTTCAGAACTTTTTTCAAAACTCCAATTCGGAGGGGGATCTGTCATGATTTGGGCCGCATTTGCAGCCGGTAGTTCAATTAAAATTGTTTTTGTCCATAAGAAAATTAATTCAGTGTTATATTAAGACATACAGGAAGATAGTTTGTGGCCGGTTGCTCCTCTGATTATATCAGGCGATTGGACATTTCAACAAGACAATGCATGTGTGCTCCACAAAATCCTGGATGAAGGCGAACGAGGTAAAAACTCTTCAACTACCATCTCGGAGTCCCGACCTGGATCCAATGGAAAATCTTTGGCACATTCTAACTCGAGATGTTTACAAGAATGGGCGACAGTACAGCAGAAAGTCTGATCTAAAAACCGCACTTAAAATTTCGTGGAACATTTCCCCGGACAACTTCCAAGCTCTGTCTAGTTCTATGAATCGACGATTAATACAATAGAAAAAAGAGGTTGCCTCACATCACTTACTAAAGAATCAATCATATCGATTCTATACTTTTTTTCAAACTTCAACTGAATGGTAATTTACATAAATATTTTTAATAAAATACAATTTTTAATAAATTATCAATTTTACATAATGTAACTAAATTTATATGTACATTTTCTCCTTTCATTATACCTAGAAGTATCCTTATATTTCATAAAAATATGCATTTCATACAAATATGATATATATTTCTTGTCTTATGTCATCTTTTCTTGCGACGTTATACTTTTTTTCACGATTTAGTATATTTGTGGTTTATTGTGTGATTAATTCTGACCACACAATAAATCTACAGCACGAGTCCTTATAAAAAATCGAGAGTCTCATGGGAGCTAGACTATAATTTTCCCACCTAAAAAAGTAACAAATACAAATTATATATTTTGTTGTCTCGCGCAGGAACCGGATTATATAATGTTCACCTTATAAATAAATAAATTTTACCAATTATGAGATCTTTTGGGGTCTCACGGAAGCCGGACTATACCAGTTTCATTATTTCCTTAACGAATGAAAAGCTTCACTGCTTTAAAACGAACTACATTATACAATTAAAAAACTTTTCCTAAATTCAGGACTTCTCGTCCCCTCCTCACGGGAGCAGTTTGGCGGTATTCTTACTCAAAATAAAAATCAACGCGAGTCACATGACTCATATACAGCCATCCATGACGCTAAATGAAAAGAACAAAGTTCCAGAGACGTTCGAGAGTCGAGTGTAACGTTAAGAAAGGGGAAAGGAAACGTTTGATGGAGCAAGCTATCGAACTTGGCATTCGTAACCTGACAGTGACGTAAGAGGTGTTACTTGACACCATCAACGTGGAGATGCTAATATTCTACAGTTTTAGAGAGAGAAAAAAGCACTGTTTGTGACACACTGACAGATCCTTTCGATTTATAGCTACCTGCGAACTGAAACTAGTTAGCTCGATATGGAGGCCTCATTACACTTGAAAGTTGTTCAAAAGGACGTTATAAAATAACTCTCAACACGTTCGCTGCCAATTTCGCGCCAGCGCGTGATGTAGCATCAACGCTAAAGAGCCAATCACGCGGCAGCGCGTTGGTGTGGAGTGATGTCTTAGTAGCCAATCACGCGTTAGCGCGGTAAGAGCGTCGCCTCAACATTTACTCTCCGCTTCAAGTGGCATTTTATATTAGGTGTTGACGTGGAGTTAAGATTAGAAGCTAGTTTGTAAAGGTATGGGGTTTCGAATTTATAGCTCTATTAAATATTAAAAAATATTGTAATATGAGTTGTTGAGACAATAGTTCAGTAGGGCATACACGCTCCCAAAATATAAAAATGCAATGAAGGGTCAGACGAGGTACTTGTAAACAAGTTGTAATTGTAAACAAGCTATACAAGCGCCCACGTGGGATTCCGAGAAACTAAAATGTTGTGAAATATGAAAGCTGGCAACCCTGAGGATGCAATATGGTGATCCCGAATTTCTTTGAACCACATCTGATACAATATGTTTAGTTGAAATATTTCTGGTTGAAAAGTTTGGGTTTTAAAGTTTTTGTGTTCTGCATTTTCTGTGCTGCCCTCCAAAATATATTGAAAGGTATGTTGTTCCAATTCTTAACTATGGTCAGTTATGTTTCTATAGAACAGAAAATCATTGACTTTTGCTTCTGGGAACTTTAATACACCTACAGTTGAATGTTTACAATTACCCCATATTTTTTCAAGGGAAGGGGTAATTGTAAACATAACTTTGTCAATAGTTTCGTTCAATTTGGATGGAAAACCAATATGTTGTCCCGTGTAACTTTATATTTAATCGTATTTAGTATGTTTGAATTGCGTTTTAATACACTTTTCGTGTTCTTGGTTAGCATTAGGGCTGATGTACTAAAACTTTACACATATGGTGAAGTTCTTACAACTGACCAAGTACTGTCACGCTTGAAGGAGGCAGAAGAGAAAAGAACCAAAGGATGCCTGGTGAGAAGATAGTAAAAAAGCCATATGTAAGCAAGAAAAAAAGAAAGAAGCAATTGGAAAGGAAATCAGAACTCGAGGAAAGCGAGGATGAGGAACTATTGAAAGAATTGACTAACATTGACGGTGAAGAGTTAGTAGTTATCCAAACATTCAAGCAAAATGTAGAAGACTAGCTTGTAGGAGAAGTTAACTATTTTGGAGCCATTCATAGAAGACATTGAAACGACTGCGTTTCTTCGTGGAGATGTTGAGGGGGGGGGGAGAGAAAGAAAACCCATTTTTCGTATGTATGAAGGGTGGATGTTGTTTCAGAAGAGGAGTTTGAGATCACCGGACTCTAATGCATTGACTAAATTTGATGTGGTTGAAAAAGACTAATTCTGTGCTACCAAAGACCATGTCGAAGCAATTTTACCTACTCCAACCTGTAGCAAAGAAGGCCGTAAAGAAATTTTCAATATGAGGGTCCTGTTACTGTGTAAGAAAGGTAACGTTTGTTTGTTTTTCATACCAAGTTTGTATTTATAAATTTTTAGTTTATGTTTTTAATTTTTAGATTTTTGTTTTTTGTTTTTTGTTTTTTACACTAAATACATTTTTTGTTCAGTAAATGTTCGAATTATTTATTCTTATGTATTCCTGGAAGTTCACCTCATGATCAATGCAACTTTCAAGTGTCACTATATTTTGCAGGGGTAAGAAGTGTGAGTATTTAGTAAATGTGAATATCAAAACGGGGTTATTGTAAACGTGGTATTAGAAGGGTAAAAATACCATTGGAGTTCCGTCTACTGCCATGACTACTGCTCATGCTGACACTTATTCAATGTTCAATTTCACGAGGAAAATTGTTGTTTACAATTACCCCTACTTTCAGGGGTAATTGTAAACACGTGGGGTAATTCCAAACAGCCGAGTACGATGTTAAATTTCTTTTCTGCAATCTTTCTACTAATTAAATATCAAAGCAGAATAGTGACAAGTTGGTTTAGTGGTGTGAACAATGTTTAAATAATTCATCAAGTGTTTGAAAATAGGGATTAAAAGTGAACTTACAAATTCTGTTTACAATTACCCCGCCTTACCTTAATAAGCCTCTAACAGATGATTAAATTGCATATTTGTTGACCGAGCTTTCGCCAATCTATTCTGGTATTGGGGTCAATCATATTTGTTATAAAAAGTAAGTCGGCTTCTGGGGAATGCTCCATTTCAACGGCGGGGTAATAACTATCAACACAACTTAACGTGACTGACAGCGAATGTGTTAAAAGGTAGGAACATGTGCCCGTTATTGAAGCCGGAACGGGATATTGGCGACGGTCAATCCCAAAGGGAAGTATCTGAGGACAAAACCAAGAAATTTTGAACAACGGTCAAATGACGAAGCCAACACCTGAGCTGGCATCCCACTCTAAACTTTCACACCACATCATTGTGAGGACATTTCGAGGAAACGACAGATTTAACGTGCTCCAGTCCATTTTGCACACAACAGTCTTTGGTTGGATTCAAACCATTACTCTTCAAACCGTTACTCTTCAAACCGGGCTAAAACTAGCCTTCAAAAGATGCTTTGGTCTTTGCGCCATAAAATCCCAATAGCCAATTTTGATTTTATGACATAAGTTCTTAAGCAGGACAAGCTATGCCACTACCAAGGCACTTAGGGGTATGCCTGTTAACTAGTGTGTTTAACTTAGTTCCTGGTTGGCTATAAGTTGATTTGGTTTTAAAGCGTAAGGTGTTTTAAAGAGCAAGTTATACAGTTTACCATAAGAGATCAACAACTATACGCCATTTAATCTCACATCGATCACTCATATCTATCCTATTTATTTTTTTCCTGATCTGTAGCGGTAGTCCACTTGGTAAAATAGCGGATTACCAACAAGAAGATTGCGAGTTCAAAACTAGATCCAACCCCACTGTCATGTACGTGGAGAGTGGTGTACGTTGAATCCGTTGTGGCCCCCAAATGTCCATCCGTTTGAGTGTGGTGTGGAAGTTTGGAGAGTAGGATGCCATCTCAGGTATTGACCTCGTCATCTGACCGTGGTTAGAAATGACGCTGTGCTCGGATCTTCCCCTTCGGAATGAACTCTGGACTTTCGCCAATGGTACATTGTGTTGCAAGGATCTTACCCGTTGGTATTGATCCCGGACCGTTGTCAATAGCCCGTTGTGCTGCTCCAATACGACGCTAATTAAAATACCTACCTACCTACCATTGTGCTGCTTCAGTGCGACGTTAATTCAACTACCTTCGTGTGTATTTTTTTCTCATATTTCTCAATATTTATTTGTTTTCCCAACTTTACGTTCAAACGGAATCCACCGTGTCCTGTTTCGGTTCTTTTTACTTTACAGAAAGTTAAGAGGATTTCTTTTTGAATTTTTGTCAAATCTCGTTATCTTTGGACGGATTCAATCATAGTTTTATAACGAACCGGGAAATACGTGTTTTATTTCCACTCTACAGCCGCTCCTCAAGTGGGCTTTGGAGGAAATCAAACACGATTGTTATCTAGAGGATTGTCTTGGATTCGTGGCCAAAACCATTTTTTTGGCTCATCAATACAGCAGACATTCACCGGAAATCTCCGCCTTCTCGCAGTCTCTCATCAGTCATAAAAACAAAAATCGATGCCTGGGATATGAGATCAAATACGGAACCTGGGAGCG
Organism: Metellina segmentata; assembly: GCA_947359465.1. Lineage (NCBI taxonomy): Eukaryota > Metazoa > Arthropoda > Arachnida > Araneae > Tetragnathidae > Metellina > Metellina segmentata. The sequence goes on along the minus strand of OX375876.1, from coordinate 30,714,055 downwards.
AGCCCGGTTTTACTGCCGTCACACACCTACTCTAAAATTCATTTTGCCACGTGCTCTACTTTATTATTTTGGCGGAGATAATTTTATGTCACAGTTTGTTGTGGGAAGCGATCCGGGATTTTACAGCCTTTGAGAATAGTACTAAATCAACGTGATGTCAACGGTGGTTGACATCAAAAATATATGTCCATAAATAAAAAAGTAGATTATGAGTAAAACCTTTCAGAAAATCTTAATATTTCTGAGCCTTCATGATATTCGATTCAGAAGTTGTTTTGATTTCATAGACGTTTAAATCAAACAAATGCTGCAGTGAATATGTATAACATCTGTTTGAAATGTTTAGTTTAGATATTCTATAATTAGTCATGAGAGTAAAATTCTGTAGCGGATATCGATAGCGCGTACTTCAAATTTGTAATTTGTTTACTTTAACTAGTTGTGAACTGACTTTATGACGTCAATGTTGTTTGCCATAAAAATATAGCATGTGAGTAAAAAGTTTAGTTTAGATTTTCTATAATTAGTCATGAAAGTAAAATTCTGTAGCGGATATCGATAGCGCGTACTTTAAACTTTTAATTTATTTACTTTAACTAGTTGTGAACTGACTTTATGACGTCAATGTTGTTTGCCATAAAAATATAGCATGTAAGTAAAAAGTAGATTATGAAGTCAACCTTTCAAAAAGATCTTAATATTTCTAAGCCTATATGATATCTTATTCAGACGTTTTTATTCATAGACGCTTAAATCAAGCAAATGCTACAGTGGATATGCATTACATCTGATTTAAATGTGTAGGTTGGATACTCTTTAACTACTCATGAAAATAAACCACTGCAGCAGATATAGAAATGTCCTAATAAACTTGATAGAGAGCTTGTACTTCATATGTTTATATAATTGGCATACTCTCTAACTAGTCATGAATTAACTTTCTGATGTCAATGTTGTCAGCCATAAATAAAATATAGCTTGAAAATAAAGAGTAATTTATGAGTCCAAGCTTTCAGAAAAATTCTAAAATATTTCTAAATCTACATTCAGAAGTTGTTTTCGTTTAATAAACATTTAAATAAAGCAATGTCTGCATTGGATAACGATAGCATCTACTTCAAATGTTCAATTCGAATACTCTTACTAGGTAAGCAGTTGAATTTATGTCGCTAGAGCAACACAACGGTTTACTGACGCAGTACCGAAGTATAATAAATGACGTACATGACTCTTAACAAGTGAAAGACAATAATCCCGATCAAACAATGAAAAGATCGTTGTATAAAAATTTTATTGCGAAGTGAACATTGAGGAAGATGGTCTTCGGAATTGTTTTAGGACATTTCACACAAAATGTTTGATACCATAGGGTGACGTCTAGCATGACTTTTAATGACTCTTTTCGGACATTTCCTGCTGCACCATGGCTAATTAGAGTGTGAGAGGTAGTGAAAATCTACGATTAAACTTGCAAGAATTTTCTTCTTTATAAAGATGCTACGATATATAACAGCCTTTACAAGGAAATAAATAGAAATTCAACTATACAAAGAACAATTGCCACACATGACTATCTCGTGAATCGACGGCTCAAACCACTGGTTATCATTTTAATAGTTATAACCTATGATTTGTACCAACCTCATTAAACCTTCTATCGAAAAAGAAGAAGGTATAGTGATGATTTTAAAAAAATTGTCTTGAATAAAGTTTTAAAATTTTATGATATACATTCAGGATGAATAAATTTATTTTTATTTCTAACCTTTACTCTAAAATTTAAATTTCCTATATAAGTCCTTCAATTTTAAAAATCCTGGAATAACAAGTGGTGTATCCTGTGCGACTTGTGAAACATGGTCTTATGGACTTGTAGATTGTACCATGACCAAGGAAGTACGTAAAAACATTGGCAACACATAATTGCGATCCATAGCAAAAAATAGTTAATTATCTTAACTTTATTATAATTATTAAAAGAAAAATAGAAGCAACAGTGAGTGTAAATCAATACCGGACAACGAATTCCCAATTATCTTTAGGCCAACAACTAAACACAGGAAGTATTTCTGTCGATTGTTGTACTTCGCAGTCGGGCGAATTCGAAATTTCGCTTTTAGCCATTTTTATTTTCACTCATCCAACAGCGATTTGTTGGAAACCAATACAAAATTAACCATCCCCGCTGTCCCCTATGCATTCCAATCACGTTAAGAAAAGCAATTACCTTACTCGCACAGAGAAGAAATTTTTTTAATCTATCTTGTTTCTTCAATTAAAGTTACATCTCCAAAATATTTGATGGAATAAGAAAAATTCGAAGAATAAAAATAAATAACCAAAATGGCGAGAGCCGGATCATGCTCAAACAACACGATTCCAATTCTCAAAGACTCTCAACCAAATTCAATGACGTCGAACGAGAGGCACAGGGAAGAGGGAGTACCGTTCTTCTGCCCCGAGTAGCAAATAGTTTAATTTGTAGGCGAAGAAGTCATGAAAATCGAATCAACGAGCGACAAGACGATACGACTGCAGACGCAGCAGCGATTTCGTAATCGAATTACGAAGTGCAGATTGAAAAATCATTCATCAGAAGGCGCAGTTCCCTTTTTAAAACGGGGCTTTTTTGCTGCAGCCCGCTCGGTTTATTCTGAGCAGTGTCGGGAACTGTGCTCTTGGCATTGACATTTCGGATTAAACAGAAGCTGCACTTTGGACCACCGCCAAGAAGACGCGAAGTTGTTGCGCCATTGTGTAACAAGCTGGGTCAAGATGAACGCTGGAATGGAGCATGACTGCTCTGGTAGGGAAGCTCTGAAATATAGATATTTTCTTCTCGCAGAGAAGGCCAAGACAAATGGCCACAGATGACCAGGGAGAGAGGGGAATTTGAAGTTGATATCTGTGCAAGTCAAATTCAGCCATTTTTCAAATACGTTCTTTTGGAAAAATATGTATGAAAAAAAAAGACTTTTTATGCTTCTTTTTCCAACAATAGGATTTTTAAGGGATGACCTTACCTTTGTACTAATTTGATGTGAATTCAGTAAAGATCTGGCGTGTGGATAATCCAAAATGTAGCCATCTATCATACTCAGAACTTTGAATTGTTAAAAGTAAAGTATATAATTTTAAACAATTTGACTTGTAAATTAATCAATGATTTTAGTAATGTCAATTCACGAATAACACTATTTCTATAGTCATCTCGTGAAAAATGTTTTTATTCATGTCAAAAATACATATTACCCCTCTCGGTAGTTGTATCGTCATTGACAAAACAGACCAGAGATCTTCATGGACTAAATTAAACTGGAATCATTATAATTAAACTGGAATCATTAGAATTAAACTGGAATCATTAGAATTAAACTGGAATCATTAGAATTAAACTGGAATCATTAGAATTAAACTGGAATCATTAGAATTAAACTGGAATCATTAGAATTAAACTGGAATCATTAGAATTAAACTGGAATCATTAGAATTAAACTGGCCGAGTATTGATTTAGTTATCATAAAAAATCAGCAATATCTTAGTGACGTGATAAATTGTTATTAGTAAAATTGTGTGGTCAGATGTTAATGGACGAAGCATCTTGACGAAAGCTCTTGAAAAGTTAAATATTAGAAAGACGTAGAATTGGTCTAAATTACATTTTCAAACTAGGTAGTTTTGGTAATTGAGAATTATTTTTAAGAATCTGCTATCCTCTCTGTACTTTCAAGCTGAAAGTGTGGCATATATACGTGCTTATTTATCTATATAGTAATGAATTTTTCAAATAACTTTTGTCTTATAAAATATTATTGTACATTGTTTATGTGCAACATTTAGTCTTTCTAGTCTTTAGTTTTTTTAGCTATTAAATTGAGGAATGAAATAACTGTCTTTGTTTAAAGCCATATTATTTTACTAATGGAGGCCTTACAATCCTCCTAGTAGCACCAGCTTCTCTAGTATTCCTAATAGGAACTGTCCGTCTATGTATGGATTTCATCGAGGAGCAAGTTATCTACATTGAAGTATGGTTATTTTGCGAGACGTAAAGATTGATGAAAAGCATATACAGAAACAAGTTGAAATAACATGTAGGATAACCTGGAAAAGTGCAGAATTGAAATTGTGGAGGTTCTATTTTTCAATTTAAGATATGGATCTTAAGCCCCGAAACCCTGGGAATCAAATATGTTGAGAGATGTTTCTCGTTAAGATCCTTTGAGATTCCTTCGATAATGGATTATATATATATATATATATATATATATATATAACCAAAAACCAAACCTACCTCATTTTTTGTGAAGCTGTTGCCTCATCACATATGCGAGCAACATGATTTTATTGATAAAAGTCGATTTTGTGTGTGTATATGTTAGAAAGATTCACACTTCTTGTCAAGAACTATATTAGTCTCAGGAGGTAGAAAATGAGAGACGCTTTCTCGTCTCTATTAAAAATACTTTTTTACTCTTTATTTCTTGAATAAGTTTGGATATTTGCAGATCTCATTCACGGTAACAATTTATCTGTAGAAAACTTCATCGTATCACGAAAGTATTACAGTAAAACTAATTTCATTTTCCACTCAAATTTAACATGAAACAATTTATTTGCAAATCCTTTCATTCTTATTAGAAGCCATTTTAAACAATTCGCGTGTATTTTAAATGATAAAATGACTTTTCAAATCAATTTTGATAAGAAAGGAAGAATTAAATTAGCTATATCGTATTATTGCTTGTTGAATAAAAGCTGCTAGGTTTGCCGCATGAGAGACTAATGGTTTTTCAGAATAACTTTTCAATGAGTTCGTTGACAAAAGCCCTCTAAACCATTAGTTGTTCGAATATCTTTCAAACCTCGAATCAAATTAGGTACAAAGTACTCCAATAGCGAGTACAGAACTTTTTGATAGGATTTTTCTTTATTTTTCATGTTTACTAATTGTGAACGTTTCCGGCTACCATTGATAATGGACGTTCAGTAACACAATGTGTACAGAGTATCCAGATATTACCCAGGATATTGTACCCATAAGTAATATTTTCAATAAGGTTGAGACTGCTGTCAAAATCAAAAACATTTAACAGAAGGAATAATGAATTGCCAAATGCTTTTTAATGTACTAATGTGTTTCGATTGGTTTGCATAATAATATTTTAGATCTAAACAACATATTATGTTCTTCAGATTTTGAAGTTTTAGTTGGCAATGAGAAATAAATTTATTGATTAAATGCTGTTCTATAATAAGCGGTTCTGGTTAAAGATATGAACAAATTAATAGAAAGACTTTGGAAATAGGACAATTTAAAAATACCTGTAATACAAATACAAAGAACTAAAGTTCATTGCTGTCAAATAACCCAAACGAAAGTTTATAAAAAGGACTTCAAAAACCATATAACCGTTCTGACACCTGTAGTCTTCTCATCATGACTCAAAACCAGTTTTGACCTTATTGACCAATAGAATATTTCCTACGATTCTTTCAACCAATAAATGTGGTTGTTTAGTCATTGCCCCTATATGTTGTGGAGTAAAAGCAACGCTACACATATCGGAAATCTTGTGACGCTCAGCTGTTAAAAAAGCATATTTTAAATTTTCTTCAGATGGACTCTAAATAAATCCAGTTAGAAATCGATAGCGGCTGTTCAAATACTCAAAGGATTTAGTTTTACTGTGAACTCGTTTACGTTACTTCCCAATCAAACATCGACAGGTCTCCAATCGATAATTATCGTCACTAACTTTTTCTCTATACTGGTTCGTACTCGATCTTTGCTCTCGTACCAAGAACGTGTACATTTTCTAGCGTGTGTTCTTTTAATGTCAAATTGTTTTCAACTCATGAGTAGATCCAAATAGTGATCTGATCATCCCTGCTGTTAACTTGAGTAATTTAAGCAAAATAATAGCAGAATAAACCCAGTTCAAGAGGTCTCACCTCCGTTGCACCGCTTTCTATAACAGAAAGATTGCTGTCTTCATTAGCTGATTATGGAGATAGAGGGATTACTTGTCTTACTTTAGGTTGCAAGTGTAATTAATGAATGTTGAACAGGAGAAACACAAGAGACGAGCTATTGGTGACGGTCCGGGTTCAACACACAAGTGAAAGGACATAAACGCGTAATATTAATTCACGATCAGTTGACGAGAGCTGGCACCCTGCTCTTAAAACTCAGACACCACACCAGTCTGAGGACATGTGAAGCCTCGACAGGTATGAATTTAAGAAAAAACGGACTTAAAACATTCAATATCACTCCGAGTAGAAGTTTCTGACAGAGGAGGAAGAGCGATATACAAGTGTAGAAAAGTGCATGATTTAATTGAACTATTCTTATAATGGTGGAAATTTGTTCTAGTCGTGGATATCGTTTCACTTCCAATTTAAGAAAGTTGGGTGGATTACATTATTTCAATACTCAAATTATCAGAGGACCTTTTCTCACCGTGCGGAGTTTCAATGCAGTCGTTATGATTATTGCACTGTAGGTGCATTAATCGCTTCCCATCATACGAATAACATAGGAACTTCATTGTGGAATAAAGTCGATGTCTATCCAATGTGTGAAACGTTGCTTTTTGTAAGACAGGCGCTAACCAAATGACTGCCATTTCATTATTAAGATCGCTGTTTCTGATTTGATACACCAAAACGAATGTTAGGTGGTGTATACAAGAGATTAGCAATTCAAATTGTGGTTGTTTAAACCAAACACATATATTGATAAGAGATCGCAAGTATTATAATTTGACTGATGCGACCGATGTGTGTTGATTGTACGATATCCAACAACAGACACGCGGATAATGGACCTCCATGTCAATTTCTCTTATCTTACATCTCCACATGTTGCTACCAGAACCGATTTTATAAAACTGTATATTCGAGATATTAGCTTTTTACAATAGTGGTTGCATTTACCAAACGCATGTTGCGATCCCTTCATATTAAATACCGATTTTTCTCATTCTCTAGATTTATCTTCTACGTACACTGAAGTTAATCCTTAATGAAAAATACCAGGTTTGTCTGACATGATATGTCTAAAATCATAACGGTTGTTTAAGTTATATTAAGATCAAAATTGTAATCGTCATAGTTTTTTTCTAAAATTTCATTTGAAAATTATTGATGGAACTTTTCACATAATTTTAAAATGGTTTTAAATGATCTTTTCCCCGAAATTTTATGAATAAATTTAAATGCATCTTTGTTTCCATGTACAGTTATACTTTGAGGAAATTATCTACTTGTATATGCCAGAAATTATCTAAGACCAACCTATTATTAAAAACGACTGACTAGTCCTTTAAAATCGAGCCATAATGTGTAAGTTTCTCTTATTTTACACCTCCACATTTTACAACAAGAACCGATTAAAAAACCCGGCATATTCAAAATATTAGCTTTTTCAAATGTAGTTGCAATTACTTACCAAACACGTGTTGCGATCCCTTGATATTAAATACCGATTTTTCTCATTCTCTAGATTCGTCTCTTACGTTCACAGAAGCTATTACTTAATAAAAAAATAACAGGTTTGTCTTACAAGATAACATACGTTTAAAATCATAATAGTTATTTCAGTTATATTAAGATCCAAATTATAATCATCACAGCTTTGTACTAAATATTTTATTTGAAAATTATTGATGCAATTTCTCACATAATTTTGTGATGGTTTTAAATTATCTTTTCCCCGAAATTTTATGAATAAATTTCGATATATCTTTGTTCCAATGTACAGTTATACTTTGACGAAATTATCTGTATGTCAAATTATCTACATGCCACAAATTATCTAAAACCAACCTATTGTTATAAACGACTCTCTAGTCCTTTAAAACCGAGCCACAATATACCGGTAATCCTTTAAAATACACTGCTTCAATCCTTTCATTGGCATTATAAGTAATTATCAACCATTCACATGCACTTAAAATCAATAAATTACTTTTGAATCATATTTTAAATTGGTAGACCTAATTATTCTGAGTCACGTTATTGAAATTTGTATTTGTATTGATCTGAAGCAGCCGCAAACATCATGTAGAAAATACCTCTTTATTGAAAAATAAAGCGAAACGAATTTGAAGTTGTGACAAAGCACCTTCAAACTATGCACATGTATAATTCTAATAAATGCGAGAAAGGGAGAATATTGCGTTGGTAGAAATAATTTTCATATGGACAATAAATTCTTACGTCATGTTTTCTTTCAAACTTGAGTCCGTGTTTATCATTGACTGTTAAGCACCCAGGATCAGTGAATGCATGGATGTCTGAATTTAAAAAGAAACAACTATTTCTTGATTATTATGAATGCCGGAATTAAAAAGGACTTTTTTGTATTCAAAAGTTATAGTTCAATAGTAATATACTGCTCTTTGATAAAGAAAAATAAGAACTTTATTCATGTAGTCTTAGCCCAAACAATGTGTACGTTGAAGATTTAGAGATTAGATATTCTGTACACTGATTAATGTTTTGAATCACAGATAGAAAATTTGCTAGCAGAAGGAAACCAATAGCTGATAAGTATCCAAACCAAAATGCTTAAAAAATTGCTTCAATGTTAAAAAAAATAATTTACCACCTGTAGAATTTCTATAAAATTGCAATAGAAATTAATTTTTAAGAAATATAGCAAATCATTCAGACGACACTTGACATTTACACGATTTGCAACAAAAATGTCATTCAAGGATTCAAATATTGTGGTCATTTCAAAAATTGGAAAATCCTCATGTTTCGTCTGTAAAGTTTTATGGATCTCGATTCTGGTGGCAGGTCTTTGTGTAAGCAGTTACAAAGTTTATTGTTTCTCGAACATATTTTTTCAATACCCTATTGTTCTAAATGTACGAGAGGAAAACAATCGTTTCACAACAATCCCTGCAGTTACCTTCTGTAATTTAAACAGACAAGCAGTTATGAATACAGAATTTCCTAGATTGATACCTAATACAAGTGATCGAGGCACACCACTAGTGATTTCAGAACGACAAGGAATACTGTCATGCAAGGACCTAATGAACGGAACGTATGACATCCGAGATCACTCTAAGTTAAGATTTATGATGAACTACTACGACTTAAGTGACGAACAGCGACTTAGACAAGGACACCAAGCGGAATTTTTCATAAAAGAATGCTCTTTCAATGATGATAATTGCTCACCTGACAATTTCACTCTATTTCAGAGCCTCCGATATGGAAATTGTTTCACTTTCGCAAGAAGACAGGTACGCGCATTAAAGTTTTCCAGCATTAGCTTTCCAAGTAGACTACATCTAACTCTTAATACAGAAAAACTTATGTATCACAGAGATGATTCTCATACAATAGGTATCAGAATCTTGTTTCACGATATAAGAGAGGTACCAAATCCAGAAAGAATCGGATTCAACATCTATCCTGGATACGAGACTTCTGTGTTTGTAAGAAACACACAAATAAGAAGACTGTCGTCTCCCTATCGAGATCTCTGCGTTGACTACTCTTCTAATAAGGAATCCCAGTTTAGCAACCAGGACGAATGTGTGAGGTGGTGTATCCAAGAAATAAACTATGCAAAATGTGGGTGCATAGACCAAACCCTTATCAGGATCAGTGATCTAAAAAAATGCAATCTGACAAATGCGACTGATGTGTGTTGCTTGGATAAGGTTCATTCCAGTTTGTGGGAAAATGGACCTCCGTGTAAGTGTCCTCTACCTTGCATATCCACGACTTACAATTTTCAAATATCTACAGCATTGTGGCCCTCGTGGTCATTTTTCACTATTAAGAAAGCCGAATATGTAAACGAACCAGCCGTTACTGGATTGTATCGGTTCAAAAGGAGCTCAAACAATTTAAGAGAAACTTGGGTTTTCTCAAAAAACTCCACAATAAGTACAGAGGAATTAACAAGAACTGATAAACGCTTACGTAGAAAAAGAGAAATGCAAAATGAAAGGTCTGGAAAGGATCAGTATAGTGACCACAGAAAACAGAAAATTCTAAATCAGAAATATGATTGGTATTACAATCGAAAAGAATTAGCTCGAGTTAAAATAGTCTTCGCAACTTCGAATCGCAGAGTGTACGAGCAGCTACCTAAATTCGAAGGAACGCATCTTCTCAGTCAGGCTGGCGGAGAGTTCGGCCTATGGTTAGGGCTATCCTTGGCGACATTGTTCGAAATTTTTGAAATATGCTTGAACGTATTTTTGAATTACTTTTGTAAATGACAATTCTATTTTGTGATTGTTTTGTTTATCAGTGCACGGTTATTTTTTGCTTCGTGAGCTTATTTTATGTAATTTTTTATAGCACTACACAACTCACTGAATAAGCAGCGTTAAAAAATGAGTTCTTGATTACTATATACGAAAAAGTTTAGAACATGTTGTGTATTTTTTTACTGAGCAAATTGTGTGTTTCTTACATTTAGTTACATTGCAACACAGCATATAAGAGTTTTCTGTTCTGTCTTTTGATTGTTGTCGTTGGACTCTGTTTCAGAAGACTTTTTGAGTTGGTCTCTGTTTCAGAAGATTTTTGAGTTGGTCTCTGTTTCAGAATATTTTTGAGTTAAAAATAATAATTCTTTACAATGCCTCAAGTTCTATAGTGCATTGCATTGTTTTATTTCGTTTTGAGCAATTTGAAAGACTTAGTATAAGAAAGGATCTAAACATTTCATCGCGGGATTTCAAAAACAGGAAAGCAGTAAATATGTCATAGTTGCTGAACTTGCTGAAACTAATGTGGGAAAAAGTAATCAGTAATTAAATTTTCCAATTGATGTTTCCATTTAATTTTATCGGATTAAAAGAACGTACGCCATTGCTTATTCATAGATAATCGAGTTGAAAGTGGATATTTTAAATTATACAAAAAGAATATATTTCACACACAGTGGATATAAGACATTTTTTTCATCAACGAGTAAAGTTTTCAAATTTGTTTTATATCTCTGAATTGGATAGACACATCAGTAATGATTAAGATAAATGCTAATAATTTTTTTATCTAAACAAATTTTTATAATACTTCACAAACAAGGGAAATTGCGGCGAAACATTCAAAATCATGTTATATTTTGTTCAAATTTATGATTTTTTGTTTACGTACCTTTTAAAAAATCCAATATGTATGAAATCTGTGTTGCGTTTAATAATATTATGTAATCAGTGTCTAATTCATTTGCGTCCTTATTATTCAAAAATAGTTTCGAGAAAAATTCAATAGAAATTTTAGGCTTATCACAATAAGTTCACTGTATTTAGGTTTCATAAAAAATAATTCCCGAACACTCACAGGTTAAAATGCTTGTATGCTATAAACAGTACTTTAACACATATTTTTAGACGTTGTTTTTATTTATACAGTGCATGTCGTAATTACATTTTATTAATGATTATATCATACAATAATACATCATATCATGCATATGATATTGATATTGTGCAACATAATATTGATTATTATTACATTGATTACTTATTATGATTATATCATATGTCATATTATTTGTTCTAATATATTATATACATTGCTTATAACAATGTTTTCTATAAACATTACAAACGAATTAAAGTGCACGTTCAACCAATATTTCTATATATCTAGAAATCTATTTCGACAACACATTCCAATTTATTATTCTTGGTACAGCTAAAATTTTCTTAACTACGTCATGTCCAACCAAGCCTCCAACATGTCTATTGCAATGTTTGAATCAAAATTTTAAATTCAATTTCACAATCCCCACGTACACGACTTAGCAAACTATCCATTATTTTTCAAACTGCCTTTCAGAGAAATAGTCAACTACCAATGGAACAGTGCTGAAAAGAGTTGGCAGAAACTTAGTCGATATAAAAACTTTTCTATGCCATTTCCGATCACAATTTCATGAGCAGATGCCAAAATTTGTAGAAATGCTTATACAAAACCTTGAGAGATGCGAGTTACGGTTAGTTAGGATTGCAAATGACCGCATTAGCGTTCCCTCCCTTAATGCAGGCAAGTGCTTGTGAATATAAACTTTATTATGCGCGTGTAATTGCTTATCTCCCACAGCCAAAGCACTTGTCAAATATTAGCACCCACAGCATAAATTCAGTAAGTAGCATAAAAAGAATCCTCTTAAAACCTATTTTAGTAGTAATTTCAGTTGCTCAACAGCTGAATGAATCGGCTAAAACACGAAATGTGCTAATCTTATTTACTATATAAAACAGAATTGGTGAACCTGTCGTTCTGTTTGTTTTGTATACAAATCTACACCGTTTGAGTCCACACCGAATTTGGTACACATATTATTTAGAACCCTGCTTCTAACAACGGTTATATATAAACCCCATTCTCTTTAACCTAGAAGTTCATAGGGAGCTAAAAACAGTTTTTAAATTCCCATAGGAATAGCATTGAGAGTAAAACGATTGTGGTACGCAGATCAGTTTGTTTTAACAATACTCATTGAAAATCAAATTTTCCAATAAAATTTTTTCGTCTGAATTACTAAAAAATTTTTCGAAAACTTAAACGATCCCTGTTGGAAGAGTAACGGAGTAGCAAACGGAGAGTTGCGCGTTCGAAACCAACCCATGACCATCGGGGCTGGTGCACGTTAAATGTGCCGTGGCCTCAATTGTCCTCATGTTGGTGTGGTGTGAAAGTTTGCAGAGTGGGGTACCATCTCAGGTGTGACCTCGTTTTCTGACGTGATTCAACAAAACTTTATATTTAAAGAATTTAAAACTCTAATAATGTTCGAAAAGATTTTTTATTCATTTCCATAATATGAATAACTTATGAATATTTGATTGAGGGAAAATGGATACTTAAATACTTAATTTTACCCAATAAACTCATTGGTCACAAAAGCGTAGTTTTTCTACTCTGTAACTAGCGACGCCAAAATTAACGTTTTATTTCATAAATTTTATTCAGAACTCGGTATTTGTGTATTTGAATTGAGACAGCGAAATGTAGAGGGAGATATTTGAATATTTCTCAGTACTATACATATACGAGTTCTTTTGTATATAAATCATTATTGTCTTTATCAATATTGCTTTAACGTCTTTTTTCGAATTGCTTTATTTAAGAATATACCCGGGGAGTCACAATTTAACACGTTTGCTAAAATTTTTAGTTTTTGAGAATTCTGCAGTTTTTAATTACCTTAATTTCGTTTATATTTGTAATTATGTGTTCCAGTATTTTAGATGCATATTATTAAGGAGCTAAATTGTAATGAATTTTTTTTCTGCAAAATATCAGTAGACATGGATAATTTCTTGGAATATGTACATTTCGAAAAACTTTCTTTTATTGTGATTGAATACGTAATGGTTTGTAGAAATCTGTTTAATGAAAATAAACAAAAACCCTTAAAGTAAATTGTGTAATCACTTATTTTAAAATGTTTGGTTGTTAAAAACAAAATTTTATTAAAAATAGGTTACTTTAAATCAAAACCGGTAGCATTAAGTTGTCGTTCAAATAAATTTCTAAATCGTGACAGATTTTCATTGTATGACGATTAAAATCAATTGAATTTACATTTTTTTTTTCATATTTCATAGGAATAACTGAAAGCTGTACTCCATTGTCAAGTAAATAAATCTATGGTTTTAATTAGCTACGTAATTTCCATATAGAAACTGAATCTCTCAATTGAAAAAGTACCATACGGATTTGATTTAAAACTGAATTTCCGTTGGAGTAAAGATTTTGGAGTTATTCGAAATAAATAAGACTTTGCATATCTTGGAATCATATCACAGTACGGAAGTACTTGGACTAGAGACTTTTGAAAAATTAAAGGTTTTTTCTTAAGTAACAGAAGGTTGAGTTCGTTTACTGGAAGTTGACGTTGTTCTTAAGCAATTTAGGTACTTGCGGAAATATTGATTGATATTGAAAGCAGTGATTTTGTAAAAATTGTATTCAATTGAGTTTGTTTTGTCTACACTGATGACAAGCTCGTGTTTGTTTCAAAATAAATTAATCACAAATTCCGTAACAATTTATTTTACTCAAACTCAAACCGACTTCTGTAGTAGTCACAATAGTAAAAAAAAAACTTTTGTAGTTTGTCTTACAGCAGGAGTGTGATGAATATAAAATTTATTATATGGATGGATATATAATGTACGCATATTTGTTTTTGAAGTAAATTGTAGAAGCTATGGAAAAGTTAAAACGATGTTATAAATTCTTTTTCTGCACACTTAAATAATTCTTGTATTTTTCATGAAATAGAAGGGTTTATTCTGATAACTTTTTAATCATCATTTAATCAATTGAACTCGAGCGTTTTTTTATGACGAGTAATTCTTCTAGTTAAGTAAAAACCGTAGCAGACGTAGAAAGAATTTCCAAGTAATTTAAATTCTATAAAAAATTAAAAAACTAAATATTTTCTTAATAATGTTTTTGTGAGAATCTAGCAACCATATTTCATAGTTGCCGCGATTTGGTGCAAAAATTTCAAAATTGGCATCCATTCGAAAAACTACACAAAAAATATTCGAAAAAATCTGCATCCGCAATAAGTTAAAAAAAAGAACTAACTTTTCCATGACTTTTGGAGGATTTGCAAATAAAGTCGCCAAAAGATTCCAAAAAGTCGCCAAAAATCCCAGAATGTTGCCAAAATCTTAAAAAGTCGCAAGAAATTTTCAAAATAGACGATTTTGTGATGACTTAAAAAAAAAAAAAAAACGCTAGAGGATAAAGTTTGAAAAATAGTAGCAAAATGTCGCATTTTAGTCGTTTCTTTCAGCTCTGAATTTCTATTAGCGTACTTGTAAATGCTAAAGAGTCCTGATTATATAGTGTGGGCAAAAAGTCCATGACACACATTTCAAATTTAATATAAAATCAACCAATTGTCATATGCGAGTGCAGTTTTCACAAAATTGCTTTAAATGGCATCAAGTTTTATATTTTGGCAGAATTTTTTGTAAATAATAAAAATATATAATTTAACGCATATATGGGCACTGTACAAAAAAAAAAAAAACGTTGTAAAAATTGAACGAAATATTTACAATATAGAGCATTTTTATCACTACATACTATCATATTTCAATATGGGCTCCCTTTGTGGCTCGAGCTAAATATAACCGATACTCAATTTCAATACACGTATTTGCTAACATAGATTGCTGAATAGTGTTGATTACTTGCGTGGTTCGGTATCTTCAATTCTTCAAACAATTTAACTATATTTTCATGCCAAAAAAAAAACTTGATGCCATGTGAAGCGATTTAGTGAAAACCGCATATTCACTAATGTGAGAATTTGTTGTTTTTATATTAAATTTTGAAATGTGTCATGGACTTTCGCCCACCTTGTATATTTATTAAGTACGTGCAACTATATCATTGTTAGTCTTTCTTAACTATACAAGCGGAAAGTGTAATGACACGGAAGGTGTTGCAAAAATTAATTATGTAGTTTGTAAGGAGAGTTGGAAAATTAATATTTGCAAAGAGTTGATCCGAGTTTTTTTTATTTTTGTATCAAAAAACTAATCTAAAATTATTACATTCAATTTTACTGGTACTCTGATCACCGGAAATGAGTTTGAGCCAAGAGAGTTTTCATCATCAGGTGAATTTGGAGCCATATCTGGGACCACGCAAATCTCCGAAACCATTGTTTGCTTTTATAAAATTGAGATAATTTAATTAATAATAATATTTTGGTAAAAGTTACTAGCTACGTTATTTGTGATATTATTTATCAATATTACAGCATATGACTAAACACACCTTAAAAATAGATTATTCTTTAATGAAAATTACCAAGTTCGCCCGAAACATCTCATACGATACGTTTATAATCATAATGATCAAGACATATACTATAGTTTTATTATTTTATTACAAACTCTTTGACTTTATATAAATGTCTCAATTTGAAATAATTGATGCAACTTCGTCTCACATAATTAAACGTTGGTTTTAGATATTTTTTACTCAAAATTTTGAGAAGACATCTAGACTTAACTTCGTTTCTTTCAATGTGTGTGTGTGCGCACAGTTACACTTGGATGGAATTATATACGCTATAAAACAAACCTATTGTTACAAAGGACTTTCCTCATTTCTCTTTAAAACCGAGCCATGATTTACTAGTAATCATTTAGAAATGTATTGCTTCCATCCTTTCATTAGAATTGTCCTTGAATCAACCATTTAAGTATTCTTAAATTACATAAATTATTTTCGAATATTTTAAATTGATAAACCGATTTATCGTTAGTCACGCTATCGCAGTTAGAAAATAGGTCTTTTATCTGAAACTAATTGCTGAATGCTATAAATGTTTTTTTTTAATGTTCTTGAATCAAAAATAAAAGGAAACGATTATAAGGTTATGACAAAGCGTCTTCAAAGTATCCATCATTATTATAATCGTGACAGCAAAGAGCATATTGTGCGGTATAACTTATTTCCATATTGAATAGAGAACCTCACGAAATAAACGGTGTTTCGTTTTTATTGTTGCGTTCGTATTTATCATTGAATGTGAATACTCCCCGATTCTGTGAAAAGCATGGATGTCTAATTTAATAACTATTTCTTGATTACAATAAATACCAGAATTAAAAGAAAACTTTTATTGCATTCAAAGGTTATAGTGCAATAGTAATGTACTGCACTTTGAAGAAGAAATTTATTATAAAAAAATATATACTGTTGGAGATTTACAAAATGGCTGTTCCCTATATTGATAACTGTTTTGTATCACATATGGAACGATTGCTAAAAGAAGAAAACCAATTCCATTAGCAACAAAAATGTCATTGAAGGATTCAAATATTGTGGTCATTTCAAAAATCGGAAAATCTTCATATTTCGTCTGTAAAGTTTTATGGGTCTCGATTCTAGTGGCAGGTCTTTGTGTAAGCAGTTACAAAGTGTATTGTTTCTCTAATTTATTCTTTCAATATCCTATTGTCCTGAATGTACGAGAGGAAAGCAATCAATTTACAACCATCCCTGCAGTTACCTTCTGTAACTTAAACAGACACAGAGTTAAACAGCCAAAATCTCCTCCTAAGCGCCCAACATATCGGGGCACACCACTAGTGGTATCTGAACGACGAGGATTACTGTCCTGCCAGGACTTAATGAACAGAACTTATGATATCCAAAATCATTCGAAGTTAAAATTTATAATGAACTACTATGCATTAAGTGATGAAGAGCGTTTTCGAATAGGAACCAAATCAGAATATTTCATAAAGGAATGCTCTTTCAATGGTAATAACTGCTCTCCTGAGAATTTCTCTCTACTTCAGAGTCTCCAATATGGAAATTGTTTCACTTTCAGTAGAATAAAGGAACGCGCATTAAAGTTTTCCAGCATTACCGTTCCAATTGGACTACATCTAACTCTGGATATAGAAAGAAGTATGTATCACAAAAGGGATTCTCAAACTATAGGTGCAAGAATCGTGTTGCATGATACAAGAGATGTACCAGATCCGGAAAGAAACGGATTCAACATATATCCTGGATATGAGACTTCTGTATTTGTAAGAAACACTCAAATGAGAAGGCTGTCGTCTCCCTACCAAGATCACTGCGTTGACTACTCTTCAAATAATGAGTCACAGTTTAGCAACCAGGACGAATGTGTGAGGCGGTGTATCCAAGACATAAACTATGCAAAATGTGGGTGCATTGACCAAACCCTTATCATGATCAGTGATCTAAAGAAATGCAATCTAACTGATGCGACTGATGTGTGTTGCTTGGACGAAATCCATCGTAGCTTGGGGAAAAACGGACCTCCGTGTAAGTGTCCTCTGCCATGCATCTCCACGACTTACAATGTTCAAATATCTACAGCATTGTGGCCCTCGTGGGAATTTTTCATTCATAAGAAAGCTGAATCTAAATTGCTACGTTTGAAAGGAAACTCAAACGGACGTGGTGGAACTTATGTTTTACCCAAAAATTTCACAAGAAATGGAGATCAACTGACAAGAACTTATATGTTTTCAGGCAGCAAAAGAAATATACAACAAAAAAGGTCTGCAAATCATCAACATCATGACCATAGAAAACAAGAGAATGTAAATCTCAAAAATGATAGAAATTTCGATCGAGTAAAACTTTCTCGAGTTAAAATATTCTTCGCAACATCGAATAGCAGAGTTTACGAGCAGATACCCAAGTTTCAAGGAACGCAACTTCTCAGTAATGCTGGCGGAGAGTTTGGCCTATGGTTAGGGCTATCGATTGCGGCATTATTCGAGATTTTAGAAATTTGCTCGAATTTATTTTTGAATTACTGTTATAAATGACACTTTTACTTTTGTGTTTGTTTATGCTGTCAGTGCACAGTGATATTTTCTTCGCGATCTAATTTTGTTAAGTCTTATATATATAAACATTACAATACGTAACTGAATAAACATCCTCAAACTAAAAGTGCTTAGAATGTTGAAAATGTATTCAAAATGTAGCGAATTTTTATTTTTACACAAATTTTGTGTTTCTTACATTTATTTAGATAAACGCAGCGACTAAGAAGCTCTATAGTTTAGAAACGTTTTGAGTTTGAAATAATTTAATTCTTTACAGTTCAAGTTCTTTAGTTCATTGCTTCTTTTCATTTCGTTCTGAGTAATTTGACAGACCAGATAGAAGAAAGGATACAAGCATCGGATCAGGATTCGATAACCATGTTAACAGTAAATGTTTTATAACTGCAGAACTTGGATGAAACTGACTGTATGAAAAAGTAATCAGAAACTAAATTTTCCTATTAACATTTACATTTAATTTTATCATTTCAAAAGCACCTAGGTACGTCGTTGGTCATGTATGCATTATCGAACTGAAAGTGGATATTCTAAGTTGTAATTAGAAATATCTTACAGTGGATATTATAAGTAAATTTTTTCAGATAACAAGTAAAAATTTTTAATTTGCTTTATTTCATTGAATTGTACACATAAATACTGATTAAGATAAATCCTAATAATTATTTGCTATCAACGAAAAATCCATGTAACACTTTATATGGATGGGGAAATTGCGTTTACTTTGTTATTTCCTTTTACCTTTTATAAAATATTGTATAATCGAGAATTTTTTTTTTATTTATATATCTTTATTTATTTATCTTTTGAAATATCTAACATATATAAATTCATTGCTATACACCTTTTAAAAAATTTCATATTTTTGAAATCGTTGTACTCTATTTTGTAGTGTTGATGTAATTCGAAATTATTTTGGAGAATAATTCGGGAAAATTGTGTTGCCTACCGCCCATAAGTTTATTTACCTAGGGTTGTGCAAAAGAAATTCCCTATAACAGATTAAAATGCTTAACTATTATTTGATATAAATCTTACTTCATATAAGTTTATGTATGTTAGCATTTATGTTATTTATATCATTAATATATTTTATTGATTATTATTACGATACTGATTATACATATCCTATTATTGTATCATAACATATTTTTTTATAATGTTTGTAGTAAGAATTTTGCCATCAACATTACAACCGAATTGAAGTTGTACGTTCAACAAATATTTCTACATATGTTGTAATGATTTCTTTGGGTAGCATAAGCAGATAAGGAATCTACAGAGAACAGTCTAGCTTAATTGACATAACAATATTTATTTACAATTTCTTGACTAAATGTAAATTATATACAAGGCTTTGAACCGCACGTAGGCTTCTAATGATTTGATACGACAGGTTGTCTCAACTCTAATGGATGTAATTCTAACAGTAGAAAAGTCTTTAAACGGAAGAAAGGTCTCTACACCGAAGAACGGTTCTAGAGTAGTTCTAACGCACTACACTCACAACTTTATCTAGGGCGGAGATCACTTCGTCGGCCGACGATTCACAACTGATCAGCACAGGATATCACTATAGACGTCTGGTGGCGGTTTAGACTAGGAACTCTAGGACGTTCCTTCTAATTAAGAAAAGTCTCACGGAATTGTAGTGTTCAGCCTCTCAAGGCTTCTGAGTAAGGTGTCCTCCCTCACAGGGCGAGGTCACACCGAACTTCAAAAACAAAACTCCCTAAAGAAAAGAATATGTCGACCGTTCCCAGATCTCTGAGTTAAGACGCACCTCGGGACGAGATGAAGTCAGAAGCCGAATTTTACTCATTCCGATTCCTCGGATCTGAGTTTAGCGCGCTCCGGCCGCCGGGGCAGAGCTGGTCCTCCATTGGTCCTGGTTGGCTTTGATATCAGTCAGTTGCTTCTGCTGCCATTGGACTCATATCAGGAGTCGGGTCGTCTACTCGCTCTCGGCTGTTTCTAACCAAGATGATGGTAGTTCATCGATAAGGGCGTAGCACAACGAATTCCCATTGTCGGTTAGTGTCAAAATTCCAGACAGACTGGCGACGATCAGCGAATCTCCATTGTCCGCAGTAACTCGCATCTGTGCTTGTCGGTGAATTCCGACGGAGGGTTTAAATTTCGCATTGGGAGGACCAATTGATGGACTCCTTCAATGAATCCTCACAATGTTTAATTGCAAATTGCTTGTATGAAAATTTTAAATTCAGTTTCAGATATTCCCGCGTTTTTAAGGACTCGCAAATCAATCATTATTTTTTTAAACTGCTGTCGAGAGAATTTCCATCAACTACTTACGGGACAGTACTCAAAATTATTCAGCAAAACACTCGATTTCGAAACTGTCTTAAGAAGGGCCGGCGCCTAAAAATTTGAAAAAAAAAATCATTTTTGAAATTTTTACTGTTTATGAAATTTTGAATTGGTTTCTTTCTAACAATACTCATTTGTAAAAATCTGTTAATTGGAAGTATTAAAAAAAAAATTTTTAATTGATACACTTTTGCAGCGACGAACGTCTCAGAACACATTTTTTCATGTTTGGGGGCACATCACTCAAAACTACTTGAGATATATTCTTGAAACTTTTTATGATTGTTTGTGAAGCACTTTTAAACAGTTTAACACAAGGAATAAGATATAAAATATATACTTAAAAAAATATGTATTTTATCTTAAAAATTTCCCATTTGTTTTGTCATTTTTTTTATTTAGAATTTTGTGAATTAAAAAAAATAATAATAAAAAAAAACGTGTTAAAGTCTTTAAAAGTATTTAAATATTACACTGTAAAAATTTCAGATTATTACAGTAATTTATGAATAAATGAAATTTTGTGAACTTTCATGGGTGCCTTTGGAGGTGCCGGATCCCTTTTTAAGCCATTTCCGATAACCGATTTCATAAGCAGCTATAGAAATTGGTAGATACGCTCATTCTTGGACTGGACTTGTAAGGGGATATATGCTTATTCTTGGAATTGTGAGTCACCACCTTAGTGATCCCACCCCGCTTTCAAACGCTCAGGAATTCTACAGGTGCTGTGCGCGTTAAACTGTAGGGCTGCCATTTATAAAACAATTGCAAAAATTCTACCATTTAACCTACAGGGGTTGGACAAAATAATATAAACACTTGTGAAAAAATAGCATTCGAGAGATACCTCTCGTATACTCCTGCCCTCTAGCGGTGAAGGGTGCCACCTAGCGGATGAGAAATTACACAGATCGGTCTGCTACTAGCAGTGATAGAAGTCGGATGCAAAATGTATTTCTGTGTTGAAATTGCGTTATGACTGACCTCTCTGATTTCGAAAGAGGCGTGATTGTTGGGGCCCGTCTTGCTGGAGCCTCAGTAACGATAAAGGCCACCCTTCTAGGTGTTGGGAGAAGTACAGTGTCGACTGTAATGTCAGCATATTTGAAACAGGGGAAAACATCATCTAAAAAGCACAATAGTGGTCGAAAATGGAAGCTGAATGACAGAGACAAAAGGATTTTGGAGCGGATTGTGTAAAAAAAAAAAAGACAACAGCATCCCAGATAACATCTGAGATGAACACACATCTGCAGGAAGCAGTTTCATCAAGGACTATCCAGCGTGAACTGCATATGGCAAATATTCATGGTAGAGCGGCTATTTCAATACCATTGATTACACCATGAAGCTACGAATATGGTGTCGCGAGCATAAAAATTGGACACAACAATGGGAGAATGCATTATGGTCAGACGAATCGTCGTTCACATTATTCCCGACAAATGGAAGGGTTTAAGTTTGGAGAACGCCACCAGAAGTCTATCAAGTTAACTGTCGTCGGCCTACGGTTAAGCATGGCGGCGGTTCAGTGATGATCTGGGGTGCGATATCACATATATATTGGTCTTGGCCCACTTGTTGTTCTGAATGTCAGTGTTACAGGAGAGGATTATGTCAGTCTTCTGGCTGACCATCTTCTCCCAATGGTGCAAACTGTGTTTCCTGATAAAAGACCAGTCTTCCAAGATGATAATGCCCCCATTCACACCTGTGCAATTGCCCGAGACTGGTTTTATGAACACGACGATGAAATAGAGCACCTCATCTAGCCACCCAGTCCCCTGATTTTAATATAATTGAACCTTTGTGGGGTATTTTGGAAAACAAGCTGCGCAGTTGATTCTCCCTTCCAAGGGCAGTTTCTGAATTAAGGACTTTTTTTGCAATTTGAGTGGGAACGTATCCCTCTGAATGTTGTACGTGACTTGTATTTGTCATATCCATGTCGGATACAAGCTGTAATTCATGCAAAAGGAGGACCAAAGGCCTAATAAATTTCCTAATCCGTTTCGTATTTGCCTTCAATAATATTATCCGAAATTTCACAGTCCCAGTTCTCTGTTTCCGACCAATTATCAACAATATCCTGAATTCATTTTTGTGTAAGGTACACGGGTCGTTTTTTAGTAAAGTTTGTTGCCATTTTAGGTTCTCTGCCGAAATTCCCTACTCCAACTTAGACACGATTTGGCAAAAATTCCGCAGAGCACCTGCTTGGCGATATTTTTTATTTGAACTTCTTTTGGCTATATTTATAAAATATTAAAAATCGCTTTGCTTGCATTTGTCTCCGCCTACGTATCGTTCGTGTTTGTTTACTTGAATAATTGACTGCAATTGGCGACTTTTAAGTTTGCAACATTCAGCTTGTTATCGTACATTGGAAAGAGAAGATCGAAAAGCAGGTGCCCTGCGAAACTTTTGCCGACGATTTCATTCAACAAAAACAGTAACGCAAATGCTGTGAAGGGGTCTAAGAAGCTACGCGGGAAATGCAAATAGTGTAAAATACGAAATAGTTGGGACTGCCAAACCAGTCTTGGAATGTGGCTTCTGTTGGACGTAGTAGGACGGTACTGAATAGGACATGGACCAATATTCACTTTAAGGGGTGGAAACGACCTGTCAAAAATGACTCGGGGTCTATGAGACCCATGACAGCAGTTAAAGTTAAGGGTTAATGCAGATGATGAAGACATTTCAAGTGCGTCTTCACAAGAAAATATTTCTACGGAAAAAATAACTTCAAATGGTATGCCCGGGGGGGGGGACCTAATCGTGCCGTTAGAACACCAAAACACAACATAGTTTTACAGTTTCCAGGGTTGAAACGTCCTGAAAAATTAGGTCCGAAAGCTGAGCCTGAAGAGACATGGAATCTACTTAACGTATATAGTAATACAAAATATATTTCATGTTAAGAATTGAACTATCCAAATTTAAAATGTATAAATAATAATTTGTGTTACACCAAGATGTGTTAGTTAAGTATAAAACAAACATTGAAAATCTTGTTAAGAAATTTAGATTTTGAAACTGAGAAAACTAAATATTTTCTTAAAGGATTCTTATCACAATCTAGCAATCATAGATTCCGATGTTTTTCTTTCATAGCAACCCTTATTTGGTTTCAGAACTTCAAAATTAAAGTCTCTTGTAAAGTAAACTCCGCGCAGAAAATCTGGAAGAGAAATTTCCGCCCGCTAAGTTTTAAAAAAGAGACTAAGTTTTCGTTAACCTTTGGTAAATTTTCAAAATGTCGCCAAACGTTTTAAAAACTTGCTAAACATTTAAAAATGCTAATTTTTGAGTATATTTTACTGGAAAAAAAACCCTGTAAGGTAAATGTTTTAAAGAATTTTTAATCTATTTTTTTAAATACTTATTTGTAAATATATTGTGTTGTGTACTGCCTGCTGTTGCGCCAATTCGAGCACTTGGTAAATGTTTTCACGGGTTAGCCGTGTGAAAAATATATTCAAGGAAATTTACCGAGCCTCCGTGGATGAGCCCGTATCCGTTAATTAGAAAGCGCTCCTTAGTTTTGACGTATTTGGCAGTCTTGGATGATTTCTGAACCAGGGGAGGTGTTTTGTCCGGGTTTATTGTCCACTCACACCCCAAAGGGGGATTCTGATGGCTAACCACTTAGAATAGATTGGCTTCCCCTTTGAAGAGGGTGCATTTTTGTATGAAGGTTGAATGATTTGTCTGTTTAAAAATTTTAATTTCGGTACAGTAGTTCTTACACGCCAACAATCAGAGCACTTTTCCTTTCGAGAATACCATCGTGAGAACAAGAGGTAGCGAAGGACTTTTTCTAAAAGAATATCCCGGTAACCTCACTGGACTACTTGGTAGAGGATAACATTTTTGAATCTATGAACCACGCTCTTCCATGGATTTTACCTGCTATCAGACGTGAGATGTCCAAAAGGGTGAAAACGCCCTCATATCCTTGCAGATTATATTCCAAGCCTCACACCTGGTATGCCGAAACCTCACCTTTTCCCCCCGAGATCTTTTGACGAGTGTCTATTTTTTCTTCGGGTTTTCCATTGGTACACCATCTCCTTTCTTCTGAGCTATGTTCAATCCATTATTGCGGTAATTGACTTTTCTGTTACTTGTGGGGGTCTCTTTTAATTGCATGTTAATTTGTATTCAACCATAATCTTCAATTTCTACGCAATAAATTTTATTTTGTTTTTTAAAAGAACTGTGTTTAGTTGCTTTGTTGTTCATATGGAGGCAAATCATTGCTTTAGAAAGAATTTCCACGTTACATGAACTCATATTTTTAACACAACACCCCTAGTCGCTAAGTTTTGAAAATTAGTAGCAACAGTCGTCTTTTAGTCATATCTGGCAGTCCTGAACTGCTATTAGCGAACTTGTTTAAAAGTTGAGTCTTGATCTACTTAGTAAGTACCAAAAACTATGAGATTAGTGAATGTATTTCTTAACTATACACTTTCCGGACTGTAACCATGATATTGAATGCCGATGAAAACATTAATTTGAAATTCGGAAGCAAAGTTAAGGAGTGTAAAGAAAAAAGCTGATTCTAGTTCTTGTTGTTTTGTATCGTCCGTAGCTTATTAATAAATGTAGAATCTTTTCTGTTAGTCTCCTTATGTACAATCAAAAACTTGTGATCTCCAAGTATTTAAAGCAATCTTACTGGTACTATCACAGAGTAACTAGAAAGAGGTTCATCTCCGGGTGAATTAGAAGCAAGTACAAAATAGAGGCACGTTTTTCTAACAAGTGTTTTCTAATTAGTATTTGTTTGGGTTTGCGTGCACTCCGGCAACATTTTTTTGCTTTTAGAAATTTGTGTGAATTTCATTTTGAATTACTATCGTAAAGGATAAGACTTAACTTTTTATTTGTAATACTATTTACAGCACTACAGCACATATGACTAAGCACACCTTTATAATATAATATGTTCTTGAGTAAAATTCAGATTATCGAAATTTTATTACATATATTGCTTAGTAAAATAAGTTTTTTCTTTCTGACATTGAACTGTTTCGACGATTATAAATGCATTTTTCACCCTAATGGTCCCCAAGGTTTCACGCTCCCGTGATATTCAAGCGAACGTATTTTTGTTTTCATTCCACTACCCTTTTTTCTAGTCCCTCTTTATTTCCTTTTCACGGCAGTTTTTGCTTGACGTTGTTTTGTGTGTGACTCAGCTTGACCAAATATGGTACTAGCGCCATAGAAACTAAAAACAAACAGCTAAATAGTTTCTTTGACTTTTAAAGGGGGACCAATACACAAAAAAAAGCTTTCAAAATTTCGATTATTTTTTTTCTTATTGATTTAAAAAAATTTTACGCAATTCTGTTTAAAATTATATGTTATTTATGAAATTAAGTAAAAGCATTTTAAATATATTTTTTGAAAAATTCCTGTATGTTTTGAAGTAAGGTTAATTTTATATTTCAGACTTTAGAATCTCAAAATGTGTATTTTTTCCATAAAAAGGAACATTTTTTTAAGTTTATTCAAGCAAATAAAAAAAATTGGTTTACAAATATAACATGTGCCGTGTAACTTATTTTAATACAGGCATTTTTTTTTCTATCTGCTCATAAAAGTTCATTTTAATTGTTAAAAAGGATGAAAATTGGTTATTTAAAAAAAAAAAAGTGAGTTTAGGTAAAAAAATCTCAAAATTTCACATTTTAATAATTTTAAAAATCGCTGTGTTAAAGTGTAAGTGTCTTCGTTACCTGTACAAAAAAAAATTCAAATCAATACACAGGAAAGATTCTGAGAAAATGTTACACGAAATTTCGAGAATGATATCATTTTAAGCTAAGCAATGTAACAAAAATTCTGAATATTAAAAAAATATCAATTAATTTACTTTGATTAATAAATATCATGCAATATTTTACAATTATTTAACATTTTCTAGATAATGAAATAAAGTGGCCCTTATTACTTTTTGGATTCGCTGCTATCCAAATCTTATAACGAAGGTAGTTATGGTTAAACCATTGTGCGATTTGATTATTGCCGAAATATTTTTGAATAGGTTAAAAAGAACTTAATTTTTAGGCTACAGGTGGGATTCCCTACAGGTATCGCTAAACCTTACGCCCATCAGTGTCCCTCACGATTCTAGAACGCTACTACCATGTTAACGGCAAACATTCCCTACACTTCAAACATCTGTGCAAACATACATCTGTAAACATTTGGCCTAAGTACATATGTTCTCCATTTACTTTAAATTATTTCTTTAACATTGGGAGCTCAGAATTTTTCAGCAACTCAATCATAAATTTAACTAAAATATATGTATATTACATGAATCATAATTTATAAAATAAAAATAGGCTTATCCTTTCAAAAATTTGAGTTGATACAAATTATAAAATGATAAAGCATTACTCAAATAAATTAATATTCATTTATAGTGGACATTTTAGTGATATTTTCAGTTTGTGCTACTCAGGGGACAGGAATAAAAAGAGGATTTGGGATACTTTTCTAACTGGCTGTAACAAACCTGGAGCCATCAGTATCATCTCACAAACGATTCATAAACAATCACTTTGGTTTAAGCCTTTTGAAGTAATCGCATTACAATCTACGTTTTCTTCAAGGTAATAAATAATTTTTCAATCGATTTTGTGTAAAACGGCAAAGTTAAACTAACTAATTATATTTTGGAAATTAACAAAACTACAGTCAATCGATATTTTTTTCAGTTTTGAAGCAACGATTCTATAAGTTTTACTTATTTTATATAATCTTATATGTTAAAACTAAAATTCATTACGGTAAAAGTGCAAAGTACTTCACTGATGAATAAAGAGCCTTGTGATCAGATATCTTTCATTCTTGCTTCGTTTTATTAACAGTGATCGTAAGCAATTATATATAAAAGTACGAAAACAATCACTTAGGAATGTTCGTTTTAAGCTTTTTGAATTAATTGCAATACAATCTGCGTTTACTTCAAAAGAATAAGTGATTTTTCATCGACTTTTTCTGTAAAACTGCAAAGCTAAGTTAGCTAATTATGTTTAGTAACTTAACAAATCTACAGTCAAGATATCGTTATGTATGCATAAACTAAACAATATACCAAATTTCATGAAAATCCATTACCACAGGTTTTTCCTTATTTTTGCTCATTTCTAGCGGAATGACACTGAAATAAAAAAAAATATTTTATTCATTTTTATATCATATTATTGATTAATATTACGATACTGATTATAAATATCATTGTATCAATTATATACTTTTTACATTGTTTGTAGTAAGATTTTGTTATCAACATTACAACCGAATTAAAGTTGTACGTTCAACCAATATTTCTACTTATTGCACCCCGGCAAAAAAAGTGACACAACTCAAAAAATAAAAATTTTGAGATTATGTCATTGAAAAATATGTATGAAGTGCCCCAGCGTGTTATATTACTATTCTATAGAATATAATAGAGAAGTTACCAACATAAATACTTACCTAAATTGTAAAAGAAGCTTATACTGTTTGAATGTAAGTTTTATAGTATCCTTTAAGTTGAGGTTTTTCTCAAATTCTGCAATTTTGAGTTGTGTCACTTTTCTTGCCGGGGTGCAATATGTTTAATTGCAATACATGTATAAAAATTTTAGATTACATTAGAAATAACCCCACGATTTTAAGGTTTAGCAAATTAATAATTATTTTTTTAAGCTGCTATCGAAAGAATTTCTATCAACTACCTATACGACAGCGCTCTAAATGATTCGGCAGAAACACTCAATTCCAATAAGGCATTTCCAATGGCTAATTTCATAGCAGCTACAGAAATTTGTAGAAACTCTCATCCTTAGACTTGTGAGGTAATTTAGGCTAATACTTGGGACCGTGAGTTAACACATTAGTGATCCCTTCACGCTTTCAACCGCTCGTGAATTCAATTGGTGCTATACGTGTTCAACTGTATGGCTACCGAACCCAAAGCAAATTTAAAATAGCATCAGTTCTTAATCAGATTTTTGAAAAATTTCAGTGTTAAAGTGTTTAAACTAGTATCTTCATAACCTGTATAAAGAAATTCAAATCAATACAAATAAAAGATTCTAAGAAAATGTTTCTTAAAATTTGACCAGTTTAGCGTTGCAGAGATAAAACTGCTCTGGTACCCTCAAGTTAAGTTACAATAACAAAAATGCCTCTTTGAAATATTGATCAATGTTACAAGATATTCCGTGATTGGTATTAAGCTAAGCTAAGCAATGTAAAAAGTGCTGAATAATAAAATATATTTAATAGTTTATTTTGATTAATAAATTTCATATAATATTTTACAATTATTTGACATTTTACAGATAGTGAAATAAAGTGACCCTTATTACTTTTTGGATTCACTGCTATCCAAATCTGCCGACCAAGGTAGTTAAGATTAAATAATTGTTCGATTTCATTATTGCAGAAATGTTTTTGATTGGGTTGAAAAATACTGAATTTGTAGACTACAGGTGG
This sequence comes from Metellina segmentata, assembly GCA_947359465.1. NCBI lineage: Eukaryota > Metazoa > Arthropoda > Arachnida > Araneae > Tetragnathidae > Metellina > Metellina segmentata. The sequence goes on along the minus strand of OX375876.1, from coordinate 30,684,841 downwards.
GATTCCCTGCAGATATCGCTGACTATACGTTAAGACCGACTCTCACGATTCCAAAATGCTAGTACGGTGTTACCGTCAAACATACCATACCCTTCAAGCTTTCAAATTAAAAAAAAATTATTAGATTACCAAATTGAACTATACATCTGCAAAACATTTAGACTAAACACATATATTGTTCTTTTACATCCATGAAGAATTTATTGCTTACTTGAATTGAAGTAAACTGCAAATATTTGGAAAATTTACCGGATTCGTTAATGTTGATAATTTTGTTTTTTAGCACATTGTCATGTCCACGCGTCGCTGCCAACATTGCAAATGAGCATTGGCATTTTGTGAAACGTTTCAACTTGAAAAATTGTCATTTGAGCGATATTTCAACGCATAAAAGTAGAATAGAAATAATTTTGCACCACACCACTGAGTTAATAGTGTTCACGATTTATTCGTTTATATTCATAAATTATCAACTATTAATTACTAATTAGAAAATATTACTTTAAAATCAAAAAGGCATTCCTATTGTTTGAGTTTCTTAATAGTTTGATATAACTTTGAACAGCTACCTACTTTGAAAGGCATAGAAAAATTCCAAATTATTTCTTTAACATTAGGAGCTCTGAATTTTAACTACTCAATTATAAACTTAACAAAAATACATGTATTTTACATAAATCATAATTTATAAAATAAAAATAGGCTTTATTATTTCAAAAATGTAAGTTGATACAAATTATAAAATGATAAAGCATTACTCAAATAAAATTCATATTTATTCATAGTAGACATTCTAGTGATATTTTCAGCTTGTGCTACTCGGGGGTTTAATTTGAAGATTCATGTCTACGAATTTAGGAGCGTTTTATTTCCTTGAAAGCTGTCCTAGATCTTATGAGCAACTTGAATTACACTAGAGAAATATTACATGGAGAATGTCGTTAAAAATAACTTAAATAACTAATTGAATTCAATATATCCTTCAATCTGGCAATTAGTGAAGCAATTATTAAAATTCTAATCATGCTGCATCAAAGAGAATCAGAGGTGCTTAATGTCTCTGTTGTGAAATAGAGAAATAGCAGGAAATATTTAAAAATACCCCAGCAAGTCCGTTTGATTTACTAGTTTAAGGGGGATGCTAAGTCTACGTACCATCCACATATCAGCTTCACAGAAATTAAAACATTGTCTCCAAATGCAATTTTTCATGAACTGAAATATGAGGTAAATTTCCATAGAAATGCTAGACCTTTTGAGTACAAATCATAAATATTTGGATGATGTGTCTATAGCGATAGGTACAACTGCCGAATTTGAAAAAAAATCACAACTGTGGTGTCCTGAATAACAGTATGATTGCAGCGTGGGCCTTCCTAAAATGTTTGGAGCCCGTGGGCTACTAACAATGATGCACCCCCTCTTCATAAGAAAATACACAAGGGGAAAAGCGGGAGAGTTTGGTAAAGTTTTAAAAGATTGAGAACTAGAAAAAAATTAATAGTCAATCACGAGCTGGTCTCCTGCTGTCAAACTGATTTGACAGCAAGCAAAATTGCCGCCATGGGGTTATAGCCCATTAAGCCCTGTGGTTAGAATAGTTGTGATAGCAGCGATATCAGTGTGTAGGGTGCACTGATCTCGCTGCTTCAGGTGAACACTGGTTTCACTTGTTCGTTGTGTGATATGTTCCACTGCATTTTGTAGCCTTCTTATTGAAGGATGACATCTGGAGCAGAATATTCATCTGGAGTTGATTACGAAAAGACTCGATCCGACATTTTGCAGCCTAAAAATGGCACAACGTACACCAACGTGATCAGAGTGTGTAGTTTCTGTTGAAAGGCCAAACCGTAACTCAGATGCAAGTATTTTCAGAGGACATTTTAATCAAACCATGTATTTATCATTACTGAAGAAAGAGGGTGGTTTGATACATTGAATGTGAAATTCTCAAGTCATTGAATAAGTTTGGGATTGCGTTATATAGTAATAAAACCACTTTATTACAAACTAACTAATCTAATTTCAAACACAACCTTCTGAGCGTCATAAAATTTTCGAGAATTTACCATCGTTCTTCCCCCATAACACCGACAACACCCACACATTGCGAATTCCGTACCGCTTCCAGAGGCCACGTCAGCCTAGTTGATAGAGTAACGGACAAGCTAATACTAGTGGGTTGCGAGATTGAAACTAGGTCCAATAATTAATAATTGTGTTATTATTAAAGCTTGCTAAAAACCATACACTTTCAACCCTTCAAGTGGTTTCGACGAGATATCTCGTCCATCAAGGTTTAACAAAATTTTGCAAATAATGAGATATCTCGTCGATAAAGATTTGACCAATTGTTTTATTAATTAGATTTCATCTCATCAATTTGTCAATTTACAGTCATATTGCCAATTTTTTTATGATTATGATATCAAAATCTGATTAGTTTTCTTCTGATTACATAACTCGTCCATCAAGATTTAGTCGACTTTGATAGTCAGATACCTCGTCGTGACAACCACTAGGAGGATTAAGGAGAAAAAAATAACAAATCTGACAAAATTAATCGCTACAAAAAAAAAAAACATTATTGATGCGAAACTGCATTGTTATTCGTCAAAGCTATTACAATAATGACCTTCCCGTCTGGACACATTAAAAGGCTCGAAAAGTAAGTGAACAAAGGGGCTTTTATCCTGAAGTTGTACTCATATTGACACTCCTACAAACAGTGCTTATTAAAAAGGCCTTAGTGACTACAGCCAATTGAAGGAATGCTTTTGAAAAGAGGGAAAACATTTTTGCTGAAACTGTTCAAAAACTTTCCAGACAGTCATTTTTATCACCAGTCAAGGAGTCCCCCGGTGTTTCCCCCCTCTCCCTTTTCACAGTGACGCCGCTCATGAATAGAAAATATAGATTTATTTGTTTCTATATGGTTATTTATTACTGCATGAGAGATATAATAAGCCCAACTTTAAGAAATAGCTGACTCGATTATTTGTTTATTTCTTTGCAATCGTTAAATCGTTATTTTCACTGTCATCGTTAGAATCTTTCAAAGATAAAGACCACGTACACATGAGGCGTTTTAACGCGCGTATGGCGAGGTTAACGAGGTCCCGCCATTAAATTATGTTTTTTTATTCCTCTAATTCAAGTTTCTATCTTTACGACCTTGAAGAGCGGGACCTCGTCAAACGCGCGTTTTACGCGTCCCATGTGAACGGGGCTAAAGGCGAATTCCGATATCATAATTGATTAATGTAAATTGATCGATTGGAGCTTTTGCAAGACAGTTGGTATGCTCCATGTGCTGGTACCTGATTAAGGTCAGGTAATTGCGAAACGACTAATGCTTTCAGGTACATACTAAAGTCCAGACAGGATTTCCCAGTGATCTTATTCAATTTTGATCAGCCTATAATTTAACCGCTAGGAGAATACAGATGTACGGTCGAGTTTTTATTTTACAACTATGGCAATGCTGTAAAGTCTGAAAAAAGCCTCTTTTTCTTCCATGGCAAGTGGACCGTCATAGACAGGTTGGAAGAGTAGCATTAACAACCGTAGGATAGTGAATTCAAAACTACACAACCTAAGACTGTCGTTTACAAAGAGTCAGGTGCACGTTAAATCTGTCGTGGCCTCAAATATCATCATGTTGACGTGGTGGGGAAGTTTAGAGAGTAAAGTGACAGCTGAGGCGTGATCTATTCATCTGACCGCGGCTCAAAATGACGATGGTGTTGTCCTCGATCCTACCCATCGGGTTTCATCCCGGACTATCACCCATAGCCCGCTGTGTTGCTCTAGTGAGAAGTAAATTCAACTACCTACCTACCTACAGGGGTTGGACAAAACAAATGGAAACACCTAAAAAACATGTAGCCTTAGTGTTGAAAAACCGATGGCATTCAAAACAGCTCGCAGTCTTCTCTGAATGGATAAATACAGTTCCTGTATGCTTGCCAAGGGAATCTTTTACCATTCTTCCTGCAAAACTTGGCTAGTTCAGATAACGATGATGGCGGTGGATAGCGATCACGCACTTAACTCTCCAATGTAGATCACAAAGATTCAATAATATTTAGGTCTGGTGACTGTGTTGGCCAGTGGAGACGTGGCAAATCATCCTCCTGCTCTGCTCAGAAAACCAGTCCTGAACGATGTGAGCTGTATGAACATGGGCTTTGTCTCCTTGGAAGACACTAGCGCTATTGGGGAACAAAGTTTGTATCATGGGTTGGACTTGATCGGCCAAAATGTTCACACAATCCTTGGCCTTAATGTGCCCTTGCAGAGTAAACATGGGGTCTAAAGAAACCCACGCTATGGCTGCCCAAACCATCACAGAAACCTCCTCGACATGTTTCACTCTTGGCAACAAGCAGCCTGTATTATAGGCTTGGGGTGGCGTTCGCCAGAGGCAAACTCGGCCAGAAGTGGGAAAGAAGACTCATCCAACCAAATTATTGTCTTCCATTGCTCCATATAAAGTCCAGGCTTTATGATTCAAACACCACTTTTCCTGTTACAGGCATTATCATCACTGATGAATGGTTTTTGAATTGCAGCTCGGCCGTCAGAAATATCCTGCTTAAGGAGCTCCCTTCTTATTGTTTTGGTACTCACAGTGTTTGTGAGAACGACATTCACTTCAGCAGTAACTTTCACAGCTGTGGTCTTCTTATTTTCAGCCACAATCCTCCTTAATGATCGTCTGTCACGATCACTCAGCACACACTTTCGTCCGCGTTGTGATTTAGCGGGTGAAGTTTTCCCGCTATTCAAATATGCGGAATAAATCTTAGATACAGTACCTCTTGAAACACTAAGCACTTCGGCTGCCTTGCTTACGGAAGCACCCACCAGACGAGCTCCAACAATTTACCCACGTTCAAAGTCTGTTAGCTCTGGCATAATGCAATTACAACTTCACAGAACAGTGCCCCGACAACGACTGACCTGAGCAGCATATTTACGACGTTGTATAGTTGTTCGTTGTCGACAACAAACGTTGTTTGTGGCGTCAGTAGGCGACAACATCAGTCCCATCTATACATTTCACTAGAATAAACATTTCTTTTCAAGCATGCATTTCATGAGGTGTTTTCCTATTTTTGTCCAACCCCTATATCTTGAAATGGAAGAAGACGTTAAGAGGGGACTGGAGAGTGTCACTAAGCGACTATCACCTGTTTCTAAATTTGAAAAAAGTTTTCGTGGTGTGTGCTTGCAGGTCTTAAAATGATATAATTAAAATGTGAAAATTTATACTCACAAAAAATTATGTAGATAGACTGAAAATCTTGTTTCCACTTGCAGTAAAACGGAAATTATTTTGAAAAATTACAGTATAATATAGTCGAACAGTAAATATAAAATTTGAAAAATTATAATACAATTCCAGAACTTTGACAACACTTCTCATACTTTACGTAGCTCTTGTGAGTTTGAAAACTAACGCTTCATACGTGTTAACCCCATGGGAGGTTTTAATAAAATATTATCACCAAGTTTCTTTCCACGTAGCATCCTTAATAAAAAGTGTTGGATAGTTTTAGTCACGCTACATTGACTTATATATTGCAGGGTGTGGTGAGGAAGAGCATTGGGTAAGTGCACTTATTGGTAGGATGGTTCAATTTGTTTCGCGTTACACTTCCATTTAACAATGTAACATATTGTCTTACCTAAACAATGTGAGTCATCACTTAATCCTTGTGTCAAAACAATTTCATGAGAAAATAAAATTTGGAAAATTGCATGGACAAAATGAAATGTGGTAAATTTCGTGATAAGTGTGCAAAGTAAGCAAATGTTCAAAAACTTCATAAGTTTATCATGAAAGAAAAATTCACTCATTTGAGTACTTAACTAAACAAATAATTACTGAATTACTTATAGGTTCCTTTATTTCATATTAAAATATTTGTTGCGAATTCCGTACCGCTTTCTCTCTGGTGACTCGGTTGATACAATAGCAGATTAGCAAATGGTAATTGGTGATTTTTAATCATCATCATACCTTCTAGAGCAACACAACGGACTATTTACGACGGTCCTGGATCAATATCCCCTAAGGGAAAGAACCGAGGACAACACCACGTAATTTTTAACCACCGTCAGATGACAACACCTGAGCTGGCACCTCCACTCTCCAAATTAGCAAATGGCAGGTAGGCATTTAATTAACGTCGCACGGGCTATTGGTGTGACCTCATCACCGGTATGTAGGTATTTTTAATTAACATAGTACTTGAGCAACACAACGGGCTATTGACGATACGACGGTCCGGAATCTATCCCCAAAGGCAAAGATCCGAGAACAATACTACGTAATTTTTAACCACTGTGAGTTGACGAGATCTCTTCTGATAAGCTGGCACCTCACTCTATAAACTTCCACACCATTCCAACGTGAGACATTGGAGGCCACGACAGATTTAATGTACCTCATCCCCTTTGGACACAACGGTTTTGAGTTGGATTCGAACTCGCAATCCTACGGATGCTAGTTCGTAACTCTTCCAACCGGGCTACCGCTACCCTATTAGAAAACGGAAAGTTCCTAGTTTAAAACTAGACACAACCGAAGACCATCGTGTAGATGCGGGATGGTGAATGATAGATCCGTCCTGGCTTCAGATGTCTCTCGTTGTCACGGTGTGAGAGTTTGGAGAGAGTAGGGTGCCACGTCATCTGACCGTGGTTCAAAGTGACTAGGTTTTAACTGGTGTACGTTATTCGACTATTCATACAGTAAACTGAAATTTAAAAAATTACCTGATACACGGAAAGGTTAATATGCTGCACTCTTCGGAGTAGCTTTTATTTTATCAATAAACCATTTATTTTAATTTATCTTATCGATTTAAATAGATTTTTTCCTTTGATATTTAGGTGCCCAAGATGTCGCCAAAGACCTCGGTCGTCTCAGAAAGCTGGGGGTCACCCACATCCTGAATGTGGCAACGGGCGTGCCCAACTGCTTCCCTGCCGACTTCACCTACAAGAGACTGAATATCCGGGACCACCCGGACATGGACATCCGTAGGCACTTCGACGAGTGCCACAAGTTCATAGACGAGGGGCGGCGCCAGGGCTGGGTCTACGTGCACTGCAACGCGGGCATCTCCAGGGCGGCCACCATCTGCGTCTCCTACCTGATGCGCCGGCAGGGGCTGCGAGTGCAGGACGCGATCGGCAAGGTGAGGGACGCGCGTCCCATCATATCGCCCAACGTCGGCTTCCTGAGACAGCTCAGGGACTTTGAGAAAGAGCTGTTTGACATCGGCTAAGGCGAAAGGGGTCTTTGACTTTGTTCTGGGCCCGCGGGACAGAAGTGGAGGAGGTTGACGATTCTCTTCGGTGCTGAATTAAATTATTTTTAGTTAATCGATACAATAAGGACAGAAATCCGATGTGCTTCAAAACTCTAAAAGCAAGCTTCGATAATATGGGGCTGCATTGGTGGAAACAAGCAGTTAACCCTACAAGTGTTTCGACGAGGTATCTCGTCTAATATCTGGTCGGTTTTGCAAACGACGAGATGTATCGTCTAATATTTGGTCAATTTTGCAAAGGGCGAGATATCGCGTATAATATATGATCAATTTTTCAAAAGACGACATATATCGTCTAATATCTGGTCAATTTTACAAATGACAATACATCTCGTCTAATATCTTGTGAATTTTGCAAAAGACGATATATCTCGTCTAATATCTTGTCAATTTTGCAAAAGGACGAGATATCTTGTCTAATATATGTGGTCAATTTTTCAAAGGACGAGTTATCTCGTCAAGGAAAAACTGCCACGTTACTCCAAGAAGGAATGAAGATACAAGTAAGAAAAATAAATTGCCCTTGGCCAGAACTGGTGACATTTTGGAACAGGATTTTGCACTGAAAGATACAGGGCAGTTTTCTATGCGAAGGTGAACCACCAGGAGGGTTAGCTGAACCCTCTGAACATCACGAGATCTCAGAGTGTTGCTCTTACCCCCACAACACATTTAATGGCTAAATAGCCTCATCTGTTAGCTGAAAGAATCCAAGAATCATCACTTATAAGGTAATAACTGGATTTAAAAATTTTTGGTTCATTGTAATGTGTTGGCATGAACCTCAAAAGGATAGATAACGGACAGAAATAAAAGCATCAAATATTACAACCAATCTACTACAATATTTAACATAATTATAAATGCTCTGCATGAAATTTGCTTCACACATCAAGAGAAACAGATCTCCTTTACATGGTCCACATTCATGTCCCACTCGGTTCGAGTTGGCATTTTTGATGTTCTAGTCCAGTCCGGAAATGATACCTGTGGTGGCAATCTCTGATGGGTGGTGCTTGAATTGTGAAATTTTAACACCACCCACGATTGTGGAAAATTCAAGTCTTATGTATATATTTGTATCAATTTGGAGCGTTGGATTTCGTTAGTTGATCCAAGTTTAACGTTACCTGTCCCCTATTCATATTTGAAATAATTACATCGAGATGGGACGATTCTGGGAAGAGAAATTGATGATTCAGACCACTACTTGGTGACATTTTTGACCTTTCCATATTATGCTTAGTTTTGTACATATTCTAGTTTTCTTATGAAGTTTTGTAATTGCTTTCCATTCAAAATAAATAATTATGTTTCCTTTAAGACTTATTTATTTTGCATCCCGATACCTTACCGTACCGCACTACCTAAATAAGGAAAACCTATACGAACCCTGAAATATCTTGTAATTTGTATCATTTACTAATTTCTGTTATGAATATTGCACAAAACATTTATCATTAGTTCCTGAACTAACAATGTCCTTGGAGGACTGAACTTTTGAAAAACAATTTGCGCAAATATGAAAATTTTAGGGAATTTTAATTTGATTTCATCGAAAGTGATAGATCGGTATGTAGAGGAATAGGCAAAATTTGACTTTATGCCAACCAACTAACTAGAAATCTAACTTATCCCTTCATGTGTTTCGAAGATATATCTTAAAAATTTTGCAAAGGACAAAATATCGCGCCAATCCAAAACTGGCCCTATTATTCCAAGGGGTATCACGATCCAAGTAGACAAAATAACTTGTCTCTCACCTAAAATTGGTGACAGTTTGGAACAGATTTTTGCATTAAATACGAACCATTACAGGACAATTTTCTACTTTAAGATAAAACTCCAGGACTGTTCTCAAACTGAGAATCAGAAAAATTATTTTTCTTAGACTTTCAATTGTTAATTGTCTTCTTTAAGAATTGAAAACCTAAATAATAAATAATACTGAAAATATAATATGTAGGTCTTTATTATGCTTTTACCCAATTCTATAAGTATCAGAAATATAAAACAAAAAATAAAAGATAAACTGAAGGTACTAAGCACAAAACATGTCCGATTATTTGTAAAATGCATATTTTTATGTGACAAGTCTTATACAAGTTTAACATGGAATTAAATAAAAGTGTGTGAAACCAGAAGGTTTTACCAAAAAATCTCTAGATTTCAAAACTTGAAATTCCCTTTAGATAATATCTCTACTATTATAGAAGGAAGTGTTTGTCTGTGTCTCTATGTATGGTGTGCAGTGTCCTGACGAATCTATGACACTTACAATAATGAAATTTGGCACAATCCTAATTTTAGTCCGAATGTTTTACGATTTTTGTGTCCAGCCGAACTTTAAAATTTAATCTAGAGCATTTTTAAATAAATTTATTAGTTTTTATCATCTTTCTTTCTTCTCTCCAAATGTGACGTCATTGAAGAAAGTCGAGGATTTTGCAATTTTTGAGGGAGGACGTCACAAGCGCTTTTCTTCTTAATGCCTTTGGAACCATGCCAATTTTTCCGATTCTAGCGTGTTTTGATTTACGGTGTTGATAATAGACACATCGAGGCCATCAAGGCGTTGCCTGAAGAGTTAGTTTGCGAAGCAAACCAAATGGGAATATGTAGCAATCACCGGGGGTTTTCGACGGTCACACTTGTCCCCACGAAAAGAATTGTCACGGTCAACACCATACTGGACACGCAGTAGATAGTATTATTATATTTGAAAGGAATTTTAATGACCTGTTAAAAACTACAAGTCAAAATATATGAGGTTAAAAACGCATATAATTATGCACACTGAATTTTTATATCATTCATAACAGGTACTATTCTTAATGTTAAATGCATTTTAGAAAAGTTGTAGTACTTTCAATTCAAAGAGGTAACAAATTTGTTCTAAACTTTGAAATTGCTGATACTGTTCACTTCATTCCATTTTTTCAAAATGTCTGCTAATTTTAGTGACTTAAAAATGAATTTTAAATGTAAAGAACATAAAACTCTTGTAAACTGTTGTTGAAAATCGAACCATTCCTCTCTATCAGAGAATTCTTAAAAGAGAGATAAATTCAGAGGTATCATTCAATAGTTATCTAGAAATTTACTTTAGAACATTCACTTAAGGGGGTCCGGGACACATTGAAAAAATAATTTTATTAATTAATTTAGAATTTTGATTTTTTTTGTACTGATTATCCATCTAACTAATAAGCGAAATCACAACACAAAATTTTTCCAAAAGTTCTTTAAAAATTTAAAATTAAAATTTTTTGAAAAAAAGAGGGGTCATTTTAAATTGCTAAGGCTTAAAATATTCTTGATCAATTTTCAAAATTCTTGTAGTAAATTATTCACAAATTTATTAACTTTAATTTCGATTCAGCAATTTTAAAAATATTAATTTAATAAAAAATATTTGAATGAAAATTTTTGAAAATTTTAAGGTACTTTTTTTTAAAGTCATATTTTTAAAAGTAACTATTTGTTTCAAATTTGCTGAATCGAAATTAAAGTATAATGTTTGAAAAAGTTATATTCCGAATTTCAACCCTTAAACTTTATCGGTTTTTGACTTATAGCAATTTGAATGCAGGAAATCTTGAAAAAATGTATCATGGAGAAAAACGCATTTAAAGTTTTAAGGACAGATGTTGTTGCCATGACTACAACTGTCAAGAGTGTTAGATTTTCAAAACAATGCACCACAAAAATTATTATATCTCTAGTTATAATTTAGAAACATGATTTAGACGTCATTTTAAGCAGAAAAACACAGAGAATTTCTTAAAATAATATTTAAAAAAATTCGAAAATTTGACGATTTTTGTCCCGGACCCCCTTAAGGAGAAAAGCACGCGATGGCCACAATGCTGTTGATATTCGAACATTGTAATTTGTGGCAATGCAAGGCAAGGGACTTTTATAAGGAGATCCCTTTTCTACTAGTCTTTTGTGGACATCGTCGAAACAACCCACATCAGTCCTATCAGTCAAATTATAATGTTTCATATCTCTGATCAACATAAGTGTTTGGTCTACACAACCACAATTCCAATAGTTAATCTTTTCTATACACCGCCTAACACATTCGTCTTGGTTGCCGAAATACGTCCTGTCAGAAACCGAGTAGTCCAAGCAGTGAAATCGATAGGGAGTTGTGATTCTTCTGGTAAGCGAATGTCTGGGACCAATAGAGACGTTTCATATCCTGTATGGATGTTGAATCCTTTTTTTTATCTGGTATTTGCTTTGAGTTATGAAACACGATTCTAGTACCTACAGAGTGGGATGTATGGTTATAGTACTATATTTCTAAATTAATTTTTAGCTCTAGTGTCCTACCAATTGGAACATCAAAATTACTTAGACAAATCACCTTATTTCTGTTGAAGGTGAAGCAATTTCCATAGAAAAGGATGTGATAGAGTAAGAAATTTTCATTGTGAGCAAATATTACCACTAAAGGAACAATTTTGGATTTACGTGTTTGCTTGATGTCCATTTATAAATCGCTCTGTATCATTTGAGGTATAATACCCAATCAGAAATTTCAACTTTAATTGCTTTCTACTGTCGTAAGCTTTTTTCCTAATGATCTTTACAAGACATCAATCTACGTTGTTCCAAAATAACAAAATGAGTACCTGCTAAATTAGGCTCTATTATTATTATTTTTCCTGTTTAAATTACATGAGGTTATGGAAGAAATGAAGAGTATGATTTCGGTCAAAAAGTATATTGAAAACAATTTGGCATTGAAAGTACAAGTTCAAAAAAGTATACGCGTTGTAAGCTCTCATGGCAAAGACTTCCAATTTCGTTATTTAATAGTAAATAAGTTCCTTCATTTGATATTAAGTTTTACCTTTTCTCTATTCTTTTTCGGCTGTTCTTTCTCCAAATAATTCCGATATTTTATCTACTTCAATTTTTCCGCATTTTAAAAGCAACTGCTTATGGTATAAAAGAGTTTTTATCATAAAGAGCTAATTCGTTTCTCACTTCCTTTCGAAACATAACTTCGACATCTGCATTATACGGTAATCTACTTTTATTAAAAAAATCAACTTGGTAAATCAATCAAAATTTTTTAAATATAAATTATCTGGTGGTTTATTATTTCCTGTAAAACGAAATGTAGGTGGAGGAACTGTTTGTTGGGGGTGGAACTTGCTTACTGTACCCACGTGACGTTACGACTTGTTTTGGGAATACAATTTCCAATACGTTAACAATAGAAATTCCGAAAAACGAATTTGTATATGCTGGTTAGATGACCAATTCCATTTTGATGGTCGTATAATATTGAAGTCAATCCCAAGAGGGATTTAAACTATATTTTAGGGTACGTCCTAAGTGTATGATGTAGAGATATTGAATAACAGATAGTAAAATTCTGATCTCGAGTTTGTTTGCACTGAAAATTCCTCTCATGTGAGCAATTTGCTACAAATGAAACGAAAACCTACGAATTAAATATAAAAAATATATCAATCCAGTACATTTTAATTTATTCACTTGCAATGGTAATATTGAAATGATATAACCCACTCAACTTTCCCGTGTAGTCTTTTGTCGATGAAACATTTGATACAGGCATAATATATTTTGGTGAAGTGATCTGAAATCTTTCGCTTGTAGTCTTTTTGAGATTCCGTCTTAATCGCTGTAGCCACAATACTCAAGCAGAAATTTCAATTTGGGTTAAATTTCTGTGGTGTGAATCCTGTTCCTTTGGTCCTTACAAAACAATGGTTTTAGTCGTTCGGTACACACAAATGTCTTACAATTCATACCTTTTAATTCATTAAAAATTTAATAAGCATATGTATGCGCAGTTCATACGTCTAAATGAAATGTAATTTGTCAAAGATACAACACAGCATTTCGTGTATTTCTTATCCGTGTTAATTATTATTCCCACTATAAAATTAATGGCGTTAAGTTTACACCTATCAAAGGCGTTTCGTTGTTTCTTGAAGTCTAAGCTTATTTTCGAGGTCGCCCACAGTTTTTATTTACAGATTTATCGGCAACTTCTACCATTCGAACTGTTGAAGCATTTATTAAATCTCCGAGATGTTCCCGTATAGTTTCAGCAATACTATCCAACTTCACAACTCAGATAAAACATGTCATGATACGATTCACTTCGACCCAATTTTATGCTTTTACCGCTGATATTGAGGGGGAAATAATTAGAAATTTCGATATAGATCTAGCCATGACATCTGTCTGCACATATTGCAACATTTCAATTATATTCTTGTTGGGCAGTTCGAGACAGAAAACAAATATTAAAATTCAAAAAGACATACAATGATGATTAGTATACACATATCTTGAAGAGAAATGCAAACCACCTATGAATATATACATATCCCAACCACAAATGCTATCAAGTCCATTGCTAAGTTATAATCTAGGTGCTAAGTTATTATTCAATCGTTTCCTATACGTGTTGTTTTCATAATTTTTTCAACCTAGTGGGCAAAATTGAAAAATGAAATCTATAACAGGGTTGGTTTTTAATTTTTGTATCCGTTTGTTGCAATTTTTTCAAGCCCTTTATCTATATAAATATCGTGTAGGTAACCCATTGTATATAATTGCATGCGATCACTATTAACAAAACGAAGCAAGTACAAAAGATATCTGAACACAAGGCTCGTTATTCACGAGTGGAGTACTTTGCACTTTTACCTTAATGAATTTTAGTTTTAACAAACAAGATATAAAAAAGAACTAAACCTTATAGGAACGTTGCTTCAAAACTGAACAAAATATCGCCTGACTGTAGTTTTGTTAATTTACAAAATATAATTATCTAGCTTAACTTTGCCGTTTTACAGAAAATCGAATGAAAAATCGTTTATTCTTCTGAAGAAAACGCATATTATAACGCAATTGTTTATTACCGGGTTTTTTTAATTTTGTTGAAAAAATATCCGAATTAAAATAGTTTTGTGACATGTTATTGATGGCTCCGGTTTTGTTACTATAGGTTAGAACAGCGTTTCTCAACCTTTCATTATTCGCGGCACAGTTTTCAATCAAAGTTTTCATCGCCCCCCCCCAGCATACAATAAATTGTATACAACAATAATATATATTGATTATTTTGATTTCTGTGTTTAAATTATTTTTAACTAACTGCCAAAACAAGAGTAAAAGCGAGCCAACGTTGGCGACAAACCACATCTGGCATTTTGCCAAGCGAGCGGTGAACAGATGAAGCGAATGGAAGAGTGGTAAATTTAAATATTATATTTGAAATGAAAGCCAAACAGGGAGATAACGTTAAAAGAATATGAAAGTACAAAAATTCGTTAATGAAAGTTAACCTAGACGGGGTGAGCTAAATTTAGAAACTGGGAATACTTTTTTTTGGAATAATAAAAGAAATAAAACAGAAGCATGACTAAAGAAAAGATAAAAAAATAAGTAATATGGTTTGTGGAAGCCGTCTCGAGCATGCGCAAAGCAAATGTTTTCTCATAGGAAGAAGGAAAATGTTCGATAACGCAAATTTCAATTGTCATTCGAGTCGATCACTATCAAATCTATCGTATGTTACATATGTTTTCGTGTTAATTGCAATCACCATATTAAATATTCACGGCAGCAGATTTATGCAGACCCATGGATAATTTTTTAATCGGGAGTAAACGAGCATTGGACGATAGTCAAGCATCAACAAGTACACCGACGAGCGTGGTTCCGAAAATAAAATCAAGAAAATATTCTCAAGAATACTTAAATTTGGGGTTTACCAGTATTGAAGTAAATGAAGAAGAAAGGCCCCTGTGTATCATTTGCTCAAAAATGCTGGCCGCAGACAGCATGAAACCTAATAAACCTAAACGACATTTGGAATCGCTTCATAATGAGTACATCAACAAACCCAGAGAATTCTTTGAATTAAATTTAAAATCATATGAAAAGCAAAAATAATTTTTTAAAGAAACTTTGTCTGTGAATAAAAAAGCTTTAATTGCATCCTACAAAGTTTCATATAAAATAGCCAGATGTAAAAAACCTCACACCGTTGGTGAAGAGCTTATTTTGCCAGCAGCAATTGAGATTGTAGAAACTATGTTTGGATATAATTTTTCAAAACAATTGCAGTCCATAACTCTTTTAAATGATACTGCTGCTCGTCGAATTGGTGATATAGCTGAAGATGTACAGTGTCAGCTTTCCTCGAAGTTGCGTGACAAATTGTTTTCAATACAGCTTGATGAAGCGACATATAGTAATAAAGATGCTCATTTCATTGCCTATGTTCGATTTTGTGATAATATGTCAGTAGTAGAAGAACTACTTTTCTGCAAACCGGTAGAACTCAAAGCAACAGCGCTTGAATTATTTGCTATTTTAAATGATTTTATGAACGAGGCAAACATAGAGTGGAAAAATTGAGTAGGAATATGCACCGATGGGGCTCGTTCAATGTCCGGAAGATTCCAAAGTATACAAGAACTTGTAAAACAAAAATCGCCTCAGTGCGTCTGGACACATTGCATGATCCACAGAGAAGCTTTGGCTTCCAAAGAAATGAGTCCTGGTCTGAATATTGTGTTAACTACAGTTCCGTAGTAAATTATATCAAAATGAGAACCCTGAAATCAAGAATCTTTTCCGCACTTAGTAAAGACATGGGTGCAATGCATTCAGCTTTACTATTTTATTGCGAGGCAAGATGGTTATAACGTGGTAAATTCTTGCAGCGTGTCTATGAATTAAGAGAAGAAATCGCCATTTTCCTGGAAGAAGAAAAAAGACCGGAAGCTAAGAATTTTCGCGTTGGTTTATTTGTGATGAAATTGAGCTATTTGGTCGACATATTCGAGAAATTAAATAACTTGAATTTTCAACTCTAAGGAACAACTATACATATGTTGGATACTAGTGATAAAGTTAATGCTTTTGTAGAAAATTGGAATCGTGTAGCAGAAATTTAAAGCAAAAAAACCTAACAACGTTTGCAAATGTGAATGATTGTACTAAAATTTACAATGCTGAAGAAGAACATGTAAAAGTTGTTTTTGTAACCATTGAAAATCATTTAGCCATGCTGGCAAAGAATTTAAAAAAGTATTTTCTTGCTGACGACAAACTGATAGCAAGTTACGAGTGGGTTAGGGATCCATTTCATAAGACTCCCGAAGGACTCTCAATTGAGGAGGAAGACAAATTCATAGACTTCACGACAAGTGGCGAAACCAAAAGACAATTTAGTATTAAATCACTATTTGAATTTTGGTCAGGAGTAGAGGATTATTTTTCTGCACTAAAAACAAGGGCATTTCGCTTTCGATTACCATTTTCAACATCCTACCACCTTTGTGAAACTGGATTTTCTGCTGTGGCTTCTTTGAAGACAAAATATAGATATCGGCTAAATATAGAAACAGAACTGAGAGTGGCAATTTCTAATATTAAGCCTTCCATCGAAAAAATTTGCTCGGCAAGACAGGTCCAAGGAAGTCACTAATAATTATTAAATTTGTTTTTAATTTGGCATGTTTTGATTAAGTAAGTTTTCATTTAGAAGTTGTTTTACTTTAATAAGTTAATTATTAAATATGTCGAAATGTATTTTGTTTTCTATGTGTATGAGTGCTTTCCTTTAAGTCAGTTAATCAATTTTATTGAAATAATATTTTCTCTTGGATATTCTTGCGCGCCCCATAGGTTGAGAATCACTGAGTTAGAATAATATCCCAAATCCTCTTTTTATTCCTGTCCCCCGAGTAGCACAAGCTGAAAATATCGCTAGAATATTCACTATGAATAAATAAGAATTTCATTTGAGTAATGCTTTATCATTTTACAAGGGGTGCAGCCCCTGCTCGCTAACTCTCGCCAACCCCCCGGAGGATTGCTTTGCAATCCTCACTGGTTCGCTGCGCGAACCTATGTTCGCTACGCTCGCATTAATGAAGACATGTGTCCGATCAGAAGGGATTGTTTACAAAATATGATATTCCAAAACAAAAAAAAATCCTATCTAAATACGCTGTTTACAGAAAAGATATATACAGTGCCTCTGAAATCAGAATTCAAATGAAAACTTTGAGCAAATTTTGACTACTCGAAATGTGATCGCTGCTTTGGAAATTGAATACCCAGCACGTTGTTTGTGTGTACATTTCCCCAGCACTCGAGCTACTCACACGTTTTCATTGAGTTTGCTGTCGAAAGTTGTAGTGCAAGCGTCTTGATGAACTACAATTCTTTGCCCTGAAAAGATTCTCCGCTTTCTTTGATTTCCATTATAAACTGCAACAGATCGACTAAAAAATTTTTTTGTTCAATAAAATTTCATCCGATAACGCTATGAATTAAATGGAGGTGCGAGGCTTCAAACAAACAATCGTACAATGTTGCCAAAACGCGATAACAAATGACGTCTTTTTTTGCGTGCCACGCAAGAGAATTATATATATAGATAATTTTTATCAACTCACATTTTTGAAAGGATAAAGCCTACTTTTATTTTATAAACTGATTCATGTAAAATACAAGGATTTTAGCTAAATTTATGATTGAGTAGTTGAAATTCAGAGCTCCCAATTTTAAATAAATAATTTGGACTTTTCCTTTACCTTTCAAAGTAGGTAACTGATCAAAGTTGTATTAAACTATTAAGAATATGTAAGACCTTTTTGCTTTCAAAGCAATATTTTATAATTAGTAACTAATAGTTAATTGATAATTCATAAATATAAACGAATAAATCTCGATCACTATTAACTTAGTGGTGTAGTGCAAAACTATTTCTATTCAAATTTCATGTGTTGAAATATCGCACATTTTCAAGTTGAAACGTTTCACAAAATGCCAATTTTCATTTGCAATGTTGGCAGCGCCGCGTAGACGTGACGATGTACTAAAAAAATAAATTATCAGTCAAATTTCTAAATATTTGCAGTTTACTTCAATTCAAATAAGCAATAATTTCTTCCAGGATGTAAAAGAAAAATATATGTGTTTAGTAGAAATGTTTACAGATCTTAAGAAATAGGCCTTTTGGGCGTATTTCCTGCTTAAGGAGGGAGTAATATCAGGATTCCTGTCTTTCCTCACGTTGGTAACGAAACAGATAGACACGACAGGAAGTTACAAACTCAGATAGGTTACAAGAACAGTTGTTCTTGTGTTCTAGTTGCGACTTGTTCCAGTGGATGAACATCGATGGATGACAGTGTAGGGGTTCTGATGCGATTAAGAATATAGAAATATGCAAGCATCAATTAAATGTAGGGAAAATAATTTTTTAACATCGTTTTAACTTTTTCATAGTTTCTACAATTGACTAAAAATATAAATCAAATTGACTTGAGCAAATATGTGTACATGATATATCTATCCTTATAATCAATTTCATATTCATCATACTCCTGCTGTAAAAGAAACTACATATTTTTTCTATTTTAACTGCTGCAGAAGTCGATTTTTTGAGTTTGAGTAAATTAAGTTGTAACAGTACTTGTGATTGATTTATTTTGAAACAAACAAGAGCTTATTTTAAAAATGTGATCAGTGTAGACAAAACAAACTCAATCGATTATAATTTTTACAAAATCTTTGCTTTCAGTAAATAACAGTCAATATTTCTACAGGTACATCAATTGCATAAGAACAACGTCAATTAGAAGTAAACAATCTCAACCTTCTGTTACTTAAGTTAAAAGACTTCAATCTTTCAAAAGTCTCTAGTCCAAGTACTTTCATACTGTGATTTGATTCCAAGATCAGCAAAGTCTTATTTATTTCTAATAACTCTGAAATCCTTACTCCAACGGAAATTTAGTTTTAAATCAAATCCGTATGGCAGTTTTTCAATTGAGAGATTCAGTTTCTATATAAAAATCACGTGCCTGTTTAAAATGATAAATTTATTTACTTAACAATGGAGTACAACTTTCAATAATATCATTAAATATGAAAACTAAATATAAATTCAATTGGTTTTAATAATTTTGTAATTAAAATCTGTCACTATTTTGAAATTTATTTGAAGGATCGTTTTAATTTAACGTAACCTATCTTTAAAATAATTTTGTTTTAATTTTACCAGCCTTTCAAAATAAGAAATTACACACCTTACTTTAAATTTTTCATTTGTTTTTGTTAAACAGAATTCTATAAACCATTAAGTATTCAATCAGACTCAAAGAAATATACATATACCAAGAAATTTTTGCTCCTAAATAACATGTAAAATGCTGGAATACATAATTGCCAATAGAAACGAAATTCCGTTAATTGAAGGCTGAAGAATTCTGAAAAACGAAATATATGAGTAAGAATATTTTAATTTTGACATCCTGTTTATATTCTAAAATAAAGTAATTCGAAAAAAGACGATTAAAGTATTTGAACACGTAAAAAATGTCATTTTTGACCAAAAATTCATTCCAAAAAAAGTTTTTGATGTATTTGAGAGGGTATTTATTTGACTTTCCAAATTAAATCTAATTTTTTAAAGTTAATTAGCTGTAGAGATATTAAGATTTTAATCAAGGCAGTAAAACTATAAAGGTAAAAGGTATGGAAACCACAAGAGGTGGCCGTTAAAACCAAACACCTGTCAAAATTTTTATTTAAAGCTTTTTTTTTTTTTTCAAATATAATTTTAGAAAGGTTTGTCAAATTTTTTAAATGGTTTCTCTTTTGGAAGTATTGTGAATATTTTAAAGAGAAGGGAAGAACAAAATTGCTTACATAGACAGTAAAAGCAAGATAGAGCAAACGATACACTTTCAAACTATTTTTTACTCTAAATTAATATACATGCATTATTTCCTCACTTCAAATGTTATAACACAAAGCGCTATTGATGAATTCTCGTAAAGATTTGAGAACTTGTTCTTTATAATGTTGTCTAGGGAATGAACTAGAAAATAATTATTCTGAGTTGAAATTTTTTAAATTATGGGAATTTTTTAAGAAATAGGACTGTAAAACTATATCAAAAATCTTGTACTGATTTTTCGATCGCTTGTAAGATTTTTGATTATTTAAATAACTTTTGGATTCTAGTTCATTCCCTAGAAAAATGCATGTAGTTTAGTCTGGTAGCATCATTTTTCAAATTGGTTAAATAGATTTTCTTATAGCAAAGGTTTGACAAAAAAAATTTTAATATTATACATAATTATCATTTTTACAAAATTATTAATATATATTTTAAATATTTATAGCCAAATGCAATATTTTAATAACACTAAACATAAAAAATACCATTAAAATGTATCTATATCACATTTAAATGAAAGGGTCTTCAACGCATCCGGATACCTTAAACAATATAGATAAATAAAATAATGATTTATGTACCAAAGAACTCGAGAAAATGCTTAGAAATGCTCAAATATCTCTATATTTCGCTGTATTAACTCTAATACACAAACATCGTGTTATAAATAAAATTTAAGAAGTAAAACATTAAGTTTGGCGTTGCTAGATACCGAGTAAAAAAACTTCGCTTTTATGATCAACTAGCAAAATACCCGACCTTACTCGGTTTGAATTGGTTTACTCTAGATGGAAGAGATGATCAAAATATATAAGGACTTACGTTTTTCGTAGAATAAACACCATCCTTATAATTTCTACAACTTACTTTAAACACAAATCCTACAAATGCATATACATTCATGTAATACATTTCACATACATCGCACCCTTGCTGTATGACAAAGCTACAGAATGACGAAAGTTGACATCAAGGTTGCTACTACTACTGACGATTTTGAGGGAAATTTGGAATTCCATTTCTTGAGTTCTTTTCATGTTCAGCTCAATTAATAAAAACGACGATTTACGGCAAATGCTATCGCACACATATTCAACCAAACAATATTTTTTTACATGTGGTACTCTACATACGGAGCGACATTGTGGAATTTCGCAATCTTCACCTGTCATTATGACAAAGAATTTTTTAATGCTTGAAAAGTTTTAGTTCGGATTTTTTAAACATTATTCTTTTAATAACGGCATTATTCTTTAAATATAGGCATAATTACACTTATAATTTGTTTTATTCTGACTTATCTGCCATTTTAATTCGAATACTTTGTGGTGGTGTTGCGTGTGATGAAAAAGAAACACAATTTATTAAAATAATAAATATTTAAAACAGAAAACAAAAGAAAAATGCGAAATTAAACAAAATAAACGATGTCGGGAAAAACTTGTTCTAAAGATATTAAGTTGTGATTCCGTTTTATCTCTTGATCTCGCAGTTGCCACAACTTACAACTAAAAAGTGCACAAAATTTAGGAATCCAAAGCAAAAAAACAGTTTCCGTTTTGTTCCTGTTCTTTTAAAAATATCGTATATCCCAAATATTCAGAAATCGTTTACATTGCGCAAAGAACAAAAATAAGACTCGAAATAAATGAAGTATCATAGCTGAAATACAATAAAAAAAAATTTCATTTTGTTTAAAAATGATTGGTTTTTCAGCAGTAATGGTATAGCAAATCAAAGCAATCGTAATACTCAATATGGATTCCAATTTTTCCAAAACTACCAAACTGTGGTTGATTTAAGTATTCTTATTCATGTGTTTTTTTAGCATCAAACTCATCTAAATATAACAATAAAGAAATTTTTAATATGTCATTCACTAAACTAATAGATAATGTATAAAATAAAACACATTGCAATCAAATATTTGTAATAAAATTCATATGATGTCTGCACAAACACAAAATCGAACATAGAACAGAAAGACGGACATACAGACTTTCGCAACCAATTTCACTCACTAAATGAAGATAAGTACTCATTGTATGCAAATTTCCATGAAAATACATTAAACCGTGTGGACGTGTATAGGGCACATACATACATACAGGCACCAAACGCGCAAAAGGTGGATTTGGCATCCGAAGGGTCCAAAACGGATAGAAAACTTGAAATGAGTCAAAAATATTCAATGTACAAACAAACATTCCATTCTTATTTATATAGATGAGTTTATCGTATGGAAATTTCGTGTTCCGTTACAAAATGTAAGTTGTGAAAAATTAAGTATTTAAGTATCCATTTTTCATCAATCAAATATCCATAAGTTATTTACAATATATTATAAAAAATGAAAAAGTCTTTTAGAACATAATTAAAATTTTAAATTCTTTTAACTATAAAGTTTTCGCGGGTAGTTTGGTATTTTAATTAATGTTGCAATGGAGCAACATAAAGAAATATTGGCGTGTCCGGGATCGTACCTGAAGTGAAAGATCTGAGGACAACACCATGTAATTTTGAACCACGGTCAGAAAACGATGTCCAACCTGATCTGGCGCCTCACTCTGCAAACTTTCACACCACACCAATGTGAGGACATTGAAGGCCAGGACAGATATAACGTGCACCGACTCCAAAGGGTCTTTGGTTGGATTCGAACGTGCAACCCGCCGTTTGGTAATATTCAAACCAGGCTACCGCGGCCTCTTAATTTTTTTAAAACGTTTTTACTATATTCGATAAAAAAATGTATTAGAAAAATTTAATTTTCAATCAGTATTGTTAAAACAAACAGCTGCGTACCGCGATCGTTATACGCTCATTGTTATTCCTATAGGTATTTTCAATTGTTTTTAGCACCCTCTGATAAATTAAAGAGGACGAGTTAATATATAACCTATGTTAAGAGCAGGGTTTTAAAGAATATGTGAACCATAATCGGTGTGGATTGGTATACAAAACAAACAGAAAGACAGGTAGACAGATGCCAACTCTTCTTTATATAGTACACAACATTAGCGCATTTCGTGTTTTATCCGATTCATTTTGCAGCTGTGCAACTGAAAATACTACTAAAATAGGTTTAAAGAGTAGACTTTTGAAGCTAATTTTTGAATTTATGCTGTGGATGCTAATATTTGACAAGTGCTTTGTCCGTGCGGGCCATGCTGTTGCATGCGCATAATAAAGTTTACATTCACGAATACTTGCCAACATTAAGGGAGGGATCACTAATTCGGTATTTGCAATACTAACAAAACCTAACTCACTCCTCTCAAGATTATGTATAAGCGTTTCTACAAATTTTGGTATCTTCCAATGAAATTGGCGAACGGAAATGGCATAGCAAAAGTTTTTTAATCGACTAAGTTTCTGCCAAATGATTTTCAGCACTGGCATTGACTATTTCTCTGAAAGGCAGTTTGAAAAATAATGGATAGTATGCTAAGCTTTGTACGTGGGGATTGTGAAATATAATTTAAAGTGTTATTCAAACAATACAATAAACATGTTGGAGGCTTGGTTTGCTACGTCGGAGTTCAGAAATTTTGAGCTATACCACAGGTTATTAATTTTAATTCGTTGTCGAAGTAGATTTCTGCATATATAGAAATATTGGATGAACGCGTAATTTAATTAGTTTGTAATGTTTATAGCAAACATTGTTATAAACAACGTATAAAATATATTAGAAAAAATTATATGATATATGGTATAATCGTAATAAGTAATTAATATCATAATAATCAATATGCGACAAGAAATGAATATCATAATAATCAATATGTGACTAGAAATGAATATCATATGAATGATATGATGTAATATTGAAAAATATAATCATTATTAAATTCTTTGTTATACCAAATCTTACAAATTTCTCAGAAAGAAATGAAACGAGGCAGTGAACTAGATAACTTGAGACTTTGTAAAAAATTGTAATATTATTTTAAACTCTAAAAGCTTCCCATACAGAGACCAACGTAAATACAGATAGCTATTATATGCAACTTTGCAGTATTACTAAATATAAGAAATACAAAATTTGCCCAATAAACAAAATACCAAACAATTTCCCTTATTTATCTTAAATTGTAAGCAAGAACGCGTTACTTTATGCATGTTTATTCAGTGACGTCCAGCAGTGTTAAAAAAAGAATTGTGCAAAAAAGGTCGCTCGTGAGAGAGATAAGCAAAAAATGACCATACACTGACAAACAAAACAATCACAAAATTAGAAATGTCATTTATAAAAGTAATTTAAAAATATGTTCAAGCATATTTCTAAAATCTCGAACAAAGCCGCCATGGATAGCCCTAACCATAAGCCTAACTCACCACCAGCATGACTGAGAAGATGCGTTCCTTCGAATTTGGGTAGCTGCTCGTACACTCTGCCATTAATTAATATGCCATTCGAAGTTGCGAAGACTATTTTGACTCTAGCTAATTCTCTTCGATTGTAATACCAATCATATTTGAGATTTAGAATTTCCTCTTTTCTATTGTCACCATACTGATAATTTCCAGTCCTTTCTTTTTGCATTTCTCTTTTTCTACGTACGCGTTTATCAGTTCCTGTGAATTCCTCTGCACTTTTTGTGAAGTTTTTTAGGAAAACACAAGTTTGTCTAAGTTTATGTGAGTTCCTTTTGAACCGATGCAAACCAGTAACGGCTTTATTGCGAGTGAAAAATGACCACGAGGGCCACAATGCTGTAGATATTTGATAATTGTAAGTCGTGGAAATGCATGGTAGTGGACACTTACATGGAAGTCCATTTTCCCCCAAACTGTAATGGACTTTGTCCAAGCAGCACACATCAGTCGCATTAGTCAAATCGCAATTGTTTAGATCACTGTTTAAGATAAGGGTTTGGTCTATGCACCCACATTTTTCATAGTTTATGTCTTGGATACACCGCCTCACACATTCGTCCTGGTTTCTAAACTGTGACTCATTATTTGAAGAGTAGTCAAAGCAGTGATCTTGGTAGGGAGACGACAGCCTTCTCATTTGAGAGTTTCTTACAAATACAGAAGTCTCGTATCCAGGATATATGTTGAATCCGTTTCCTTCCGGATTTGGTACATCTCTTGTATCGTGGAACACAATTCTTACACCTATAGTATTAGAATCATCTTTGTGATACATACTTCTTTCTATATTAAGAGTTAGATGTAGTCCACTTAGAACGTTAATACTGGAAAACTTTAATTCGTGTACCTTTCTTCTACTGAACGTGAAACAATTTCCATATAGGAGGCTCTGAAATAGAGTGAAATTCGCATGTGAACAATTATTACCATTGAAAGAGCATTCTTGTATGAAATATTTCGCTTGGTGTCCTACTCTAAATCGCATTTCATCATTTAAGGCATAGTAGTTAACCATGAATTTTAACTTGGAGTGAGTTTGAATGTCATAAGTTCCGTTCATTAGATCATTGCAAGACAATATTCCTTGTCGTTCTGAAATCACTAGTGGTGTGCCTCGATCACTCGGATCAGGTGATTTTCTAGGAAATTCTGTATTCATAGCTGCGTGTCTGTTTAAATTACAGAAAGTAACTGAAGGGATGGTTGTAAAACGTTTGTTTTCCTCTCGAATATTTATAACAATAGGATATTGAAAATATATGTTCGAGAAACAATAAACTTTATAACTGCTTACACAAAGACCTGCCACCAAAATCGAGATCCATAAAACTTTAGAGATGATGCATGAAGATTTTCCAATTTTTGAAATGACAGCAATGTTTGAATCCTTCAATGACATGTTTGTTGTTAATGGTGTCATCATAAATTGTCGTCTGAGTGTTTTGCGATATTTCTTCAAATATTAATTTCCGTTGAAATTTTTATTAAAGTCTACAGGTGGTAAATAATTAACTTTTTTTTAACATTGAGGCAATTTTTCAAACATTTTAGTTTTGGTATTTACCAGCAGTTGGTTTTCCTCTGTTATCAATTTGTTGATATGAGATTCCAAACATTAATCAGTATGTAGAATAGCCAATTTCTAAATCTTCAATCTGGAAACTGCACATTGTTTTGACCAAAGACTAAATGTAATATAATTTTTGCTCGGTTACGATGATACAACAGTTCCAAACTTTCTGTTTAGAACATTTACCAGTAAATGGCTTTCTTTTAGGAATCAAAGCTTCGATGGAACAAATTGTGTTAATCACTGGATAGTACTCGATTTTTTTTCAGTTTGATCTTAATATTCAAAATCAAAATTAATTATTCTGGACTGATATTTAAAAGATTTTAAATCAATTTGCAGAGTTTAGTATGAAGCATCTGACAATTCATATTTCTTCTTTGAGAAAAGTGTATTCATCTCACTCTCTCTCTCTCTCTCTTTTCTTTGATGAACAGTCTATCACTATTGAACTATAAAATATAAATATGATAAAAATACTATTAAATCTCGACATGAGTCTAGAAAAAAATTTTTACTCAGGTATCCACTCATAGAACTTGAATTGGAAATTTCAACGGTTATGAAAAACATGAAAACAAGAACTTAAGAAATCAGGTCACTAATTTTTAAATCCGTTATTGAAGTGAATTTTAATTAACTGTAATTTTGGTTTGGATTTTAGATGTTTCGTTCTTGTACTGACTTTTCATACTCCAATGCATTCAATGAGTAGTCACACATTAGTTTTTTAAGAAGTAAACTGTACAATGCTTCTTGTTATTTAAAATATTTCAGTAGTGAAGTGAAAACTTACTATTTGTACTTCTCTAATGTCAATCTATTTCTTCCCAAATTATATATTGATGTCACCACGGCACAAACAATACACATCAGCAATTATCAAAGTAATTCTCTGTACTTCGAATTGATGACTTTGGATCTGTTATTGAACAATATGTTATAAAATATCTCACAGAATGGGTAAGGATCTCACATCCATTGACAGAATCCGTTAGAGTAACTTCCAGTTTACGAAAATCGTCCTTGTGAACACAGAGCAGTTCGTCAAATTTTATAACTGGGTGCTTTGTATTTTGAAACTGGTTAGTTAGAAATTCGTAGATCCATGACTACAAGTCATGTTAATAAAATGTGCCTAATCAAATAACGAATAAAAAAAGTATACGAGATTTACGGAGTTAATCATTGTTTTAACTTGACGTTACGTCTAGGTCTCGTCACGCTAATAGTGCATAATAAAGTATGCTCAATAAAATTGCATAATAAAGTTTGTTTCGAAAGTACATTAAAAGTACATTTTGTTCTCTTAAATGTGAAGAGAGTTCCAGAAAATACATTTAGAGCAAATTCAGTTTTTTTAAGTGATCTATAATTAACTTTATAAGTGGTTTGGATGAAAAATATCGTCCATCAAAACATGATCACTAGGGCAACTTTTTCGTTGCAGTAAAAATGTGAAAAGTTGCATTTATCATTCCCTAAAGTTGCATTTATGGAAATAAAGTTGCATTTACTTTTGATACACTAAAATCTAAAATAAATTATTCGTAAAATATGAAAAAATTCAAAATAAAATTGACAATTTTAGTCGTGTACAACAGTATTATAATACATCATTAAATACAGAAGAACGTTGATGTTGTTGAATGGCCAATCATTGGCCAGTAAGTTCTTAAACATGGAAAAACTGCGCTCATCAGAGACTGATGTTGCCTGGCATTTTTGCAGTAACAATTACTGACTTGGGGGAAAATCATCTCGGGAAAGCGTAGATATAACCATCAGGTCATTATTCTTTTCTATTCGTTTTTTTTTTTTTAAGATACGCTTTAAAGTTGCAAAGATCTTTAAAATCCATCGATCTGATACCTCCATACTCTGTCTCGATGTTGTAAGCTTTCGATTCCATTTTTCTACGAAACGAATCAAACATTCGTAGCTGCGTTTGATTTTTAGCAAACTTTTTGGCAGCTCTGGGTCACGCACTGCTTTGTTTACGCGACGCACTAAAATGCCGTCGTTATTGAGACCGCTCGCAATGTCCTTTCCAGGGGAAGAGTGTATAAGTACTGGCTCAGGCAGTTGGTCGATGATCTGAAAAGCGGCTTTACGGATATGTTTTATACTGTGGCTCGCAATGTCCTTTCCAGGGGAAGATGGTCGGTTAAGTATAATGTTGTCCGAAGTCAAGTAGCCCAGTGTGTAAGTACTGGCTCAGCCAGTTGGCCGATGATCTGAAAAGCGGCTTTGCGAATATGTTTTGAACTGTGGCTGCCTTAACACAAGCGATGAGACTGTCCACATTTGTGTAAAATCCGCGGACTTTTCTACTGCCGTTGTGAAACAAGTGTGCCACCCAAGTAACTTGGAGCAGTTGCGGATAAAGCACCTTGAATGGGTTTCGGATCACCAGATGCATATAATATGCAGAAGCTCAAAATCCTTTCGCTTGACATTCAGATAATTTAAAATGTGATCTACAAGGCGAACAACATATTGATGATCGACACTCACCTCGCAAACTCTGCAGTTGATTACGCAAGTTTCCTCTGGATAATCAAGAGTGCCAACCAATGTGTTAAAGTACTTCTAGCGATTTATTTCTCTTTCGTCTGCTAGGACGAGCACCTTCTTTCCATGAACTTCTTGTTTGAACCGAAATACAATAATTCGGCGTTCGCAAGATCAGACACACGTGATCTAAGGGTTGATTATCAGGGCAAAAAATGAAATAGTAATTTCATATGAATTAATTTTAAGCTAAATTTTAAAAAGTTGCGGGTGGTTGTACTTATACAAAAAGTTGCATTTGTGATGCGGTTATACCTCACTTACAATAAACCCCATGTAGGAGGAATTTTAGTCTTAGTACTTTAAATGCAGGGTAGAATGTGTGAAAAACAAGTTGCAAAAAGTTGCCTTACTAAACACGTTTGCCAATAACAATCAAGCCTCGATTGCCTTGTCATCAAGGTTCTGTCAAATTTTTTATAACCTGTAGGGGAAGGTGGGGCACAGTGTTACATGGTGTACTGTGTTACAGTGAATTTCATTTTAAAGTGATAGCAAAATTAGCTCCAATTTGTTTACAATCTTGTTAGCCTTCTGGTTTTTCAGAAGTCCATGTGTTTTGGAAGAATTTGCATATTTAGTTACATTTCTGTAAGCAAATCTCTATTTTTGCATGTTAAAAGTAAAATTTTGTGTTAGTAATAAAATTCTCTTTATTCATCAGTGGTGTTTATGAAAAAATAATAAAATTTTAGGAGTAAAGATAATTGTGTTTAGTGTCTGTTCAGTTAAATGAGTGCTCTAAATTCACATTATGCGGTCATAAAAAAATTATATACAAGCTATGTCATATGGGTTTGTACCCAAATAGGTATGTCCACACTTGTGCGCTTTCATTTTCAACTTGCCTTTCAACGTTTAATTCAACATTCAATTCAACATGCGTCAACGATTTCCTTATTACATGCGCTTAGAGGCATTCCCTTTACCTGTCCACACTCGTGCCTCACTTCAGTTTCAATATGTATGAAGATGATGCTATTCTGTTAGGAGGAATCAGTGCGGCATAATTAGTGATTAGGCAAGTAAATAATTGGATGAAAGAATATTTCAAAACGCGTAATGTGCATTTATTAATAACGTTCAAATTTATTATTATTTGTTGGGAGAACACGTTCAAACGCGATGTTTATATTTTCTTTGATTCATTTCGCCGAAATTGTTTACACGTGTTTCCTGTGGCTCGCAGCGAATAACAGCTGAATCTGCTTAAAATCGGAACAATATTTCCCCTCGTAAATAAGTTGTTTAAAAAAAAAAGAGGAAGGCGTGATTTTGCTCCGATGTTTTACTGGATTTCGTCTGAGTACGAATGCCTCTCGCCTTGGATGCAGCTAACATGTATGCCTCCTTTTGCTTAGTTGATTATATTCTTGTTGCTACTGTTAGACGAGTTTACCTTTCTCCCACCCGCTGATCATTATTAAAATTTAATAATAATTAGAATCCTTAATGTTGTTCTTTCGACCAATAGATGTGGTTATTTAGACCTTATGTGTGTTGTGGAACCAATAAAAATAAATTCAAAACACTATGTATAAAGTGGTTACAAAAGAGTTGTAAGTAATCGTTGTTACAGACTTGCTGGATTTCAAAATTTTACTGCTGAAATCAAAAGCTAAAACCTAATTGTGCATTTCGTTATACGTAAGTACTTATAAATATTTTAGTTAAATATGAATAATAATATTTGCATTAAGCTATGCTTATGAACTTAGATGACTTTTAGTTTACAAATAATTAGTTAAAAATAGAACCTGCACAATAACTAAGAAAACTTTAATGGATCCAAAACTATATTAATATTACACTGATATAATAAAAAGCTTAATTTGTCAGTTTTTAATTCATTTCATTAAATATGTTTAGTTAATGCCCATACACATAGTCAGATTTTCACTCTTGATATTCTTTCTTTAAGTCTATTTATGAAAATAAAATACATCAAAAAAAGATTAACTCTTGTAGTGTTTCAACAAACAATAATTTGAACAGAAATATTTTAAATGCAATGATAATAAATTTAAAGGCTCTTGTGTTGTTATTTCGCTAGGGAAATTTAATAAATGCTCTTTACGAGTTTCGAATAAATGACGTTTTTAATTATTTTTAACTTTGACTTAAAATGTATAATAACGTTATTAATTTATTTATTAATCATGACGTGTTTATTTTTTTCGTTTAAGATTTACAGTGTATGTTCCACAAATACTCATAAGACCTGTAGTCTTCTATAAATTCAAGAGTTTGTTCGTTATTCGTGATAACACTAAAAAAAACCCAAACACAACAACTTCTGTTCACCAAAACACTGCAAATTGAAAGTTGAAGCGCACAGAGATCCAAAGCTGTTAGAACTACTTGCGCTACGCTGTGCGCTATGAAAAACTGCTACTTTTGACTCATCTCGGACATGCCTTGACGCATGCGTCCCTTGCGTCGAAGCGTGCGCTGAGGCATGCGCTTAGCGCTTGCAAAAGCGCACAAGTGTGGACAACCTTATGACATAGGTTCTCCTATGTCCTGCTGAGTTACTTTTCATATGATACAATCCAGTTTGAGCTTCCTTATGATTGAGAAATACTCACGAGGGACACAAGGCTGTAGATAATTGAACAATGTAATTCGTAGAGTTGCAAGGTAGGGGACATATACGCGTAGGTCCATTTCTCACCAACCTGAATGAACTTCGTTCAAGCAACACGCATCAATCAGATCACAGTGTTTTATATCCTGGTCATGATCGGAGTTTGATCTATGCCCTCACATTTTGCATAGTTTATGTCTTGAATACACCACCTCACACTTTGGTCCTGGTTTTTATACGGTGACTCATCAGAAGCAGAGTTATTCACACAGTGATATCGATAGGGGGACGACAGTATTCTGTTTTGGGTGTTCCTTACAGCCACAAATGTCTCATATCCAGGACAAATATTGAATCCGTTTCTTTCCTGAACGGGTATCTCTCTTGTATCTTGAAGCACGATCCTTGTACCTAAAGTATGAGAGTCATCTTCGTGATACGTAGATATTTTTTTATTCTAATAATTATTTCTGGTTCACATGAAACGGTAATGTCGTGAAACTTTAATGCTTGTGGATATATTTTTTTGAAAGTGAAACTATTGCCATATTGGAGGCTCTGAAATACAGTAAAATTTCCAGATGAGCAAATTTTTCTGTTGAACGAACGTTTTTGTATGAAATAATTAACTTTGTGTCTTTAACTATATCTATCTTCATCACTCAAGAAATAGTAATCTATCATAAATTTCAATTTGGAGTGACTTTGGGGGTCATTATTTTCGTTCGTAAGGTCTTTGCAGGACAGTATTCCTTGTCGTTCGGAAATAACGAGAGTGCACCTCCATCACTTGAATTAGGATTTCCCAAAGTAGAAAATTTTGACTGTTTATGTGTATGTTTAAGTTACAAAAGGTAACTTCAGGAATGTCGACAAGCAGATTGTTTGACTCTCGTACATTCAGAACATTTGGGTATTGAAAAAACAAGTTCGAAAGTGTAAAAACTTTGAAACTGCTACCAGTACCGAGAGCCAGAAATATTTATAGAAGTTACAGAGATTTTCCAATCTTTGAATCGACCACAATGTTTTTATCTTTTAATAGCATTTTCCGATTTTATTAAAATTAGTTACGAGAGAAAAAAAATTCTGAAAGATTTAGGTTATATATTCAATACACACATTCTCTTAGATGAACAATTCGTTCTTCTTTTAAACAAGTTCTTTTTAATTCGCAATTTGTCAGTAGTGAAGTTATGACTTACTTTTTTTCTTCCCGTAATTGTTGATATCAGCACGGCCCAAACAATAAGCACCAAAAATTATTAATTGGTATTTAAAAATAATTAAAGTAGTAAACACTACCTCGAATTGATGACTTTGGATATGCTATTGAACAATAATATATTAGTTAAATAGCTTACAGAACGGGGATGTGTTCTCAAATCATTTGCCCCAGAATACGTTATAGCAACTTGCAATTTAAAAAAAAAATGTGCATTCCGTCTTCTTTTGTAATTATACACTTTTTATAAGTATTTTGGAAATGGTTATTTACAAATTCATACATCTATGACTATCGGACATGTTAAGAAAACTATTTAATCAAAATATGGATAAAATAGGTTTATCACATACTGATTTCATCATAGCTTTAACTTCATATTGCATCTGGGTCGAGTCACTCTAATTGTACATCAAATAGTATGTTTAAAGTAGAGAGTGTTTCATATGTGTATTAAAATGTCGTTTTCTGTTCTCTCTTAAAAGTGGAAAGAGTGTACATAGATCGTGCACAAGAAAATGCATTTAGATCGAATTGCAATTTGGTTACAAACAGATCCATAGTTAACCAAGTAAGTGAATTCAAAGAGACACCTCAATCATCAAGATCTGTCAATGTTACTAATAACGAGATATCTCTATTTCAAGATATTGAACGGTTTTTCTACTATGAGGAGATCAAGATGTGGTCAGATTTCTTTTAATGACTTGGGATGATGAAATATCGAATGACTTTAATTCTCATCTACCAAGATTTAAGTTTTCTATTGAAAAAATATTTAGTAGAGAGAACTATCAGGAGGGTTTACACTTTATGAAAACTCAACACTCTGGTAAGTAAAATTAATTGACATTTAAGATGTGTATTGCAGTTAAACTCTTTAAAACGCTTATTTTCAGAATTTTTGGAATTATTGATGCAAATTTCTCACACTAATTTTTTACACATAGACAGATTTTGCCACTTTTACAATTTATAAGTGCACAATCCTAATCATGTCTCTTATATAAAATATTCAAACACCACACACGCATTCGTAAATTAAAGAGCTAAAAATAAATCCTTCTTTCAAGAGATAATTCACCTTAAGAGAGATAAAAAAAAACATCTATGACAACTAAACAATCTCTAAATGAAAAACACTTGGTTTCGTTATACAATTGCGTTTGGAACTGCTGATTCTGAAAAAGTCATATTTTCCTAAAATAGGCCCTTCGATTGATAATGAGTAAAAGAGATATAAAATCAAAATCTAAGAATGATTACCCACAGAATAAGGTAGAAATTATTTTTGATTTTTTCCTATTGTGAGCGAAGGCAATTATAATTACGAAAGACATTAACAAGACTTCAATTTGAGATTAGATGGATGTTCTTAAAGATGTGTCTGTTATTTTTTTTATCCTCCAAAATGGTCTGACGAGGTCAGACCAGGAATTAGTAATTTTAACACAAGAGCGGTACCAGAAACAGAGATATAGGATGTGGTGCCATCTACATTAGATATAGAGAACTGGGAATTGATCCACTCTAAAAAAGCTTCCCAATATTAAATCGTGCATTCTCGAAGTTGAGATAGTATTAATTTATAATTTAATGTATTAAAATACATTCTTTTTTCTTAACAATTTATTTTGCATCTATATTTAAACAAAATTACTTAGCGATTACAAAAACTGTTAATGATGAAATCCCTTTTCATAATGTAAAGACATTATGAATAAAATCATAATGTAAAGACTTTTCATAATGTCAATTTTTAAGAAGAACTTGGGAAAAAGATCTTTCAGAAAAGAATTTCCAGAAATCCTGGTGGAAAAAAATCCCAAATCTTTCTGACTGGCCTAGAATGAAATTCGAATCAGGGTCAGTTTGAAAATATTCTAGTCCTAAAAAACGCATCAAAAAATTCATTATTTCTTAACAAATTTTTCGTTTTTGTTAGATGTTTGGATTTTCTTATTGGTTAAGTTTGTTATAACAGTCTCATTTCACAAGTACACAAAACATTTTACATGAAAACTTTCAGACCGATCTCACAAAATATCTGCTAAAAAGTAAGAGTACCTCTGATTCTATTTTTCTCTTCAATTTGATAAGAAGTTGATTTCAAAATATTTTAATAAACTAGCAAAATACCCGACCTTACTCGGTTTGAATTGGTTTACTCTAGATTGAAGATATAATCAAAATATATAATGACTTACGTTTTTTGTAGAATAAAAATTTATTTTAACACCTTTCGCCATCTTTATATTTTCTACAACTTACTTTGGACACAAATCCTACACATGCATATCCATTCATGTTATGCATTTCACATACATCGCACAATTGCTGTATGACAAAGCTACAAAATGACGAAAGGTGATACTAAGTTTACTACTATAAAAGACGATTTTGAGGGAGATTTGGAATTCCCTTTCTTAAGTTCTTTTCATGTTCAACTCAATTAATTAAAATTACGATTTACGGCGAGTGCTCTCGCACTCATAGTCAACAAAACAATATTTTTTAACTTGTGGCACTCTTGCCTCCGGTATGCGACATTGTGAAATTTTGCAATCTTCTCCTGTCATTATTACAACGAATTTTTTAATGTTGGAAAAAGTTCTAGTTTGGATTTTTAAACATCATTATTCTTTCAATAACGGCATTATTCTTTAAATAACGGCATTATTCTTTAAATAACGGCATTATTCTTTAAATAACGGCATTATTCTTCAAATAACGGCATTATTCTTTCAATAATGGCATAACTACACTTAAAATTTACTGAAAATTTATACTGACTTACCTAACATTTTTAAGTCTAATACTTTGTGGTGCTGTTGCGTGTGATGAGAAGGAAAACACATTTATTAAAATAATAAATATTTAAAACAGTAAACAGCGAAGTAAAACAAAATAAAAGATGTATGGTTGATGTCGCAAAAAATTGTTCTAAAGATATTAATTTGTGATTCAATTTTATCTCTTGATCTCGCACAGTTGCCACAACTTACAACTAAAAGTGTACAAAATTTAGAAATGTGAAATTAATTCAGAGCGAAAGAACCAGAAAAAATATCACTGCTCGCGCGATCTTGTTCATTCTCGTTTCATTGAAAAATATCGTCTGTCCCAAATATTCGGAAATCGTTTTCATTGAGCAAAGAATAAAAATAAGACTCGAAATAAATGAAGTATCAGAGCTAAAATTTCACCATAAAAATTTTTTTTTGAAAAATAATTGGTTTTCAGCATTACTGGTAAAGCAAATAAAAGTAATCGTAATACTCAAACTACATTCCAATTTTTCGAAAACTATCAAATTGAGGATGATTTAAGTATACTTACTCAGGTGTTTTAGCATGAAACTCTTCTAAATATAACAATAAAAAAATGTTTAGTATTGCATTCACTAAACTAATAAATAATGTATTAAATAAAATACATTGTAATCAAATATCTGGAATACAATTCATGTGATGTCTACACAAACACACAAACACAAAATCGAGCATAGAACAGAAAGACAGACAGACAGACTTTCGCAACCAATGCCACTCACTAAATGAAGATAAGTACTCACTGTATGCAAATTTCCATGAAAATATCTTAAACCGCGTGGACGTGTATAGGGCACAACATACAGACAGACAGACAGACAGACGGACGGACAGACAGACAGACAGACACCAAACGAGAAAAGGGCGGATTCGGCATCAGAAGGGTCCAAAACGGATAGAAAACTTGAAATGGGTGGAAAATATTGAATGTACAAACAAACACTCCATTCTTATTTATATAGATAATTTTTCTACTAATACTAATTAATAACACTATTTTACCATTATGGGTGCATAAAACGTTTTGTTTTAATATTATGGTAGGTAGGTGGCTAATTAACGACACGCTGGAGCAAGACGAAGAGATATAGGCGACTATCCGGGATTAATCCCGAAGGTTCCAAGGGCAATGCCTAATAATTTTCAACCAAGATCAGACGTCGGGAACAACACCAAAATTGTCACTACACTCACACTCTAATAGCACTGAACAGCAAAAGTTCGAAACTTTTCTGCTTCCGAGATGAAAATTATCATTTCCTAATAAATGCAATGTGCTGAAAACGAATATGTCAAAGAAAAATCTGAATTGGCTACGGTTTTTTTTTTTGTAATGAGTACGCATTATTGAGAAAAAATGTATATGTAAATATTATAATATACATTAAAAATACCTTAATCTTCTTCGGACTTTTGCTTTCTTTTGGCTTGTCGGTTATAATGGACGCAATGAGTAGCTCTGATGAGCATCAAACAATATTCATATATATCAAAAATATTTGCACAAAAATAAAAAACTGTGGTACATGTAATTCTATGCACAAAATTCTGAGGAAAACTTCATGGAAAATAAATACAAAAAAAATTTGGAAAAAATTAAAATTTGCAAATGGAGCAAAAAATGGAAAGTATTGAAATATTTTTATAAAAACTAAATTATTTAATTATTGGAAATGAAAAATTGTTTATTTTTTCTTCCCCTTTTGTAATGTATATTTAATGTGCATTGGATTAAGGTACACTAAAACCTATTGTTGTGAATATGAAAACAAAAAAAAATTGTTTAAAGGGTAACGTGACCCATTATGAAGCCCTCGTATTATTAAACTTTGCAAAATTTATAGTTAATAATTAGATTAACCATCTTTAAAAAAAATTTGAATTGAAACTTTAATCTAGAATACCAGCCTCCTCTGAAGCTCTGAGCCGACCAACCGGTATAGTGGTTAAGGTGTTAGCCTCTAGATCGGAAGGTTCCTGGTTCGAATCCGGGTCCGGGCATGGATATTTGTAAACGTTTGGTGTAGAGGCGGCTGGTGCACCTTAAATCTGTCGTGGCCGAAAGTCCTCACGTTGGGTTGGCGTGGAAGTTTGGAGAGTGGGGTGCCAGCTCAGGTGTTGCTTCGTCATCTGACCGTGGTTCAAAATTACGAAGTGTTGTCCTCGGTTCTTTCCCTTAAGGGACTGATCCAGGACCGTCGTCAATAGCCCATTGTGTTGCTCTAGTACGACATTAACTAAAATTACCAATTGCCTCTGAAGCTCTGATTTAATATGTTTGTTCGAAGAATATAAGTTGTGTAACTTATTTGTAATAATTATTTAATAAAGCTAATACTCCATACATACAGGACTATTGTGTTGTTGTGCATTGTCATTAAGATATTACCGATATTTTTGATGATGACGAGATCAATATCTGGTCAGTTTTGCTAATGGAGAGACATCTCTTCGGAATAACCACTAGGGAGGCGACATCGATGTTTTTTTTTAAAAACATTGATGTATTACAGTCGATGTTTTTGTAACATCTATGTTTATACTTGTCGATGTTTTCAGGTTGTCGATGTTTTATTTTAAATGAAAAAAGTACCATTATAAAAATTTAAAAAATAACCAAGTAGCATAATTTTTATAATCAGCAAATTGAACATACTTTTAGACAAAAGTGGCCTAGGTTGAAGGGTCTGAAGAGTAGGGATACGATATCGATGTCGATGTTTTAAAACATTGATGGATTGGAGCCGATGTCGCATCACTAATTGCTAAAACAGTTTTAGAAATGGGGAAAAAAGTTTAAGTACACTGAATTTTAAAAACCTCGATGGGGGGTTTGGAGACGATGTATTATCAACATCGATGTTTTAATTTTGAACATCGATGTTTCAAAGCATCGATGTTTTGCTGTCGATGTCGCATCACTATAGGTTCTAATCCAGTTTTAAGAAATGGAGAAAAAAGTTTAAATACACTGAATTTTAAAAACATTGATAGTTTTGGTGCGATGTATTATCAACATCGCTGTTTTAATTTTGAACATCGAAGTTTCAAAACATTGATGTTTTGCTGTCGATGCAGCATCACTAGTTGCTAAACCAGTTTTAAGAAATGGGGGGGGGAGTTTAAATACACTGAATTTTAAAAACATCGATGTTTTGCTGTCGATGCAGTACCACTAGTTGCTAAACCAGTTTTAAAGAAATGGGGGGAAAGTTTAAATACACTAAATTTTAAAAACATTGATGTTTTTGGGACGATGTATCATCAACATCGATGTTTTAATTTTGAACATCGATGTTTTGCTGTCGATGCAGTATCACTAGTTGCTAAACCAGTTTTAAAGAAATGGGGGGGGACAGTTTAAATACACTGAATTTTAAAAACATTGATGTTTTTGGGACGATGTATTATCAACATCGATGTTTTAATTTTGAACATCGATGTTTCGCTGTCGATGTCGCATAACTAATAACAACCACTAGTAGGGTTCAAACGCTTTTTAACTATTAATGTATTCTTAGATTAGATAGTTCAGAACAAAAATTAAATTCGATCAATTAGCCTCCCATTCTATTAAAAGATTTGTTCTCACTTTTAAAAAAAAGCCTCCTTTGTTTTAAATATAGTTTTTGAGTGGATGATTATTCTGAAAGCTTATTAAATTCGGAATTGAAAAGTAACATAGGACAAATAGCAGTTATTTTCTCCTTAACCCCTTCTAGGATGTTCTTTATTAAATATATTTCTAAATCTATTACTGGTGATTGTCAAGACAACGTTTCTCGTCAATAGCAAAACTGACCAGATCCTGTTGAACAAAAAAAGTTAGTTTTGTTAAAAAACAAAGTTATGGCATAGATGTGTCAAAATTCATAGCAACAATATCTACACAAAATATGATTCGTATCTGAAACGAAATTAATGCGATTTTTAAGATCGATTTCAATATCATTTCAGACCTATTCTTGTGCAATTCGTAACACAATTACACTTTATACGAGTGCCTCATCTAAATTCACAAGCTATTTACGATATTTCTGAGATCGTTATGAAATAAATGGAATACATCAATTACGTATGCATTATGCGACATTAGCATTATCGTGACTGGCTCAGAGGGAAAATGAAATTACAGTAGTAATGAATTCAAAAGAACCACATCTTCATGTGATTACTTTCCCTTGAGTTCTTTTGTTTAACAATTCAAACAATTAGAACATTTGAATTATTTTAGTTTAGAACATTTGAATTATTTGTTTAGCAATCATTCTACGGAATTAGAATATATAGTTACAATAGATTTGAAGCATTTAGACAGAATTTTTGTTGGATTTTTAGACGTTGTTTTTAAGAACTTCGAGTTGCTTTTAAAAAATACCATAGCCTCTTTTGTTTTAAATATAGTTTTTGAGTGGATGATTATTCTGAAAGCTTATTAAATTTGGAATTGAAAAGTAACATAGGACAAATAGCAGTTATTTTATCCTTATCCCTTTCTAGGATGTTCCTTATTAAATATATTTCTTAATCTATTACTGGTGGTTGTCAAGACAACGTTTCTCATCAATTGCAAAACTGACCAGATCCTGTTGAACAAAAAAAGTTAATTTTGTTAAAAAACAAAATTATGTGAATACGATGCGTGTTATTTATCTGAAATACACTCGACACGATTAGTAACAAAACTAGTTATTTTTATAAAGCAAATTGTAAACAGCAATTATTTAGATGGTATTCTCATTTATTATGCATTCGATTGGCCAATTGGGCTCTACTTTTTACATAAAGGACTAATAGATAATTTGTGTCGTGGAACTGAACTATATATCTCCTATTATATCAATCATACTAAGAGTTATTTGAAGATTAACAAATTTTACAATGATTTCGTAATTTTTAATGGTGAATGGTATACAGGTATAAAAATATTATCTATAGATAATTCGTATGTGACCGATATTAACTTTCTCTCTATGAAAGAACGACCAGATAAAATAATAAGTTTCGTATCATGACCAATTTATAAAATAGCTTTTGGGAAGAATATTTGGATAATTTCAGCACTCATTGCTCGTTCAGTCTACAGTAAAATTAACATATCAATTACTTTGAGAAACATGGATTTTTGTAACCACTTTAATTGTGTAAGAGGTCGAACAACTTCAGAAAAGAATTTATCATCAACAATAAATGAATGCAGATAATAATTTTATATACTCTTTAATTGTTGGAAATCATTCGTTAAATGACTTTTAAACACAAGTTTATTTCTTAAATTAAGAACTATTGATAATTTGCAATGAAAACGGGCTTTAAGCATAGGTCCTGAAGCAATCTTCAAGAGAAAGCTCTGAGGACAATCCGTATAAATTTAAACCACGTTTTGTTGAATAGTTCACATCTGAGCAGGAACCCCTCTCTTCAAAATTACACACCATTTGTTGCCACGACAGATTTAACGTGCATTAGTCCCCTTCGTACAAGACGGTCTTGGGTTGTGTTGGGTTTTATTTTTAAAGAAGTGAGAGAAAAAGTTTTAAATTACCAAAAGTTCGTATATTAAAACGACAGTGATGAAGGTATAGTGTAATTTGAGATTTAATAGTGACCATACAACTAACCCTGCACGTTAAGCTGTGTGAGGAGAGAGCAAGGATATCTCTGATCAATACAATTAAAATATTTAGAATTGAATATTTGTCGAGGCGTTAAGAAATATGATACTTATCGTGTTTTCAAGACGGATATAGTACCTTTCGGGGTCGGCACTCCAGTGGCATCGGGAAAATGGCGCAAACAATTCAAAGATCTCCGGAGTTCACGATCTTTTATCTCTATGGGGAGAATAGAGAAGAATCGGGGAGTAGAGAGCATTTTTCAGATACAGGCCTATTGATAGAAGTGCTTATGTGGTGATGTCAGTTCTCCCTTGTTGGCTGATTTCGAAGTTTTCTGCATTTCTAATGACTTGTTGACGCGGGGGCGAATGATCGAGATTAGGAAGGAAAAAGAACGAACCAAAAAACACGGCTGTCGATGAATTTGAAGAACAAATGATTTGATCGGATTGAAAAGTGGTGTTGTGAGTTTGTGGCACACAACATTTGTATCTGAACTTACAACACTCCGGATTCTAATCCGTCGCTCTTTCAGCCTGGCTACCTCTGCATAAAGGAGAAAAGAGTAGTGCAATGGACGTTGTTCAGTTAAAATTACACAGGTTTCTTAACTTACTGCCTTCACAGCAAATATCTTAGTAATTCCTTCAATTCGTACGTTTAAAAGAATTGGTCATTCAAAGTACAAAGTATAGAAAGTTAATGCGTTATAAATCTTAAGAAATATTCCCTGTTACCTATATGGATATCCAAAACCACTTCCGCGAGAAAGCTTTTCCAGTTGCAGAAACACCAAAAAATATCCGAATTACCTATCCTTACATTTCAATTATAGTGTAATTTTTATATTCTTCCTTTCGAATTAATGACTGACGTATCGTCGCTTATGAAGATAATAAAGATTATAATAATTTTTAATAATTACTATAGTAATGCGTAAAATTTCAAATTGATATCAAAGCAGTTTATTAAGTTTCCATTAGGTGATTACTTAATTTTATAATTTTGACACAGCCTGTCTAGTTTTGAATTTTATATTATAAAACCCAAAATCTAAATCCACTCTTTTTAACAAAATATAGTAATTTGGTTTCCTTCTTTTCTTCTTTTAGCCAATAATGATTAAAATAGTGAATATAAAATTTTTGGTAGAGAAAACTTATTGGTAGAAATAAAAACTTAAAATTTGCAGTCATAAATACAATTAAAATCGATTTCCATGATTGTATTAAAATAGCTACAGATGGAGGACAAAATAATACGAACACCTGTGAAAAAGTATGACGTATTTCACACCTGCAGTACAGCAGCTCCACCTGCAACAGAAATCTGCCACCTAGTGGGCGTGAAGAGGAAGCTATCAGTCTCTCAACAGCAATCACCTGCGTTGCATGCGTTTATCGAACTGTCTGTGATAAGTTGACATGTCAGACCTGTCAGAGTTCCAAAGAGGAATGATTGTTGGAGCGCGTTTAGGTGGAGCATCGGTTACGGAAACACCAAACCTTTTGGGGTTTGCAAAGAGTACGGTATCAGCCGTTATGACAGCGTACATGAAAGAGAGTAAGACGACGTCTTCAAAGCACAACAATGACCGAAATTCAAAAGTTGCTGATAGGGATAGATGGGTCTTGAAGTGCATAGTAGCCCGAAAGCACAAGCAATCGTTATCCGAGATAACATCCGAAATGAACAGTCATCTCCGGGACCCCGTTTCAACAAAAACTGTCAAAAGGGAACTTCATGCTGCGAACATTTATGGCAGAGTGGCAATTCCTAAACCCTTGGTGACAGCAACTAATGCTTTCAAGCGACGCCAATGGTGCAGAGATCACAAAAATTGGTCCCCACAGCAGTGGCAACAGGTAATATGGTCAGATGAATCGTCATTCACCCTATTTCAGACGACCGAACGCGTTTATGTCTGGAGAACGCCCAGAGAAGCGTTTAATCCTGAATGCCTCTTACCGACTATGAAGCATGGGGGTGGCTCCATTATGGTATGGGGTGCGATATCTTGG
The DNA here is from genome assembly GCA_947359465.1 of Metellina segmentata. Taxonomy (NCBI): domain Eukaryota; kingdom Metazoa; phylum Arthropoda; class Arachnida; order Araneae; family Tetragnathidae; genus Metellina; species Metellina segmentata. The sequence goes on along the minus strand of OX375876.1, from coordinate 30,641,917 downwards.
CTCGGTCTTGGGCCACTTGTTATTCTGCATGAGAAGATCACATCCAATCACTATCTAAGCATTCTAGGGGATCATGTCCATCCTTTAGTCCAGACTGTATTTCCTGGAGAGCGACCGCTTTTTCAAGACGATCACGCCCCTATCCACACTGCTAGGTGTGTTCAAGAATGGTTCGAAGAGCATGACGATTAAGTTGAACATTTCGCCTGGCCCCCTCAGTCTCCGGAATAGAATATTATTGAAAATTTATGGGAATATTTGTAGTCCAAACTTCGTTGCCGATTTCCACCTCCATCCAGACTTTCGGAATTAGAGACCGTTCTGCGGGAGGAATGGCTTAATATTCCTTTAATTATTGTCCATGACTTTTATGCATCTATCCCACGTCGCATTAAATCTGTACTTCAGTCAAAGGGTGGTCCAACCCCCTATTAATAAAGATTTTCCATTATTTCGCAAGTGTTCGTATTATTATATCCTCCACCTATATATACAACAGGGGTTTTTTAATGTTAATTCAATTGATACTATTTTTATATTAAAATTGAACTCGTATAAGATGATGAAGGCAAGTCGTTGCGATGTTTCTGATGATAACACAAGGAAGCATTTCACTGTGATAAGAAGTTTATTTCAAAATATATTATTAAATAATTTTTCTACTAATACTAATTAATAACACTATTTTACCATTATGGGTGGTGCATAAAACGTTTTGCTCTAATATTATGGTAGGTAGGTGGTTAATTAATGGGGGGGGGAGTTTAAATACACAGAATTTTAAAAACATCGATGTTTTGCGGTCGATGTAGCATCACTAATAACAACCACGAGTAGGGTTCAAACGATTTTTAACTATTATTGTATTCTTAGATTAGATAGTTCAGAACAAAAATTAAATTCGATCAATTAGCCTCCCATTCTATTAAAAGATTTGTTCTCACTTAAAAAAAAAGCCTCCTTTGTTTTAAATATAGTTTTTGAGTGGATGATTATTCTGAAAGCTTATTAAATTCGGAATTGAAAAGTAACATAGGACAAATAGCAGTTATTTTCTCCTTAACCCCTTCTAGGATGTTCTTTATTAAATATATTTCTAAATCTATTACTGGTGATTGTCAAGACAACGTTTCTCGTCAATAGCAAAACTGACCAGATCCTGTTGAACAAAAAAAGTTAGTTTTGTTAAAAAACAAAGTTATGGCATAGATGTGTCAAAATTCATAGCAACAATATCTACACAAAATATGATTCGTATCTGAAACGAAATTAATGCGATTGTTAAGATCGATTTCAATATCATTTCAGACCTATTCTTGTGCAATTCGTAACACAGTTACACTTTATACGAGTGCCTCATCTAAATTCACAAGCTATTTACGATATTTCTGAGATCGTTATGAAAAAAATGGAATACATCAATTACGTATGCATTATGCGACATTAGCATTATCGTGACTGGCTCAGAGGGAAAATGAAATTACAGTAGTAATGAATTCAAAAGAACCACATCTTGATGTGATTACTTTCCCTTGAGTTCTTTTGTTTAGCAATTCAAACAATTAGAACATTTGAATTATTTTAGTTTAGAACATTTGAATTATTTTGTTTAGCAATCATTCTACGCAATTAGAATATATAGTTACAATAGATTTGAAGCAATAAGACAGAATTTTTGTTGGATTTTTAAGCGTTGTTTTCAAGAACTTCGAGTTGCTTCTATAGATAAAGAGAAATAATTCAAGAATTTCACAAAAAAAAAAGTCAAAAGCTTATTGTTTTGATTCTGTTGAATTACATAAAAATTGTCTTTTTTTTTAACTACACATTACTGTGCATCGCAAAATTACAGACAGCATTGTATGATCCAAACGCTTAATCATGATAAGCGTTTGATCTGTACAACTGGTTTGAATAGTTTATTTCTTGTTTAGAATAGTTTAGGATGTCGTGAATTGTTTAGCATTACGCATTCGTCTTGGAATCTGTGGTGTGACCCATCAGGGGCCGAGTAGTCAATGAACTCGATAAGGCGATGGTAGCCTTTTGGTGAGCATCTGCAATAATGAGAGGGGTATTACATAGCCTGGATGAAGTTGAATCCTTTTCGTTCCGCATATGGTACCTCCACCACATATAACAGCCGGCCACCAGAGTTTGCTACAACAGCCGGTAATCCCATTGAGCCATATGTTGCCAATGAATTTATCACTTTCATTTTCGTCTTTCTGCAAAGCATACCGCTGAACGCAGGACACGCTGCCGCATTCTGTATGAGAAACACTTATCGAAAGAAAAATGGAAAAAAATTGTCACAATAGATCAATCATGGGTGTATTTAAATGATTGCAGAAAAAAAAGGCCATTTATTATCATGAAAGAGGAGAAAAAAATTTAAGTACATGGTTCACAGAATGGAAAGAAATTTTTTCTAAGGGATTCATGATTGTTGATGGTTTTTTATATAGTGGCAAGTTAAAAATAAAGAGAGTGGAAAAAATGTCAAGATTAACTCCAAATACTATACTATTTTATCGCCAATTTTTCTGAATGAAATAATATCGCTTTACCCACAGTGCCAACAATCTGTGGAACTCCATCAAGACAAAGCTAGCAGTCACACATCAAAATCCTCTGTGAATTTCCTAAAAGAAATGGAACAAAAAACCGGTATCAAGGCCCTCACTGATATCCCTACAAAATCTCCCGATGTATCACCTATGGATTTTTGTGCTTTCGGACTTTTGAAATCTGCATTATCCAAACGTTGTCCTACAACCCTTACAGGACTCTGGAAAGCTGTTCAGGAGGAATGGGATAGAATACCTCTTCTGACACTTCAAAAGGCATTATTATCCTGGAAATTACGGTGTCGAAAGATAGTTCAGAATAAGAGCTATCAAATAAAACATTTAAAACACAAGAATTTTATGTAATTTAGTTTTGTGAATACAATATACATTGTCTAAAAAATGTGTGAACAGCCTCTGTAAATGAATAGGTTTACACGAAAATTTTTAATTTCAAGAAATTTTAACATAAAACATTAACTACACGCTTCTAAAGAATATACGTAAGACACATACATAGAAAATTATACTGACGCAACACAAACGAAAGATTTAAACCCGGAAAGAAATCAGATCTGAGCTACCTATACCTCGCAGAGAGAATAAGGAAAGAAATATGTATAGATGTATGTTTTTTTCAACAAATACACATGTCCCCAAACACTTGAAAATTAAAAGTTTTCGTGGACTATCGATATCATAAAATTAAATGTGGTACATGATATCTGTATAAGACCTCAGGATACTTATTTTCATCCAAATATTGGAAGTAAAGTATTTAGATCAGTGTTAAATTCATTATAAGTTGTTAAAACATCACATAAGGGTTTAGTGTGGACGATTTAATTAAAACCAGGGTAAAACTAAAGGACATACAATAGACATCTTTGTCTATGATTTTGATGCATTCAAATATTTATTTCAGTTAAAAAAATTGTTTTTAATAAAAAAAATTGCAGTTTTCCATTTTTTAATTTTTGGACAATTTTTTTTTACTTTACTGAGGAATGTAAAAAAGTGCTAGCATTAAATTACACCACATTATTTTTTAGAAAAATCTCTTCATCAAGGATAAATTTTAAAAGTGTCTTCCATTTAAAGAAATGACAGAGAAATCTGAAAATTGTACGAAATTACCAATTTCCACTTTTGTTGATCCCTTCGATTCAGAGAATGAGATACTAAATTATATTCTGACGTTTTCTGAGAAACTTTTTTTAATTTTTAAAATTGATTCAATAACGTACTGAAGTATGATGTCAAAACCAGTTTACTTTTAATACTAAAAATTCGAAATTTGTGTGACTTTCAACTTTAAAGTAAAAATAATACCAAAATATACATATCTGAAAGCTAATATTTTGCAGTTGCAAATTACTATATGACCTACTGTGTGATTTACAATGTGTTAAACTGATTGATTTTCGTTAAACTCGGTGTGTGTATGTGTGTGATATGTTTTCCACTACGAATTTGCTAATTTTGCATGTAATCGCACATTTATCTTATAAAACTTTGTTTTTAAAAAATTGATAGAATTTATATCTATTCACAATCGCTTAGTAAATTTTAATTTTGAGCAAACATGGAATAAATTTTATGGAATAAAATAAATTTTTGTATGGAAAAAAATTTTACACAACTGAGAGCTTCATCATCAATCTCACTGGAGCGTATTTTACAAATATTGATTATATGTTATAACATAAGGTTCCAACGAATAAATGTTCTTTACTTTTCTGTATGACAACAGTTCTTTGTTAATTTTTTTTTCATTAAACTATTTAAGGTGTACGCATAGATTAGAAGATTTTTTTTTAATTTTGACCTTAAAAATCCAGTTTTCTTACCACAGGCAATTGGTGAATTCTTAAACTCATTTCAGGGAGAAAAAGTCAGATTGTACAAATAATTAATTATCTAATTAAGATATAATAAGCAAATTAGCATGTTTTTTGAAACATTATATCTCAAATTCAAATTTGTTCAGAAAGACCATTCTTGTTGGAAATTATTTCTAATATTATTCTTCATGTTTTGGATCTCCATCAAGTTGCTTGAAGATATAGTTTTTATTTTTTACAATTTTTTATTCAAGGAAGCGTAAAAAAAAATCACCATTTTTTCAGGAACATCAACATTTGAAAAATCCATTTCTTAACTAAATACTCTGATTGAGGCTCAAAAATTTACTGTATTATATGGATCATAGTGATGCAAAAATAATTAGGATAGATGAAAACTCACTGTGGTGTTATCACGTTTTAAACGAAGCAAAAGCACAGTTGTTCAGAAATCGAGTTTAAATTTTTGGAAACATGTCTCTTCATGGTGACAGTAGCTAACGAAAACCCTTGTAACTAAAAAACTATTTCGAATATTTGTAACAACTTGGCCTCCTTTGAAAACTGGAGTGAAGTCTCTGTGTGAAGTTTCTGTAGTGAAATCTCTGCTGTAAAGTCTCTGCTGTGAAGTGATACTTAATGTGTAAAACCATAAAACTAAAATATTGGAAAATATTTTGAATTGATAAAAAAAATATTGATATTCTGGTCGATTTTCGTGATTTCTAGTGAAAACCTACACATTAAAACCGACTAGCTAATTATAGTAGCATAAGATTACTATCGTGATTAGCTTATATTCATTTTAGTATTATTTTTTAGCCTATTATAATTATCTAAAATCACTTTAACGAACAGGAATAAAAATAAATTATTTATGTATAAAGACAATACAACGGATATATCTTAGTTATGTGGATCAACTAGTGAATAATAAGAAAAAGAATGAAATAAGTATTTAATTTATCCTGCAGACATTTACAAACTGAAATTTAAGTTACCTCAACATGAATTTTGCTTTTTAATTACACTTGATTTACATAGACATGAAATTTAAAATACAATTGTGAAACAAAAACTTTCAAGCCAACATATATATGAATTGTGACCTTAAATATGAGCTAAAATACTTTATCATTATGGTTCTTTATTAATTTTTGTTCGAGTTCTGATAAAAACTTTCAAAATTAGATCGCTCAGCAAACAATGACTATTAAGTGACACAAACAAAAACAATCACAAAAATAGAGGTATCATTTGTAAAAGTAATTTAAAAGGAAATTCGAGCAAATTTCTAAAATTTCGAACAATGCCGCCATGGATAGCCCTAACCATAAGCCTAACTCCCCGCCAGCTTGAATGAACAGTTGCGTTACTCCAAATTTCGGTAACTGCTCGTACACTATGTGATTCGAAATTCGGAAGAATATTTTAACTCGAGCAAGTTTTGCTCGTTCAAAGTACCTATCAAATTTGAGTCGCATATTTTCATAGTCACTGTCATCAAAATAGTCGACATTTTCAAGAATTTGTTTTAGCATTCTTGTTTTACTACTAAAAAATATATCAGTTACTATGAGTTCATCTGCATCTCTTGTGGAGTTTATTGGGTATCTACAGGTTCCTCTGTGTTCATCTGAGTCTCTTTTCGACAGGTGCAATTCAGATTCAGCTTCCTTACGAATGAAAAATTCCCACGAGGGCCATAATGCTGTAGATAATTGAACATTGTAATTGGTGGAGATGCATGGCAGAGGACACTTACACGGAGGTCCGTTTCTCCCCAAGCTGAAATGAACCTTTTCCAAGCAACACACGTTGTGTAGAAACAATATCTTTCTAATCGGAAGGAATATGAATTGTCCTACCTCATTTGTGTCCCGGGTGAGAATCAATCATCCTGACCGTCGAAACATCACTGAAACTCAAGAATTCTAAAGGAAAGTCCACAGAAGTACACAAGGAGACCATTTCTTAATTAAAACTTATAATTTTAATATATATATAGAACATTACACTTCTTCACAGGTATAGAATCAAAGTAAACCGCAAGACAATGTTTAAGAGCGACTTTTTTCAAATAAAACCAACTGAATTCTAATTTGTATATTTAATTTTGTTAGGATCGTAGTATTGAAATTATATTGGAGGTTTGCTTTCACCTCACCTGCTCCGTATTTTATTTCTAATTCCATAAAAGCTTTTCAAAACTTAGAACAGGCGCTCATTCACGACATCCTCCCACCACTGAGTATCAGGTTAGTGAAACTCAGGAATCAGTTCAGTTCCTAAAGGCGGACAGGTCTTGGTACAGCTACACTCTACGTTTATGAGTGATGGCAACGGCTTGGCGATTTTTTTTTGGCGCACTTCTAGTAACGAGTTACGATAAATTAAGGCAACCCATCTTTCGTTGCTGTTGTTGTGGCGTTCATGGCAACCTCGGCAAACGGAAACTTTTCATTTTCATTTTGAATATTCTAGAAAGTTCTTCCAAAATCCGTTTAAGTCGTTTGATTTCATTGATTCGTTTGAAATTTTTTCTTTCCTCCCATTGGTTCTTTTGTTTTTAAAATATCCTTTGATTCCATTGGTGCTTTTAAATCGTTTACTGTGATACCATTGGTCCTTTTATTTGTATTTTGACAATTGTGGAATTTTTATTTTGTTATAATAGTTTTCATGACAGGATTAAGAGTTTTGTTTTTTTGACCATTTTCGTTTTCATTATTTTTTTACGAGAGAATTCTGACTTTATCAGGTATTATTTCTTGCTTTTCTTCTTTTGTAAATATTTTTCCTTTTTCAACATGCTCACTGTATTTAGTGTAATTGATAAGTTTCAGGTTATTCTTACCATTCGTAGCTTAGTTTCTCTGCTGGTTCACAAATGTGTTTTGATATGTGCTTAAGCTTACTACTTTTTGTGAAAGTTTTTTAAAAATATACTTTTTAAAACGTTCTGAAATATTTTTAAAAAGTGTGTTGTAAAAAGAAAAAAAAAATTGTGACATTAGAGTTAGGAAATAATTCTTTACTTGGCAACTTTAGAAGTGCGCCAAAAAAAATCGCCAAAGCCGTTGCCATCACTCATAAACGTAGAGTGTAGCTGTACCCAGGTCTTAAAGTTCGTCCAAATCTTGACTTTCGAATTCGGTTTTTAGCTAAATTTGAAGATTCTATTTGGACAGGCACGATACCAGAAGCGTCCACAGAAGAGGTATCTGGTTCTTGATCTTCCACAGTCTGTTGTGAATACCCTTCTGGAACTGATGGTTCTTCAATTTTCCGTATCTCCAACGGGTACAATCTCTGGACTGGCCGTAAGAAGGATCCGGTTTTTGTTTTGACTTCGACGACTCGCGCTTTACCGTCTTTCCCAGGAAGCAACTTCACAACTTTAGCTAATGGCCAGTTGGATCTTTTCGAATTACTATCCCCAACTAGGACTATGTCTCCTACTTCTACGTTAAATTCTCTTCGAACCCTGGAAAAATCTCTGAGTTGGCCTAGATACTCGATTCTAAAATGTTTCCAAAGCTCCTGGCGTAGCCTTTGTTTATAAGCAAATCGTCTATTTGCCTTGTTGGCATCGATCAGATCTATGTCCGGAACTCCTGTTTCCCTGATTTCCTGTAAGAACATGGCAGGAGTCAAAGCTACAAGATCATCACTGTCTTCGGAAAGATACGTTAATGGTCTTGCATTAATAACGCTTTCAGCATCGCAAAGAATCGTGTACAGTTCTTCGTACTGCAGACAAGCCCTTCCCAGGACTCTTCTAAGAATGTTCTTTAACATACCAATCAGGCGTTCCCAAAATCCACCCCACCAGGGTGCAGAAGGAGGATTGAATTTCTAACTGATGCTCTTCACAGAAGCATAATCTTGCAACCTTTTCCAATCAACCGATTTCAGCTCGTTGGATGTTCCAACTAGATTTGTTTCATTATCGGAGTAAATAGTACTTGGCCGACCCCTTCTGGCGATGAATCTTCTTAAAGCTTGAATAAAAACATCTGTCGATAAAGATGTAACTAGTTCGATATGGACGGCACGAAATACGGCACATGTAAATAGTACTATCCAACATTTTGTTCTATTCCTTAGAACCAAAGGTCCACACAAATCAACACCAACAACTTCGAAAACCTGGGCTTCTCTAACTCGATCTTCAGGAAGAGGTGCACTGAGAGTTTCGAAAGGTCGAACTGTAAATCTCTTACATTTAATACATCCACTGAGAACTCGCCTTATGGTTTTTCTACTCTTAAGTATCCAATATTTCTCCCGTAGTGTGGATATCATAATCTGAAGACCTGCGTGGCAGAGTTCATTATGTTTATTCAAAATTAATTTAACAACAATAGGGTGTTTAGAAGGAAGAACTATGGGATAACGAAAATTTTCTAAATCCTTTCTCATGCTAATCCTTGATTTGACTCTTAACAGGCCATCTGAATCAAATAGCGTTTGCATTTGAGATATTCCTGCTTTGCAGACCTTCCCAAAACTTTGGCGCTGAACTTGTTTCAATACTGTTTTTTCAGCCTTTTCGATTTCTTCCAACATTCAGACCGCCATAATTTCTTTCATCGATCTTTACTTTGACATTTTTGTAAAAACGAAATATCCATGCTATTACTCGTATTATTTTGTCGTATGTTGAAATTCTAGAAAAAGCAAGATTATCTGATTCACTGTTGGCAGCAGACACTACTGTTTTTCGTCTTTCCAAATTGACAACCTCAAAATCTGGGCCCGCATCCGAGACTGGCCATTTATCACAGGGTTGTTTCAACCAATTTGGTCCTTCCCACCAGCGACCTTTCTTCAATTCCCCAGCAGTACATCCCCGTGACGGAAGATCAGCCGAATTTAAAGTACCGGATATGTGTCTCCAATCCTCAGGATTCGTTAAAAGTCGAATTTCTTGTACTCGATTGTACACAAATGTTCCCCAGTTTTCATTTTTTCTGATCCAGTAGAGCGCATTTACTGAATCAGACCAATAGAAAATCGGCACGTTCTCTAACCCAAGATCAATTTTTGTTGCATGTGCAAGCCTAGCTCCAATCGTACAAGCTAAAAGCTCCATTCTAGGTATAGAAATTGGTTTCAAAGGAGCAACTCTACTTCGAGCTTGCACTAATTGACACGTTGCGACTTGATTGTTTTGAGTTCGTACAAAGATGCACGTTGCATATGCCATCTTGCTGGCATCACAGAACACATGAATGGATACATCGGTGCCAGGTGAAAAATCTTTCAAGAAACATCTAGGTATTTCAATGTCTTTTAGATATTCCAATTGCCTCTTCCATCGGTTAAACTTATTGGCTATCTCAAGAGGCAATTCTGTATCCCACGATACTCCAATCTTCCAGCATTCCTGCAACATATGTTTTGGTCCCAGAGTGACCGGACAAGTAAATCCGATTGGATCAAAAATGCGATGAACTGAAGAGAGAATCTTCCTTTTCGTTATCGGTTTTTCATTATCCTCAGAGAAATCTTTAGAATTGACGGACCAGATGTTGATACTTTTATCAACATCTGGTCTCCAATTCAATCCCAAAACAGGAACTTTTCTCTCTTCTATGACTCTATTTTCGGCTGTGTGCTCCCACCCACTAAGGTTGAATTTTGCAGAGCTAAGAAGAATTTTAGACTCCGAAATGAATTTGTCGAGTTCCTCTTTGCTACTCACACTTGAAACACAATTATCAACATAAAACGAGTTCATGAGTTTCTTCGCCGTTTCTTGTAAATGGGCTGGTGCATTTTTAAAATGATATTCTAGCGTTGCACCCAGCAAAAAAGGGCTAGACGAAATTCCAAACACAACCCGTTTATGTTGAAATATCTTGGGATCTTCTTTCTTGCCATTCTCCCACCATAAAAACTTCAGAAATGAACTATCTTGTTCTTGAAGTTTGATTTGCAAAAAAGCTTTTTCAATATCGGCAATTACTCCATACTTACCAAATCTAAATCTATTTATGATGGACGGTATGAGCTCCACGACATTTGGTCCTTTTTCGAGACAATCATTTATGGACGGGGAATTTTTCTCTCTCGCTGAACCGTCAAAAACAGGTCTGACTTTCGTTGTAGAGTTTTCTTTGTAAACTGGATGGTGGGGTAAGAAATGTTCGTTAGTGCCTTTCTTTTCAAAGTGGATTTCTTCTATAATACCCTCCTCTAACCAGTTATGGAAAACAGCCTGATAGTCCTTCAGTTTTTCTGCCTTTTCTAGGGATTTGACGCAATTTTTCAGCCTTTTTTCAGCCATGTTCCTACAGTTCAACAAAGGAGGATGATCTTGTATCCATGGAAGACTCACAATGTATCTTCCTTCTTCATCTCTGGAAATATTCTGCAGGAAATGAATTTTTGCAGCTTCTTCAAGTTCCATCCTGGTCTTCTTTTCCCCTGGATCGAGAATTCCAAGAGTATCGAGTCTCCACAGATCGGAAATTTTTGATTCATTAACATGAAGTGATAGGAGTGTGTTTGAAAAATCTTTAGTTTCCGTTTCCTTTGTTTTGCCCATAATAGTCCAACCTAAATGTGTATTCCCGGCTGTCAATCCCTCTATAATTTGTTTGATTTCACCAGTGAATAATTTTCCTGCTATGTCTGCTCCCAATAACATATGAATTTCATTAGGATCTTTCTCAAAAAGACAATGTTGGTTCATGAAAATGTCACTGAGAAAAATACCATGATCCTTTATTTTGTTTATGCACCGGGAATTCTTCAGTTTAGGAATAGGTGCACATATCTTTTTCTGTTCCGTCACTTCAATTTCGCAGGAATAACTCTTGTCAATACTTCTTAATGTCACAGAATATCGTTTATGTCTTACACTCTCCTCCATTCCACCGAAAAGTCCATGAGTAACTATTGTCTCTCCCAAACATTTTAACTTAATTTTATGAGCTATAAATGTAGAAATGTATGACCTTTGGCTACCTGTGTCAATAATAATCCTAATAAAATGATTTGAGCCATTAGCATTGATACACACAATCAACGTTTGCAGATACACCTCATTAGAACAAGAATGATTTGAGAGAACAGTATTTTCAGTCACTAATGTGGAGTATCATTATCATTTGAGCTGTAATAATTTGAAAAACACATAATATCAGAATGCCTTTTTTTACAAATAGAACAAGTTATTTTCACTTTACAATCACGAGAAACATGCTTCATTTTTAGACATCTAAAACAGGCACCCCTTTTAGATAAAATAGCCTTTCTTTCAGCCAGGGTTAAACCCATAGCATATTTGCAATCAGAACTTAAGTGGGAATCAGAGCAAAATACACATAATTTATTATCCTTTGCTTCCGAACTCGATAACAAATTAGCAGCTGTTGCGCTTCTTTCAAACTTCCTCCCTTCGAATCTCTCAGCGACGGCACCTATTTGTTTTTGTCGAGAGCGATCATGTCGAAGAATCTGAGTATCACAATTGAAATACGATGTTTCACATCGTTCTCGTGAATTTAATTGTTTACTCAAAAATTCGATCAAATTATTCAGAGTAAAATCACCACTGTTGAATTCCTTGTGAAATTCGAGAATCAAATCATGAGGTAACAGTTTCAAGATCATAGGACACAATAAACGTCCATACGTCTCAGATGAAACTCCAAGAGAGTCCAAGCTTCGTATTTGAATTTGACAGCTGTCATAAAGTTTCCGAAATCCTCTAATGTCATTGGACCGTTTAAGTGGTGCGATACGTAACCGGTCATGCATATGTGTATTTATTAGAACATCTTTACGACCGAATCGATCTTCTAACAGTTCTACTGCCTTAAAGTAATTTTCGGACGAAATGTCAAAACCTTCAATAGTACTTAACGCAGAACCTCCTACTTGCGCCTTAAGATAAATAAATTTGTCCACTGGATCTAAAGACTCATTTTTATGAATTGCCGTTTCAAAAGAATTCCAAAACGTGAGCCATTGACTCACGTCTCCATAATATCTAGGAATCGTTATTTTTGGCAATTTCATTCTCACATTCTGGTTGAAGTTCGATCCTTCCACGTTTGCATTTACATTTGATTGAGGATTACTGTGAACGGATTGATTTAAAGCACGTAAACGCTTATCAGCTTTAAACTTCCAGATTACGACCTTTTCGCGATACGATTCCGCTGATTGTAATTCTTTGTCTACATCATCAGGTTTCAAAAGGCGTACTAGTTCGTTATCTATTAATTTCAAATCCTCAAAGGTGCTATTTAACTCCTCTAGTGTCTGTTCTATTTCATCTTCGTTTCCTTTCGTTTTTTTCTAATATTGTTTCCAATCTCTTACTAATTTTCGTAACGGACGTTGGCAATACGCCACGTTTCTTCTTACAAATTAGTACTAACGGATCTTCGGTCATATTTAATCAATGCTTTCGAAAACAAAAGTTCCTCAAGTTCAAAAACGAAGGTTCCGTTAGTTCAAAGACAAAATTCCGTAATTCAAAACGAAAGTTCACTTTAGAATCACTAAAATTCCAGCACTCAGTCAAAAATGTTTGTTCTCAATCCCGGCAGGGATGCCAGTTGTTGTGTAGAAACAATATCTTTCTAATCGGAAGGAATATGAATTGTCCTACCTCATTTGTGTCCCGGGTGAGAATCAATCATCCTGACCGTCGAAACATCACTGAAACTCAAGAATTCTAAAGGAAAGTCCACAGAAGTACACAAGGAGACCATTTCTTAATTAAAACTTATAATTTTAATATATATATAGAACATTACACTTCTTCACAGGTATAGAATCAAAGTAAACCGCAAGACAATGTTTAAGAGCGACTTTTTTCAAATAAAACCAACTGAATTATAATTTGTATATTTAATTTTGTTAGGATCGTAGTATTGAAATTATATTGGAGGTTTGCTTTCACCTCACCTGCTCCGTATTTTATTTCTAATTCCATAAAAGCTTTTCAAAACTTAGAACAGGCGCGCATTCGCGACACACATCTTTCGGATCAGTAAGATTACAGTGTTTTAGATCTCTGATCATGATAAGAGTTCGATCAATGCACCCACATTTTGCATAGTTTATTTCTTGGATACACCGCCTCACACATTCGTCCTGGTTGCTAAACTGTGACTCATTACCAAAAGAGTAGTCAACGCAGTGATCTCGATAGGGAGACGACAGTCTCATCATTTGCGTGTTTCTTACAGACACAGATGTCTCGAATCCAGGATAGATGTTGAATCCGCTTCCTTCCGGATCTGGTAGATCTCTTGCATCGTGAAACACGATTCTTATACCTACAGTATGGGAATCGTGATACATTCATGTTTCTGTATTAAGAGTTAGATGTAGTTCACTTGGATTGGCAGTGCTGGGAAATATCAATGCGCGTACCTTTCTTATATTGAAAGTGAAACAGTTTCCATATCGGAGGCTCTGGAATAGAGTGAAATTCTCAGGTGAGCAAATATAACCGTTGAAAGAGCATTCTTTTATGAAATATTCCGCTTGGTGTCCTACTCTATATCGCTTTTCCTCACTCATGGCATAGTAGTCCACAAAAATTTTTAATTTAAAATGCCTTTGGGGGTCATAAGTTCCATTTCTTAGATCAATACACGACAGTAGTCCCTGTCGTTCGGAAATAACAAGTGGTGTACCTCCATTAAATGAATCAGGATTCAACCCAATAGGAAAGTTTTGCTGACTAAATCTGTATCTGTTTAAGTTACAAAAGGTAACTGCAGGAATGTCGACAAGCCGACTGTTTTCCTCCCGTACATTTAGAACAATGGGGTATTGAAAGTACAAGTTCGAAAATGTAAACACTTTGTAACTGCTACCAGTACCAAGAGCCAAAAATATTTACAGGCGAGGCATTGAGATTTTCCAATTTTTGAAATAACCACAATGTTTGAATCCCTCAATAACATTTTTCGATTTTAAAGGAGTGAATCAGTGTTTTTGGACTGATTTGGAAATATTACCTCCAAAATGAGTTCCAACACTGAAACAGGAAGAACATAATTTTCGTTCGTTAACGATAATACAACTGTATCAAACTTTCTGTTTAGGACATTTAACAATAATTGGTTTTCTTTTAGCTACCATAGCTCTTATGGAACAAAATATATTTATCATTGCATAGTACTCGATGTTTTCAGTTTCATCCAAACATTCAAAATCAAAAGAATATAAATATAAGAAAAACTCTTAAATCTCGGCATTAGTCTAGTAATATTTTTTTTACTCAGACAACCACTCATAGAGCTTGAATTGGAAAATCTAACGGTTAATGGAAAACATGAAAGCAAGAAGTTAAGAAATCAGATCACAAATATTTAAATCCGCTACTGAAGTTATTTCTTACAAACTGTAATTTTGGTTTTCACTTTAGATGATACATTCTTGCTACTAAGTTTCATAACTCCAATGCATTCATTGATTAGTCATACATTATTCTTTTAAGCAATGCTTCTTGTTATTTGAAATATTTCGGTAGTGAAGTTAAAACTTATTATTTTTCATTCTCTGATGTCGATCCATCTCTTCCCTAATTATTGTAATTACTGATTTTACCACGGAACATTCATACACATCAGCAATTATCAAAGTAATTCTCTGTACTTCGAATTGATGACTTTGGATAGGTTATTGAATAATATATTAGCAAATGTCTTACAGAATGGGTGGTGATTTCACATCTATTGACAGAATCCGCTAGAGGAACTTCCAGTTTAATAAAATCGTCTTTGTGAATACAGGGCATTTCGTCTAATTTTATAACGGGATGGTTTGTATTTTGAAACTGGTTAGTTAGAAATTCATAGATCCATGACTACCGCTCATGTTTAAAAAAGTGCTTAAGTAAAGAACGAATAAAATAAGTTTATAACTTCTTAAGTTAATCATAGCTTTAACTTAACGTGAACTCTGGGTCTGGTCACGCTAGTAGTGTATAATAAAGTATGTTTATAGTTTGTTTCGAATGTCCATTAAAACGTCGTTCTCTGTTCTCATAAATGTAAAAAGAGTTCCAGAAAATACATTTAGAGCAAATTTAATTTTTTTAGTGATCCATAATCAACTTTATAAGTGGTTTTGATTATACATATTGTCCATTGATCCATTAAGATCGGATCCCGTTAGCTAATAACGAGATACCTCGTCATCAAAGCTCTGTAAAATATTTTATTACGAGTATATACACTCATTGCCTAAAAAATTTACAAACCAAGAAATAATTGTGGGATTGTAACGAAACTTGGCACGAAGGTACATGTCGGCCAGATATGCAAATGATTAGAAATGCAGCGTGATTGCGCATTGCGTAATGCCATTAGAGGGCGTTGAACTTCACCCTCCTTGGAGTATAAAACAGGTAAGCAGAGTTTGTTTGAGTGTACTTAATATTTTGCAAAGGAAACACTGTGGTAGACATGCCGTTACGCCGCCATCGAAGACAATATGAGCAGCTGTCAGAGTTCGAGAGGGGAAGCATCATCGGGATGATGGAAGCTGGGTGCTCAGCTCGGCGAGTAGCTCGTCAAGTATGCCGTTCTGAGTTCTAATTCTAATACCTAACCTAATATATGTAACCTAATATGAAATAATTTTTTCTTCCCGTAAACTTTAAAAAAATTCACGTTTGGTATCACAAAAACGATTTTGCTGATAGCAAGATACGATGCTATCAAGATATTGCCGATTTTTTTTTTATGACGATATCAAGAGTCAGTTTCTTGCAAAGGACGATATATATCGTCAGTCAAGGTATTTTCTTCCAATGACTAGCTACATAATCGATACAACCACCAGTAGGTTTAAAGTCGAACAGGAGCAACTCAATGTCAACGGTTTAGGATCAACCCCTAAGGAAAGAACCGAGGACAACACCTCACCACTTTTGAAGCACTGTCAGATGACGAGGATCGCACCTGAGATGGAACCCCACTCTCCAAACTTTCACACCACGCTAAGAAAGCATTTGACACCACAACAGTCTAGTTCCATGCGTGACTCACACTACAAGTGAGCTAAACTTGAATCATGAAGCTACCATAAAAAATTATTATTACAATAAAATGAGATTTGCAACTTGTTTTACTTTAGTAAAGGTTTAATTTATACATATTAGTTACTAAATTTCATTTATCTTACTGGGTATTCTCTGTACATGGGGAAAACTGAGCTGTGACCCACACTACATGAAAGGGAAGTGATACTTTGATTAAGTACAAAAACTCTTGTTTCTTCCTCTGTTGATTATCAAAACATTTTGTTTTAAAATTATTGTTACTTCCAATAATTGTACTTTAATAGCAGATTATTAATAGATTAATTAAATATATAATTAATTTATAACATGACATTTTGTTTGTGACTCACACTACATGGCAAATGTGACCCACACTACACTTCACAAAAACATTTTTACTGACAATTGAAACACTAAGAAGACATACATTAGAAACATTTTTAATGACATTTGAAACACTAAGAAAACATACATTACAAACATTTTTCTTAATCTTGAATAATAAAATATAGAAAACATATTATCCCCATGCTTAAGTCATTGAACTTAACATTTAAAAATATATAGTGCATTCGTTTATCAAATGCTGGTTCAGGGAGTCTATTTACTGAATGATCACTAAAATCAATTTCAGATATGTCCTCTGTTAAAGGCCAAGAAAATTTAAAGTGTCTTTATCAAAGCGCAAAAATTTGATTGTGAGTGTGATTGATATGAACGCACTTTCTTGCATGTGGATATAAACTCTACTTTTGATTCCGGGTATTGCCAAATTCTAAAACACAAACTTTGTGTCCACTTTTGAATACAGAAGTTTGACCTATTAAGTACATAATTTTTTAGAAAATATGAATGAAAATCTAACTTCGAAATTCTGTGTTATGGTGTACTTTGGCATAGAATTAGCCACCAGATAAAATGTGCCCTCACGTACGCGACGGCCTTTGGTTGGATTAAGTTTCGAACTCGCGACCCTCCGGTTGATAATCTAATCCGAATTGGGCTAACCCCCCACCCCTTTACGCGTTTTTGTTGAGTAATTTATTTTTTAAAGTTTATGATTAGTAATGTGTTTCAAACTACCACAGTTAAATGTACAATACCTGTTTTAACTGTTGCATTCAGATTTGCATTTTCCCACACACTAGTGCTCAGGTGTTGCTTCGTCAACTGACCGTGGTTCAAAATTATGAGGTGTTGTCCTCGGATCTTTCCCTTGAAGGACTGATCCCGGACCGTCGTCAATAGCCCGTTGTGTTGCTCTAGTACGACGTTAACTAAAATTACCATTACCATCCCACACAGTAGTCTTATCACCGACAGCATAGATGTAAATTGAACAAATCAGATTTTCTAGTTACAGAAATACGAATTATATATAGCCTACCAAAGTCTAACAATATTTTAATCAATTCTGTTGACTGAAGATTGACCATAAAATTGAGTTTACTACACTTTATACTCACGAATCGTTTTAACTCCATTTAAGTACAATAACTTTACTTCTTTTGAGTCGCATATACTGATTAATCTCTGGTTTTTTTTTCCTGTGATGAATGTTTGATTGCCAACCGAAAATCTCAACATATTTTCTAGAATTGGAAGTTCGTAATTGACTTGCTTCAAGTGCAAGTTGAACTGAAATGGTGTAAAAAAGATTTGGATGTTTTGAAAGTGTGGATTAAATCAAAGGAAAGATCCCAGGACAACACCACGCAAATTTGTACCACGGTCAGATGACGAGGCAACACCTGAGCTGTGGATTACAAGGGAAATTAGTTTTTGAAAAACACTCTTATGTAGTAAAAATTACTAAAAGGCTTTTCATCAATAAAAAGAGACGCGACAGCTCAATTGGAAGAGCAACTGATTAGAAACCGGAGGGTTGCAAGTTTGGATCCAGCCAAAGACTGTCATGTACAAAGGGGCCTGGTACACGTTCAATCTGTCGGGGCCTCTAATGTTCTCACGTCGGCGTGGCGTGGAAGTTTGGAGAGTGGGGAGCCAGCTCAGATGTTGTTCTCGTCATCTGACCGTGGTTCAAAATTACGTGGTGTTGTTCTCGTCATCTGACCATGGTTCAAAATTACGGGGTGTTGTCCTCGGGATCTTTCCTTTGGGGATTGATCACGGACCTCGCCAATATCCCACTGTGTTGAAACTGCTCTGACTGAACACTGCTCATTTCTGATTTAGGAGAACGCATTCACTGATAATCAATATTCGATTCACAACTTAATAAAAAATTAAAAATTCATTAATGTAATTTTGATTGTTTTGTACAATATCAATGCGAATGCGCTGTGTGTTATTAATCTAAAATACACTCGACACTATTTGTAACAAAAATAGTCATTTTGATAAAGAATATCTTAAACAGCAATTATTTAGATGATATTTTCATTTATTATGCAGTCAATTGGCCAAATGGGCTCTACTTTTTATGAAAAGGACTAAAAGATCAATTTCGTCGTGTAACTGAACTGTAGGAACCTATAATATCAATCATTCTAAGAGTTGTTTGAAGATTAACATATTTTACAATGATTTTGTAAGAAATATGACTGCTTTTAAACGTGATTGGTATACACGGAAGAATAATCTATAGATAATTCGTATCTGACCGATATTAACTTTCTATGAAAACATGACTGGGCAAAATAATCAGTTTCGTATCGTGACCAATTTATAAAATAACTTTTGAGAAGAATTTGGGTGATTTGAGCACTCATTGCTCGATCAGGGTACATTAAAATTAACATAACCATTACATTGAGAAACATCTATTTTTGAAACCACTTTGACTGTCTTATAATGTCAAATAACTTCAGAAAAACATTTTTAATTTACAAATTATAAATAAAGGCAGATAATAATTTTACATCCTTTTTAATTGTTTTAAATCATTCGTTAAATGACTTTTAAACACACAAGTTTATTTCTTAAGTCGTATGTTTAGTTTGATATAATACAGAACGTTCGAATATTTTCCGCTAAAGGGTATAGTGATGTTTGATAAAAATACACAAAGTAATTTAAAAGCAATTTTTTAGACAAACTTTAAAGGTAAGTTAGGAATACCCAACTAATTTTACATAAGCATGTATTGTTGCTATTGGTTTTTGTAATAGCAAAGTCGACGCTTGGACACTTCTTCAAAAATGCCAGCTCTTGCTCGGACGCATGTTGACAAAACGACTCTTGCGATGAGGTCCTCTTCAGTGGCTACGGAGGACTTGCAAACAAGACCTTTGAGGAAGAAATAAATAGGGGCAAGTCGGGTGATCGTGGTGTCCAATTGACGGTTCCACCCTGACTAGCGCCCTAGTTTAAGGCAAAAAGTTCCTTTTGTTTCTGTATCTATGACGTATATCTTTACAGTTTGTCTAAGACCTCCAGACTCAACCTGTATAACAGTGTAACCCAACTTCACCAGGTACTTTATGGTATGCAAATAATCATTGCAAAGGTTCCAAGGGCAAGCTAAAGATCCAAGGACAACGCCACGTATTTCTGAACCAAGTTCAGAAGACGAAAACAACACTTGAGCTGGAACACTCTTCACTCTAATATTATATCAAATGAAACACTCTAATATTATCTAAAATATATCAAATGACTAAAATTTGATATTTGGGTTTAGTTGTGTACTTGTTCCTGACAGCGCTGATACTTTATATGCTGTTTACCAACAACCAAGGGTACAGCTAAAATCAAATAACTTTAACGTAGCCTAATAAGCTATAGTACGAGTAGAATCATCTAATCTGTATTGCAGACTGTTTGGCAGAAAAAAATTAAACCATAGTTGTTTTACTCTCTGTGCTTGACCATTTTATAGAAAAAATTACACACAATTTCTAACAATCTAAACAAAGCAGCCATGGAGACTCCTAACCACAATCCTAGTTCACCCCCAACAATACTGAAAAGCTGAGTTACTTTGAATTTTGATAGTTGCTCATAAATCTGGTATTCCGAAACTGAAAAGATTATTTTTATTCTGGCAAAACTTTTGCGAGTACTTTGCATCATTTCTTCGACCGAACCATTACCTGTGGCAAAATGCTTGTAATTTTTTGAGATAAAAGCGTGAGAAGGCCACAATGCAGTAGATAATAGAACTTTGTAATTAGTAGATATGCAAGACAGTGGACAGTTACAAGGAGGACCGTTTTCTGTAAGGCTCTTATGGACATCTTCTAGGCAGCACACATCTGTGGGATCGGTTAAATTGCAGTGCCTCCGATTATTACTCATGAAAAATATTGGGTCAATGCAGCCACAATTTGAATAGTTTATGTCTTGCAAACACCGCCTCACGCATTCGTCTTGGTTTCTCGTGTCATTCGAAGCAGAGTAGTCGACGCAGTGGTCTTGATACGGAGATGGTAGTCTTCTGGTCATAATAGGTCTTACAAAGAGAAATGTTTCGAATCCTTGTCGTATGGTGAATCCATTGCGTTCTGGATCTGGTCGTTCGTTTGTATCGTGGAAAACCACTCTTGCACCCACGGTGACAGTATCGGTGTGATAGTAAATAGGTTCCAAGTTAAGAATAAGTTCAAGTGCAACTGGAGCTTGAATGCTAGACAACTTCAACTCGTCTATGTGTATTTTGTTTAAAGTAAAACAGTTGCCATAGCGTAGGCTTTGGATGAGAGTGAAGTTCTCCGATGAGCACATTTCACCATTCAAGGAACAGCTCTGTAAGAAATCCTTGGCTTGGTGACCCTTTTCAAACCGTTCTTCATTACTTAAGGTAGAGTACATCATCAAAAATTCCGACTTTGAGAACATCTTTGTGTTATACGTTTTGTTCGTCAGTTCCTTGCAAGACAATAATTCTTTTTGTTCGGAAATAACAAGGGGTGAACCTTCTCCACATATATCATAAGGATAACGGTTTATTACATTATCCTCGTTAGGTTCATCTTCAAATCTCGTAATCCTATTTAAATTGCACAAGGTAAGGGTAGAATGTCGGGAGTAGTGATTTTGCTCCACTCGTATGTTTAGAACAATTGGGTATTCAAAGTACAAGTTCCAGAAAGTATACGCATGATAACTGCATACAAATAAACCGGTTCCGAATATTGTCAACCAAAAAACGTTGCGAACGGGAATTGAATGTTTCCCAACCTTCGAAATGTTAGACATGTCAGGATCTTTCAAAATCGTTCTCTTCCACGGAAAGTATTTGCCTTTCGAGAGAGTATTACTTGATGAATCGTGGGATATTTTTATCTAAATTTCATCACCATCACTATTATTATTACACATATTTTCGCTGCTAAACATTATTGAAAATTTTGTTGAACGCTTTGAAATAGTTTTTGAGCTGTAGATTAATTTAGGTACATTAATGAAAAATAATTATCCCTCTTTTTAAATTTTTTCCTCACTTACTGGTAAAACTATATTCATTTGCCAAGTTACTCGAATATATTTGAAATATATAAACTTGAGATAGAACAAATAGTTTTATCAATATACAATATAAAGAATGTACATTTCTATTATCTTCGCTGACTTCGAATGATCAATACACTTACGTATTGTAGAATTCAATTTCACAGTTATTAAAAATTCTAAAATGAAAGTATTTTAATACTTAACGCCATTTATAAGATGCACTTATTTTCACTTATAAGACATACGATTTTCAAAGCTAAAAAGGTACTACTTTAATTGCCTTCAACAAACAGCGAGCATCTGTTAAATATAAGGCCTGCCCATTTAGTACAGCCTAGCTCTAACGAAGCAGAGAACATTTTAAACTGATAAATATGAGACTGACCAAATGTGCATAAATAATAATTAAATTGATTTAGGTCTTAACGTGTGCATCTGTCCCAAGCAACAGTCACGATTTGAATAAAATTTTATATTATTTTCAATTACCATTTCTCTTTTGAGATGAGTCCTTGTGAGAATTATATTGGAGATGGCTATCATTCAAATAACAAGTTCTTTTAGTCAGAAAAGTGCACTCTGTATAATTAGCAATATTGGTTTATTTTTTATACTAATCTATTATTCAAAAGTAATTAGTATGGGTTTACTTCGATTGAAATAATTCGTTCAAAGCGAGCTGTATGTCACTATTGTAAAAGAGTAATACAAAAAAAAAAAAAAGACGAACATTTTACAATAGTTGGAAAATGATTATTTAGAGGCCTAAGTAAAATAATAAACACTTGTGATGTTCTACTATACAGTGTGATTCTTAAGTGAGTACCCAATTTCAACGCACTATATAACAGTGACAATGTAAGATATTTTATGTTTCCATTAAGATAAGTGTAGGTGAATGTTTTTTAGACACAGTCACAGATGTTCTATGCGGGCACCCTTAGTTACAATACACACATCGAACTAGTAACCCATTTTTGCCCAGACGCGTGTTAGGATATCTGAAGCAAGTACAGTGATAGTGTTTGCGATACGCTGTTTCAACTCCGCTTGATCAACAGGAAGAGGAGGGTTAAATACAAGTACGTTATCCACTATGTAGCCCCAAATAAAAATATCGCATGGTGTTCAATCAAGGCATCTGGGTGACCATTGGGTTAGTGGCATGCTGTAGTCGGCGATTTGTCCAATCCATCTGTGATAAAGATGTTAATAGAGGTCATTTTACATGTCACCAGACCATTGTGGTGATGCACCATCCAATTGGAGAAAAAAGTTTTTCGACTTTATCATCCAATTGGATGAAAAAAGGTGTTTAGTTAGGTAAAGTTTTTGACTACATCTGCCGATACACTCGGTCGTCCTGGCTTTGGAACTTTGCAAAAACAGCACGTAGTTTCAAATTTTTTAAACCAATCGTAAGATAATTTTCTGGTTGGAGGTTCTTTTCCAAATCGTGATCGAAAATGCCGTTGCACAACAGTGACAGATTCCGTTTTGCTCAATTCAATAACACAAAACACCTTCTCCACTGTAAAAATAGCCATTTCCACTGACTAGTCACGTGACACGCTCACTATAGCCTACGTCACTTCGCTCTGGAGTCGATGGCTCTGGAGGGGGAAACAAACTTTATGAGTATACCTACCAAACAGTTCGCATTTGGGGACAATGTCTTAAACTGTTCCTGTTTCACATCATCTGGAAACTGTATACGTACTTATGAATCACCCTCGTATAATTCCATATTTGCAACCTTCCCTGCATGATTTCTAACCAGTTTCGACTTTATTGACCAATATAGTACTTTACAAAGTATTTTCGTCAACATTGTAAGCCTTCTGTAGTCTTCAAACAGCGTAATTTAATATCACTAGCATAGTATTTGATATGCTCATTCGATTCAAACATGCAACACTGTTCAATAAAACACCATCTTTCCAGCTAAAGATTGGTATCGTGCAATTTGTCTTCCTCCATGTCATCAACGCGCAGCTATTGGAACTTAATCCTGTTTCCCAAACAGATATTTAGTCGTAATGTGTTAAATTAGTGCTTTTGTTACGATATAAAATTATTTCAAATAAACTTTTACTGTGTGGTCCATGACAGCCAAGGACGTGTACCATATGGTACTATCCGACCCTTTTCCTTAACACGTGGACGCTGGAATGTTTCGAAATGCAAAAACAACTTCAGACTTTGCACGTGCGGGTTTTCACAAAATACCGAAAGAGAGTATTTTTTCATCGGCGGCCCGGCGTTCCATTTGATCCATAGACACAGCTGGAGTTTCCTTCGGTTCACTAATCCCATGTCTGGGATCAAGTTTTGCTGTGGGGAACTCAAGTCGGCATGACAGACGGTTTTCGCATCTGTGTGGGGGTGTTTCTGTTCTGGAGAAGACATAAACATCTCTAGAGGGCTCGGAATTCACCCCCCTCTCGTTGGCAGCTGCGGTTCTGTTGAGCGAAGCGAACATGGATTTTAGGGGAATTCGGACTCGAGATTCGACGAGAGACAGACGTCTCTGTTCGCCATTTTTACTTTGGCTTCAGGCAGGTTTCGGTTGTCGATAGCTGTGCCCTTAATTATCTTTTTAAATTTTCTTGTAAATATTTAATTTATGTAAATAAATAGTTTAATTTTAAACCAGCTGTCCGTCTAATTCTTACATGACGGTACAGCTTATTAATATGGTGGCAGCGGGCTGGATAGATTAAAACAGCCTCGACAAGTAAATCGAACCTGCCGTTTTGCCTGAAAGAGAAGGCCGATAGAACTTCGTAACCAGAAGTTCTAATTGTCATTTTCGCTGAAACCTGATAGAACTTCGCAACCAGAAGTTCAGATTTTCGCTGGAGACCGTTACCATTGTCTAAGAGAAAGCGAGAAGGAGGTACAGGAGTCACCGACCCCATCCATCGCCGAAACGGAAACTCGTCGCAAGAAGTTCTCGTTTTGGTTTCGAGTTGTCGGTCCTTTTCAACGGAGCGTGAGCGGAATCGACGGAAAGTTCGACAAGTCCAGTTCATCAGGGGAATAGATTCCTCACCGGTTCGTCCAGAGGTCATCTTGACCGTTTATTATTGGGAAAAAGTCCCATCGGTTCGTCCAGAGGTCATCTTGACCGTTTATTATTGGGAAAAAGTTCCCATCGGTTCGTCCAGAGATCATCTTGATCGGTTATTATTGGGAAAAAGTTCCCATCGGTTCGTCCAGAGGTCATCTTGACCGTTTAATATAGGTTCATCGCGAACCATTTTTTTCGTCAGTGGCGCAGGGTTTTTTGTGCGCGTTGTGGAAGAGGTCGAGACGACCTACACCAGTGGGCTTTCAGCCGAAGAGTGTGTTTGTGGGCTTTTTAGCCGAAGATAGTGCAGTGCAGTGCAGTGTTTCCACCCATGGTCCAGCCTGTGGACAGTGGTGCCAAGTGTTCCAAAGTCAGCAGATACAGGTTAGTGCCATTTCCCTATTTTGTCACTGTGACTAAGTTTCAAGAATTGTGTAATAGCTAAAATTTTGTTAATCTCAATTAGTGTGGTCACTCTAAAGGAAATTGTTTAGCTTAAGTATCTTGAATCTGTATTGTGTATCTTAGAATTGCTAAATTATTGTATGTTGTATACTGTATGTCGTAAAAATTATTGAATTGGGTGTTGTGCAAAATAATTGAATTTTTTTGGTTTTTTTGGCAATTTTGAATTTTTGAAATGGCGTACTTGGCCAAAGGTAGGAAACAAGATCTAGAGGAAGTAGCGGAATTTTTGGGAAGAACGGTTACTCCGGGATTAAGGGCATCCCAACTTAAGGAGTTAATCCTCTCGCACGATTCCTACGATGAGGAATACGCAAAAGTGGCGTTATAAAGGGTTATACAAGAAAGAAAGGATAGAGAAAGGGTTATAGAGGAGAGGGAGAAAAAATAACAAGAGAGAGCGGACAGGGAACAAGAGAGACAGTATAACATTGAGCTTGAAAAACTACGGATTGAGGCATCCAGACGAGAACCCCGCGATCACGTCGACTCGTTAAGTTCCCAAGGAAAACCACGAATAGATATTTTAAAACTGGTTCCCAAATTCGATTCAGACCAGACCGACATTAGTCTGTACCTGATAATGTTTGAGCGTCAGGCTAAGAGGGCTAACATTGAGAAAAAAAGACTGGGTGTCTTGCTTACAACCGGTATTGCCTCTGGATATCGTGCAGATCATCGCACGCGAACCAGATGAGGTAGCAGAAAACTATGACCACGTCAAAGAGCTTCTGCTAAAGCGGTATAAGTTGAGTCCCGAAATTTTTCGCCAAAAATTCCTCCACCATAGCCGAAAACCCGAGGGCACTTGGAAGGATTTTATTTTCGAAACCCGAAATTATCTGGAAGAGTGGATTCGAGGGTTGGAGGTTATGGACTATGAATCTTTAAAAGATTTAATGATAACGGACCAAGTCAAAAGACGTGTCCCGTTGGAGGTGAGGGACCATTTCCTCGATGATTGGGCTAAGATTAAAGACCCCGGCAAATTAGCCGAACTGCTAGATTCCTACGAAGACATTCGGAAACCCAAAAGAAAGCCTTTCGAAAAACCCAAGGGGAGTACACCTTTCCCAGCGAAAATGAGGGAGGGGAAATACCAACCGGCCCCCACTCGAGGGAGGAACGATTTTTTCCCGCCTAGTTCCCAGGGAAGGAAATTCGACACTTTTGACCGGAGACGTACGCCGCGGTGTTTTGAGTGCAACGCGAGCGACCACCTAAGGCCAAATTGTCCGAGGTTGGGGAATAGAGTGACAGTTGAATCGGTAAATAGACTCGGACGGGAAGCCGAACATGAATTATTGATGCCGTATGTACAAAAGGGATCTGTAAACGCTAAAGAAATAAACATCCTTCGAGATTCGGGTTCGACCTTGGATTTAGTACACCGGAATTACGTGGACCCCAAATCCTACACGGGAGAGACCGTGCGGATTCAGCAACCGCTAGACTCCTATCAAATTTCGTTACCCTTAGCGGAAGTGAAAGTAGAAGGAGGTTTCGGGTCAATCACTACCAAGGCAGCTGTCTTTGCAAACACCGCCGATGTGCAACGATACATCTTAGGTAACCGAACAGCTCAGATGATTCGCGAATTAACGGGGTATGAGTTCTCGGAAACTGAGCAAATTAATGCCGTTCAAACGCGTTTACAGAAACGGCAGTCAGAAGCGAATGTTTTGGGGTAGGGGGAAAACCCCCAAGTAGTTTCGATTTCGCAGTCGTCGGGGATAGACAAGACAGCTACAGAATTGAGGTTGGACGAACCGCTTGTTATTCCCGTGGCGGAGACAAGCGGCACGGAATTGGAGCTTCTGGAAGTAAAGAGAGAGGAATTTAAGAAGGCGCAGGAAAATTGCCCTAGTTTGAAAGAGGCGTTAGAGATGGCGTCCGACCCAAAACGAAATCAGAGGAATAAACCATACTCATTTGAGAAGGGAATACTTGTAAAAGGTCGGGAAGACCGAATGGGACTGGCACAGAAATTATTAGTAGTGCCAAAGGCGTTAAGGCAAAAGGTTTCGGCGTTGTGTCACGAAGGGACATCGGCGCACATGGGGGGTACGAAATCAAAGGATAAGCTTGCGCGGTATTTGTATTGGCCCGGGTGTTTTCGGGAGATGGAAAATTATGTGCGGACATGTGATCCTTGTCAAAGGGCGGGAAAGCCAAATGACAGGAAAAAGGCCCCGATGAAATTGGTTCCGATTATTCGAGAAGTCTTTTCGATATTAAACCTGGACGCCTGTGGGCCGTTTCAAACCTCGCCGAGTGGAAACCGGTACCTAATTACCGTAATTTGCATGTCTTCAAAATATCCGGAAGCCATCCCCGTGCCGGACATACGATCGGTCACCGTCACCGACGCGTTGTTGACCATTTTCGGTCGCAAGGGTTTTCCACAAGAAATTCAGTGTGACCAGGGTACGTCTTTTACCAGTGAGTTGACTTCGGAATTCTTCGAACGTTTTGGGATCAAAGTCCGGCACAGTTCGGTGGCTCACCCGCAATCGAACCCAGTTGAGAGATTCCATCGGACCTTTAAACGATTGTTGCGCGCGTTATGTCTCGAAGCTGGCCCAGAGTGGTAAAAACACCTCCCTCTGGCACTTGGCGCTTCGCACGGTAGTGCATGAGAGCCATGGCTACGCCCCGGCAGAACTCGTGCACGGGAAGAATTTAAGGACCCCAGAAACTCTGCTGTATGAACGATGGTTAGGCCCCAACGAGGAGGATAATGAAGTCACCGAGTATGTGTTTACTCTGATAAACCGACTCAAACGATGTCAGGAAGTGGCGATATCCCGAATGGAAGGGTCACAAGTTAAGAGGAAGAATTGGTATGACAAAAACACGGTTAAACGAGAATTTAAAAATGGGGATTTAGTGCTAACCTTAGCGACCAACCGACCCAACAAATTCTCCGTCCAATGGGTAGGACCTGGGACGATTAGGAGCAAGCTATCGGACACCAATTACATCATGGAGTTAACAGGAAAGCGGGAAAGGTCGCAAATTTACCATGTAAACATGTTAAAACCCTACCATAAAAGACCGGAATGTGTAAACTTGCTGACGTTAGAAACCGCTGCCGAGTCTCTGGCGGATCACGGAGTTGATTTCCCGTGCTTGGAAAAAGATCCGAACGCTTACGATTTCCAGGATATTACTCAGTCCAGTCGGCTGACGGACCTTCTCGAACCAGGACAAATAGCGCAATTACGGAAATTGTTAGACAAGCATGCTAACAGTTTTTCAAATCACCCTGGACTAACGGACCTAGTAGTCCACGATATCGAGCTTATCGGGAAATAAAACTGTTAGGGCAAAACCATACCGAACATCTCACAGACAAAATGAAATTTTTAAAGGAGAAGTACAACGCATGTTGGATTTAGGCATTATCGAGGCAGGAGAAAGCGATTTTACATCGCCCATGATCCTCGTAGAAACCCCGTGGAAAGACCCCAGGCCCTGTGTAGATTATAGGAGGCTAAACGAAATTATTCGAACAGAATTTTTCCCACTACTGCACATCGAGGAGCGAATCGAACTCGTTAGCTCCGCCTCGTTCATAACGGTTCTAGACCTTGCGAAGGGATATTGGCATATACCCTTGAGCCCTAGGGTTCAACGATTGGCGGCGTTTTGTACAAATTTTGGGACTTATCGTCCCCGACGAATGAGTTTTGGGCTGAAGAACGCTCCATATTTCTTTTCTCGGCTTATGGCAGAGATAGATTGATATTTTATATATGTTTTGGTGTATTTTGGTTTGTTTAATGAAAGTATTATTATAGTTCGTGTGGTTTGTTTATTCTGGGTTCGCTTAGCGAAAATATTGAATTTAGAAATATGCTTTGTTGTATTTTTGTCTGGTTAATGGAATTTGTATAGTTCGTATTGTGTATTGAAATTTTGGGTTTCGCTTAACGAAATTCTTATATGTGATGTGGTTAATGTGATTTGGTTTTAGTTTTAACGAATTTGGTATAAGTCTTAAAGTTTAGTGTTTATTTTGTTTTTATTTTAATTTGGTATTTGAGCCTTGAGTGACCATACTGTAAGGGAGTAGAAAGTTACTCCGGTATATGAATTTTAAATTGATTGGATTTAACTTGCCTTACACATATTCTTCAGTCACGGTTTCAGGATATGGTGGTGGTAAGTGATCTGTTATTCTGAATTGCCAGTGGGTGATTATCCGTGCATCTGTGGATGCGTACGTTGAAAACTTTTCACCTTTGGGAAAAGTTTTTTCAGTAGTGGGGGCGGTTGTACCATATGGTACTAGCCGAACCTTTTCCCTAACACGTGGACGCTGGAATGTTTCGAAATGCAAAAACAACTTCAGACTTTGCACGTGCGGGTTTTCACAAAATACCGAAAGAGAGTATTTTCTCATCGGCGGCCCGGCGTTCCATTTGATTCATAGACACAGCTGGAGTTTCCGTCGGTTCCCTAATCCCATGTCTGGGATCAAGTTTTGCTGTGGGGAACTCAAGTCGGCATGACAGACGGTTTTCGCATCTGTGTGGGGGTGTTTCTGTTCTGGAGAGGACATAAACATCTCTAGAGGGCTCGGAATTCACTCCCCTCTCGTTGGCAGCTGCGGTTCTGTTGAGCGAAGCGAACATGGATTTTAGGGGAATTCGGACTCGAGATTCGACGAGAGACAGACGTCTCTGTTTGCCATTTTTACTTTGGCTTCAGGCAGGTATCGGTTGTCGATGGCTGTGCCCTTAATTATCTTTTTAAATTTTCTTGTAAATATTTAATTTATGTAAATAAATAGTTTAATTTTAAACCAGCTGTCCGTCTAATTCTTACATGACGGTAGAGACGATCCCAACTTAACAAAATTAGATGCAGCTAGAAACAACTTATCTTGAAGTTCTCAATTCATTACTTGAAGTTAATTCTCTCATCGCATAAGTTTTGGCAGTCACGAGAATGTGTATAGTTTATAATATAAGGTAAGGATTTACGTTTTATGACGCAAGGCCCAAAAAGAACAGTAAAACAATTACAGTTACAATGTACCATGCATTTCGTATTTACGCCCAAAGTATATTCGGTGAGGCAGATTAAGTTCTATTTCATAGAAAATCAATGGAACAATCATTATTTTTATGGAAATTTTTGTTTCGTTTAAAATTAAACATTTTCCATTTTTCTGTTAGTATAAATTGGTAAATATTTTGTGACCTATAATTATTGAAATATTAACTTAACTAACGTATTTCGAGTATTTTGTGAGAATTTAAATCGATTATTAAGAAATAAAAGGGTTTAGGAACTTTTTGTCTTTTATTCCTTTAAAAAAACATCGTTAGAATACCTATAGGGGAATATGGAATTTCCTTTTTTGCGTAATTTCTGATACAGTAGCAAATACAACTAAAAAAAAAAAAAGTCGAAACATAAATCAAATCGGGAAAAACCTTAGGCCCGAATTTCATTAATGGAATGGGAATCTACAAACTTGTTTAAGACAGTTTGGTCTCCTAAAATTAAGGATGTTACAGAAAGCATTTATCTAAATATATTTTATTGCTGTTTTGCATTTACCTTGTATAAACCTTTAATTTCATTTCTTCAAGAAATTCTGTGAAACAGAACAAATTGGAAAACAAGATATATTTTTAACACAACAAGTTAATAAAAAGGTAAGATTTAAAAAATAAAGGGCGACAACTTAATTTTCAGAGTGTACTTTTTATTTTTCTCGTGCAATTTGTCTACCTCCATGTCATCAACTCGGAGCTATGGAACTTAATCCTGTTTCCCAAACAGAAAATTCAGTCGTTATGTGTTAAATCAGTGCTTTTGTTACGATATAAAATTATTTCAAATAAACTTTTACTGTGTGTTCCATGACAGCCAGGGACGGTCCCAGCTCAACAAAATTAGATGCACCTAGAATCAACAAATCATGAAGTTCTCAGTTCATTACTTGAAGTTAATTATCTCATCATATACGTTTTCGCAGTCACGGGAATGTGTATAGTTTATAAATTAAGGTAGACGATTTACGTTTTTTGACGCAATGTCCAAAAACAGTCAAGCTGCGACATATAATTTAAGGGAAGTTTTGCTTTGCTCAAATGCACGGATAAAGGGTATTTTATTTTATTTCTCAAAATGAACAATAAAACAATTACAGTTACAATATACCATGCATTTCGTATTTACGGCCAAAGTATATTCGGAGAGGCAGATTTAGTTCTATTACATAGAGAATCAATGTAACAATCATTATTTTTGGAAATTTTCTCGTTTCGTTTAAAATTATACATTTTCCAATTCGCTGTTTGTATAAATTGGTAAATATTTT
The DNA here is from genome assembly GCA_947359465.1 of Metellina segmentata. Taxonomy (NCBI): domain Eukaryota; kingdom Metazoa; phylum Arthropoda; class Arachnida; order Araneae; family Tetragnathidae; genus Metellina; species Metellina segmentata. Next base: position 30,610,164 of record OX375876.1, on the reverse strand, counting down.
ATGACCAATTATTATTGCCATATTAACATAACTAACGTATTTCGAGTATTTTGTAAAAATTCAAATAGATTATTAAGAAAGAAAAGGTTTTCGGAACTTTTTGTCTTTTATTCCTTTAAAAAAACATCGTTAGAAAACCTATAGGGGAATATGGAATTTCCTTTTTTGCATAATTTCATATACAGTAGCAAATACAACTAAAGTCTAAACATAAATCAAATCAGAAAAAAACTTAAGGCCCGAATTTTATTAATGGAATAGGAATCTACAAACTTGTTTAAGACAGTCTCCTAAAATTAAGTATGTTGCAGTAAGCATTTATCTAAATATATTTTATTGCTGTTTTGCATTTACCTTCTTTAAACCTTTAATTTCATTTCCTCAAGAAATTCTGTGTAACAGAACAAATTGAAATACATGATATTTTTTTAACACAAGAACTCAATAAAAAAGGTAAGATTTAAAAAATAAAGGACTACAGCTTAATTTTGAGTATGTACTTTTTATTTTTATGGTGAAGTGATTTGTAATTTTGTTTTTATGTACTATTAGACTATTTCGTTTCGTACTTTTTAATGTATCTTTTGAGTTTTATAGTAAAATTTTTACATGAAAATATTTGTTTATTTTTAGAAATATAAATTGGATATGTCTTCCTTCTTTATTCCAAAGGCTTGAACTTTGAGCTTCACGAGATTTCCGAAAGTTGAGGACCGGTATTTTATCCAGGACTCTCAAAATGACGAAAAAACCACACTTTTTTTTAGTTTTTCAAAAAATTCCGTAAAAGATTCTATTCGTCAGAAGAAAAAAAAATTTGCAAGAATATTTGTGTTGGCTAATGTCGCGCACGTTTATGACCAAGATTTTAGACTATTGTGTGATAAATATCCATCCCGTCTTTATTTAGTCAACAAAACATGCACTGAAGAGCCAAAATATTATGACCACCTACTCAATAACGCGTTGCGCCTAATTTGGCCTACAAAACAGCTGCAACTTGTTCTAGCGTTCATGGTTTGTTCTACCACAACTACGGGTCCCAAAGTTGCCCATGAGGACGTCCCCTAAAGCATAATACAGCCACCACCAGCCTGTGTATGACCTGCTGTACAAGAGTGGAGCAACTGTTCGCCTGGTAAACGGCGTACCCTGACACGACCATCGACTTGATGAATGATAAATTAGGATTCATCTGACCGGGCAACTCTCTTCCACTCATCCATGGTATAGTCTCGATGTTCCCGGGCCCACTGTAGGCATAGTTGACGATGGCGCTGGGTCAACAGAGGCACACGAGTGGGACGTCTGCAGCACAGTCCCATATGCAATAGTGTCCGCTGAACTGTATGTTCCGAAACACTTGTGCTTGGACCTGCATTGTATTGGGCTGTCAGCTGAACCACTGTCTCCCGACGATTTTGCTTTACCAAGCGGGACAGTCTCTGACGACTTTTTTCTTTGATGACGCGTGGACGACCAACACTTTGGCGTCTACTGATGGTGACACTGTCATTTATTCACTTAGCATGAATACTAACAACGGCAGATCGTGAACAATCTACCTGTCGTGCAGTTTCGGTGATACTCGTTCCGAGTCTTCGGGCCCTTACAATCTGCCCTCTCTCAAATTCGCTTAGATCAGCAGCCTTTCCCGTCACTAACAAAAGTAAGTACAGGAATGATTACTTACCTTCTCCAGCAGCAGTTAATTACCATTCTCACTTAATATCGCGCCCTCCATGTCATCCAGACGAGTTCATTGGAAAATGTGGGGATGGTCATAATGTTTTGGCTCGTCAGTGTATATTTTATGTAAATAAGCGTTTATTGTTTGAAGAAAAATAAATTACATTTAATGTTTCATTATATTAACAAAATTAATGCAATTCATGAACTGTTTCTACAAATTTGTAGATAATTATTCATTTTAAAATACAAGAAATAGCAGAAATACATCTGTAGCCATCTTTAATACCATAACAAACTTTCTTAGCCTTTAACAGATTCATCCTGAAAATTAAAAAACAAAGAACGTTTAATGATTGCAATATTCATTCCTGATGTCGGAAAAGAAAAAATATCACAAGAAAATTTTCAATGTGGTGCTCGTGATCGTGTCTACATAATACGTTTCTAGGCAACTCAAAATTTAAAGAATTTTAGAGAATTTATCAGGTTACCTTGTCCGTTTAGTGTGTCTATGTGAAATTGCACATCAATTATATTTTATTGATAATAATAAAAGTTAATTTAATTATAGATTAAGGCTTCCCTCAGGTGTAGAGTTTAAAAATTTCAAGTTTAGTTATTACTCACCCATCATAGTCTCATAAATACGAGCGTAAATATTCGTCCATACAGTACTCGTGTAAATTATTTTAAACCACTACACCACTACTACATTTAGCACATGGGATATCTTAGATAACGTTCGGTCTCAATTTTGAAAATTAATATAAATTTAAAAGCAGACGTTAAAAGCCATAATAGAATATTACCACTTTATGAAGGGAGATCTACGAAAAGTAAAACCTAACCATACTTCACATTGTAATTTGAAAAACTAAAAAGTTATAAACATTCTTAACTTGTTTATTTACTAGGTATTTTTACTATTTAGTACTACACAAAGTTGGTTGGGGTGAGTTTTTTAGTGAGCCATATTCAACTTGCAGATTGTCAGTGAATAATAATAATACAAAGTGTTATACACACCAAGAAATCATAAACTAAGTAAATCTAGAATACCTTATACAGATTATTGTCCTAAGTCTTAATAGAACTTCATACAGTCCAGTTTCGTATTGGAATCCAGTTATCAATTTTTACTAAAATATTTTCCCCAAGAATATACCGTAAATATTTAGTTATGCATTACGTCTCAATAATGTAAACACCCAAGAGACGAAAATTTCGAAAATTCTAAACATTGCAGCCATGGATAATCCTAACCACAGTCCTAGTTCACCACCAACAATGCTGAAAAGTTGAGTTTCGTCAAATTTTGGCATTTGTTCAGAAATGTGATATTCCGAAACTGAAAATATAATTTTCACTCTAGCGAAACTTAGGCGAGTTGTTTTCAACTTATCCATGATTAATTCTTGCTTTGAAAAAGAAGCACGCGAAGGCCACAATGCTGTAGATAATTTAACCTTGTAATTCAAGGATATGCAAAGCAGAGGACACTTACACGGAGGACCATTTTCTGTTAGGCTTCTATGAACATCATCTAAGCAGCACACATCATTCGAATCGGTTAAATTGCAATGCTTCCTATCTCTATCCAAGGAAAGAGTTAGGTCAATGCAGCCACATTTTGTATAGTAGATGTCTTGCATACACCGCCTCACGCAGTCGTCTTCGTTGCTCGTGTCAATCAAAACTGAGTAGTTAACGCAGTGATCTCGATAGGGAGATGGTAGTCTTCTATTCATAGTCGGTCTTACAAAGAGAGATGTTTCGAATCCAGGTCGTACATTGAAACAATTACGCTCTGGATTTGGCCGCTCTCTTGGATCATGAAAATTCACACGTGCACCAACGGTGTATGTATCGGGGTGATAGAAAATAGGTTCCAAATTAAGAACAACTTCAAGTACCACTGGAGTTAAAATACTAGACAACTTCATTTCATTTGTGTGTATTTTGTTGAAAGTAAAACAGTTATCATATTAAAGGGTCTGGAATAGAGTGAAATTTTCTGGTGAGCACATTTCTCCATTCAAGGAACAGTTTTGTACTAAAATCTTCGCCTGATGTCCCTTATCAAATCGTTCTTTATCACTTAATTCGTAGTACGAAATCAGAAATTTTAATTTTGAGAACCTTTCGATGTCAAAACTCTTGTTCTTCAGGTCCTTGCAAGACAGCAATCCTTTTTGTTCGGAAATAATTAGGGGTGCTCCTGGTTCACATTTAGTATTAGAATAAAATTTGCCTTCTGGATGTGGTAGTATGATAGAAATAGGTTCTTTTATCACCCTGTTCAAGTTACACAACGTAACGGTTGGGAGCTGGGAGTAGCGATTGTGTTCCACTCGTATGTTTAGAACAATCGGATATTGGAAGTACAAGTTCCAGAAGGTGTACACATGGTAACTGCTCACAATTAGGCCAGTCGCGAATAAGGTGTACCAAACGAAGCTCCTCATGTCATAGGAGTTGAATGTTTTAGGACCTTGGAAAGGGTTGATATGTCAGTAATTTTCCAATGGTATATGTTCAATTGAAATCAGTTGCACTTCGGTGAAGTGCCCATGTACACATTGAATTATTGGATGTTCTCACACAAATACCTTAAAATCACAATTTTAAAAAACATAGCAGATGAACGTTTTTTTAATTTTCTAGTGAACACAGAAATTATTTTTGAGGTATATTGAGGATGATTAATGAAAGAGTACTTTTACGAAAATTCAATTTTTTAAATATTTTCTTCGCATAGAAATTATGATGTTCTTTTTCTTTAGTTATTTGGAATTTATGTTCTTAATATAGTGATTTGAGATTCATTTCGAACAAAATATTTACACTTAGTCCGTATCAAATAAATAAATTTGCCGACGTAATACTGCTACTATTTTTCTGTGTTCTTGGATCATTTTGAATTCTTATAAGAGAATTATGGATAGTCCCAACGTATATCGTTGTGTTGCTCTAGTACGACTTTAATTAAAATTTACCAAATTACAAATTACCCAACGCACATATTGCAAAATGAATATATTGAATAGGTAAAAGCCTTTTATTTGATACCTTTGCTGTCGCTTTCAAAATATACCAACCTATCAAGGTTAGAATTGCATCCGTTGCCGAAAACGTATTGTATCATTCGTCTTCAAAATACGAGCTAGCAGCTGTTAAAAATAAAACATGTGCATTTAGCAGCAGACACTATTCTAATGTCGTAGAGAGCGTTCTTAACGGATCAATATCAGATGTAATAACTCACCAAATGAGGTAAATTCGTAATTGATCATTATATTGATAAAGGTCTAAATGTGCACATTTGTCCAAAGCACTCGTAAAAAAAGCATAACTTTAAGGAATTTTTGTAATGTTTTCAAAGATAGTTTAGTTTTGTTTTCCTAGCCAGAAAATCCATTTTTGCAATGGTATCAAAGGGATATTAGATGGCTATTGCTAGTTGCATTATCCAGAATTCACTCTGCGTAACAAGCTTTGGTTCACTTATAATATTGATTGATAAAAATAGTGTTTTGTGCACAGTGAGTTGTTTATCATTTCTGCAAAACAGCAAGACGAACATTTACAATAACAGAAATATTATTCTTTCGAGGCCTAAGGAAATAAGGGATACACATGTGATATATAATGTATCATTACCTGATCTAGATAGGTATTACCAATAAAATTGAGAAAAATTACATTTGAAGTGCAGAAAGTGCTGGAAAATTTTACTTATTCAAAGGCTGACAAATAGTCATAGCCCTAATCCCCGAACCGTGATTGTTTTGATTATTCTATTACCTGAAAATTTAACTATTTTCCATTACTAAACATAAATTGCAAAATCACACTTTAAAGTGTTTTTTATATGGACTAGAAAACTTTATCTAATTGATTTAACCTTTTATAGGAAAGAAGTATTGATTTTTAACAAGGATACATTTTTTTTTTAAATATAAATTGGATACGTGTGCCTTTCTTATTTATTCCATAGGCTTAAATTTTAAGTGTCGCGAGATTTCTAAAACGTGAAGCCCTGCGTTTTCTCCGCTACTCTGATAATGACTAAATAACCACACGTCTTCTATTTGATAGAGAATGACTTTGTCTGTTGTTAAAACTTGATTGGTCCTTAAGTTCAAAGAAATAATAGTATTTAATGTTTCATCATTCATACATTGTCCCATTAATTTCTTTTTGCATGTTCTATATTGCTTGCACTCGAAGTGTTTAAACATACGAATGCGCTTCGACAAAAAAGATACATTAGTTTCAAGAAAAATAAATTTTAAAGAAAATCAGCCTTTAACATTCACAAACAAATGTATTTTGTGATAAATCAAGCAATAAAAACATTTGAAAACTTACTTTCTCTTAATTAAATCGTTTTTAAATGAGCCTCTTAAATATTACATCAGTACTTCGAAATACAAAAATGATTCCTTTTGAAATTTATTGTCGGTTTATGCTTAAAACATAAAAAAGATGCCCTCACATTTATTTCCTTTGGACCTAAGAAGCCCTCACATTCACTGAAGCATTTTATGTGAATTCTGATAGCAGTTTTCCCAATTACAAATTATATAATTAATAATGATTGGAAAATATTTGTTAGAAATTAAAAAGGGGCATACAATTTTATCTTGGTTAGGTTAGTTAATAGTTTAAGACATGATACTTACTTTGATTGACTAAAACATGGCGTTTCCCGTGGCAGTTACTTTTGTGGGGTTAGGTGTGATCACTGTTAACGCTCACCAACCCTTATTGTTTGCTACTCATTCCCATTTGGTTTGTTTGGCAAAACAACACCATTGTCAATAGGCGATATGACACGGGAATGTCGCCTCATAATTGCGCCATTGCCCCATTTATGAGAGAGAAAAAACATTACTTTAAAAAATGAGACCCACCTCCACCCGACATGACACGGGCAAATCGCCTAATTTCTTACAACACATCGCCAACTGTGTGAGAGAAAAACTTAAATTTAAAGAATGAATCCCATCTCTACCCGACATGACATGGACCATTCCACATAATTCCTTCCACCATACAAGTCTTAATGGTGGCTTTGAACAGTTTGTATGGTGAAGTCGAACTGTTTTGATGGTGGCTTTGGGTAATTTTGGTGGTGACTTGGAACAGTGTTAAAAACTGTGTCGTGTAGTTTACGGCCTCAACTGTGTCACACGTAGTGTCGATAGATTTGTAAATTTGAACACTACCGGGCAATTTTTTCAAGAGTTGCTTTTTGATGACATTGACATCTATGCTTTTAAAAAAGCAATAGTTTGTCGTTATCCGGTTCGAATGCGCTTTTTTTTTTGTGTGTGGAAAATTTCCTAGTCGAAGTAGATTATCTGCAAATTGCTGGACAGAGCGATAACAGGTGACATGAACTCGCATGTTTGTTGACAGTCCAAGTCTGTGAATGTCATTCCAAATGTGACATGATTTCAAGCAGGCTTCTATTTAGTACTTCCTGGTTCGACAGGGAATAGCCGGAAATGTCTGTCGAAAGTTGAGAGCTGACCACATATAAATTTAAAAAAGCATTTATGTTAACTTTGGTTTGGATATATTCTATATTTAGCTATATTTATGCAATTTTTGGTTTTCTTACTTTAACAGGCTTCTATTTAAAGCAGCCTGGTTCCACGGGGAACCGGAAGTGTCTGTCGAAAGTTGCCAGCCGACCACATATTAACTTACAATAGCAAAAAATGTTAACTTTTGGTTTGGATATCTTTTTTAAAGTTAGCGATATTTAGTCAATTTTTGGTTTCTTTACTTACTTTTACATCCAGAGCTTCAAATCGGCCATGGATAAAATCAGACCTGAATTTGATAAGTTTGAAGACAAAACCCCACATGGTGAACATCCCGCAATTCTTAGATTTTGTTGTTCTTTTATGCATTTTTTGTTTGTTTGTGTTTGGATGTCTTTTGTAAAGTACAGCGATATTTAATTTCGATAATTTATGCAACGTATAAACTTACAAAAGCATGAACTTTAACTTTGGGTTTGGATAACCTTTTTAAAGTTTAGCGATTTTTGTGTACAGAAACAAACAAAAAATTGCATAAAAGATCAACAAATTCCAAGAATGGCGAGATGTTCACCATGTGGGGGTTTTGTCTGCAAAGATTAGCACTTTCAATTCAGAGCTGATCTCATACATGGCCAATTTGAAGCTCTTGATATAACAGTAAGTAAACAAACCAAAAAATTGCATAAACATCGCTAAACTTTAAAAAAGATATCCAACTCAAAAGTTAACGTTTATGCTTTTGTAAGTTTATGCGTTGCATAAATTATCAAAATTAAGTATTGCTATACTTTCCAAAAGACACCCAAACACAGAAACAACAGAAAAAAATATCACAAAAAGATAATTATGCTTTTAAAAAAACAATAGATTGCCGTTATCGGTGGGAGCACAAACAACAACACCTTTTTAAAAAAGTAATAGATTGCCGTAATCCAGTTGAAATATGCTTTTAAAAAAGCAATAATTTGCCGTTATCCAGTCATAATATGCTTTTAAAAAGCATTATTTTGCAGTTATGCAGTTGGAAATGTTGGAATGTCGATAGCACAAACAGCTACACCGATTGAAGACTGTTGCCATTCTTAGGAAACCAAGTAATGATTAAAATCCAATAAACTAATTTAAAATTTTTCTAGATTAAATTTTAAAATTCAGGCTGGCTATAAAAATTTCAAAAACTTTGGACTACCTGTGGGAAAAATTTCATTATTGTAAGTGCAGTTGATTCGTCAGAACACTGCGTACAGAGAAACAAACACTTCCTTTTATAATAGTAGAGATAGCTTAAGAAGGCTTTAGACCGTAAATAATTAATTATGCGTTATGTTTGAATAATTTAAGAATCAAATCGACGCAAATTTTGGAATTTCTATGCAATGCAGCCGTGTATGATCCTACCCACAATCCTAACTCACCAACACCAATGATCAAAAGTTTTAAGTTTCGTTGTTTTGGTATTTGTTCATAAACATGGTTATTCGAAACTGAAAACATCGTTTTTTCTTTAGCGAGAGTTTCGCTAGAACTTTCCAATGCATTTTTGATAAATTCATACTTTGAAATAAAAGCACGGGAGAAACACAATACTGTAAACAATTTATTATTGTAATTCCCTGATATGCAACGCAGATAACACTTTCAAATAGGATAATTTTCTGTGAGACTGCTATGAACATCGTCTAAGCAGCATACATCAGGCGAATCGTTTAAATTGTAGTGCTCCTGATCTCTGTCCAAGGAAAGAATGGATCAATGCAGACACTTTTTTGACTAGTTGTCTTACCACGCATTATTATCGGTTGCTCATGTTGTAAGAGGCAGATTAGTTCATGCAGTGATTTCGATAAGTAGATTGTAGTCGTCTGGTCATCATCGCTCTTACAAAGAGAGATATTTCGAAACCTGGATATATGTTGAAACCATTTTGCTCTGGATCTGGTTGATCTCTTGGATCATGAATTACCACTCTTGCATCTACGGTGTCTGTATCGGTTTTTAAACAAAATAGGTTCCAAATTTAAAAAAAAGTTCAAGTACCACTAAAGCTAAAAAACTAGACAACTTCAACTCATTAGCGTGTATTTTGTTGAAAATAAAACAGTTACCATATTAAAAAATCGGGAAGAGTTTGAAATTCTGCGATATGCACATTTGAGGCTATCAGAGCAAGTGTGGAATAACCCTAAACAAACTCAATGCAGAAAAACGGGATTTCCTTGCTTTCCTTGCTTTTTAAGATATTTCTATTTGTCTACAATATAATTTGAGGATCAGAAAATTTATTTCTCAGTGATCAATTTTAAGTTATTTTGTAATTTTAGAGGTCTTGTCCCTAATAAGGTATACCATACGAACTTCTTCGTCTCACCGGAATAGAATATTTTTCTACCTCGCAAATGGTTGATATGGCCAAATTTGTCACCTGTATTTTCTAACTTATAAATAGGTTGCACTTTCGATTTGGGTCATTGCACTTAATCGAAACGTGGGATAATTCCTATCAAATTTTTTTTTTTTTAATTTTTTAACATTAACATTTTTTTACATTTTTAAACATTTAAAAAATTATTTTCGTTGTTCAATATTGTTTTACGTATTTGGTGAATACTGAGATTTGTTTTATGGTGTATATTTAGATTGATAAATGAAAAGTACTTCTCCGCATACTCAATAATTTAAAAATATTTCCCTACTTCGTGGTTACGGTATTATTTTTCCTAATTACTTGAATTCATTTTATAACACTGTTGTTTTTCAGACCTATTTCCAACAAAACTTTAATACCGTCTTGATATCAAAAATTTTCATAAGTGAAATGGTTAGTCACAGTTTCTTTCTTCGCTAATCTTTAATTAGTATACAAAGATTATCAGTAGTCCCAACGCACATATTGCAAAATAAATTTACTCTATTATACAAACTGTAAAATGAATATTTTTAGAAGTTAATAGCCCTTTGATTTGATGTCAGTTCTTTTGTTTTATTAAACGCAACACCATTTCAACGTTAAATTAGCACCCAATGCTTAAAAAATATCACATCATTTGTCTTCAATACAACTACTATCAGATTTTGTGTGCATTTAGCTGCAGCACAGTTTTAAAGTAGCAGTGAACATTCTAAACTGATCGTATGATTGCACAAATCAGATCAGAATATTTGAAAATCATCATTAAATTCTATTAGGTTTTAAGTGCGCATTTCCCCATATCACTCAGAATCTTTGAAAGACGTATATATATATTTTTTAATTTTGTTTTCAAAAATCTTCATTTTTTTGCTTGTTAGAAAAGTCATTTATGAAATTGGATTTTACGTGACTATTGAGCAGTTAATGTATTTCTTTAATTTCCATTATTCACTCTGAGTAACTCGTCTGTGTCTACTTTTGCATAATCGATTGCAATAATGATTCGTTCGCTGGAAGAGAGCTGTATATCATTTGGGTAAAACGGCAAGACGGAAAAAACAAGACGAACATTTTACAATGACGGCAAAATTTTTCTTTCCAGTCGTAACTAAATAAGTAATATATTTCTGTGATGCTCTACGATATATTATTACATGAACTAGATACGTATTATTAACAACAAGAGTTGAATTAGAAGTAAAAATGGGGAAGGCTTCGTTTTAAGAATCTAACAGCGTCAAAATAACATAACTACAATTTTTTCGATTGAAGGATATCTAACTAAGATACAGAATGTTAAGATGTTGAAAATGGCAGAACATTTTATTTGTTCAAAGGCTAACAGATTGTCATAGACTTAATTTTCGAATAGTGCACATTCGGATTTTTCTTTTATTTGAAAATTTGAATCTTCCAGAACTGATTATAAACTGTAAAATTTCTTTTAAAATTGTTTTTTGAAATGAAAAAAAAAAAAATTTCAATTCATTTCATCCTTTTATACCAAAATACGGATTGAAATTTTATATGGATATATTTTTGGTTGTTGAAAAAAATGACTCTCTTTATAGGTTGGTGGTTGCTTTGAGTGTCAGGAGGTTATTCGAGCAGTGTAACCTTACTTTTCTCCACAACGTACATAATGACTAAATAGCCATAACTACTGATTGAAAGAATTGTAGGAAAGATTATATTGGTTAAGAATATGAAATCCGGTTTAAAGACACTAAAAAGAAAACTGTAGGTTGTAGGATAGATGTACACTGTATGGACAAGAGTGTTTGGACACTGCAGAAATTCATCTTAGTGTGGAGTTGTTTTTCCCGGTTAGGACTCGGCCCATTGTTTTATATACCTGGTACCATGAATGCTCACGTGTACTTCGACGTTCTTGATGAATTTGCTTGACTGACCTGCACAGAGCCAAGATCTCAATCCAATCGAGCAAATGTGGGACAAACTAGAGCGACGAGTACGACACCGCCACGCACGACCATCTTCACAACCAACTCTTCTTACAGCCTTGCAAGAGTCACGGCGAGCTTTTCCTGCGCAGACTTGGAGAGAACTTGTGGAAAGCATGCCTCGACGTGTTTCAGCTGTAATACAAGCAAAAGGAGGGCCTACCCGTTACTGAATAGAATAATAAAGAACTTTTTTCTGAAAAACCTGCAGGGTCCAAATACTTTTATCCATATAGTGTATGTTTGAACCTCTCAGAGGGTTAATTTACAAACTAAAACTTCTGTTATAATTCCGTTAACAAAGGTCGAATTGCTCAAAACACCACCTTTCACACTAATTTCCGACTATCCTCACACAAAAGTGCTTTCGAGGTATGAATATATCCGCATCTTTCACTAGTATCATGACCATCCATTGAACTGAGTGTTTAAGCTGATTCGTGAATGAGAGCAGTGTAAAATAAAGTACAAAATAATTTGAATGATCAGGGTTTTTTAAACTTTTATGGACAGCAACCCACATTCTTAAAACATCGTTTCTTGTTTTCCGCTATTTGGATTGTTGTGAAAGAGCTATAATTGATAGAGAATGGTTTTGTTAGTTGTTAATGCTGTTCACGTTTATTGGTCATGGTTTTGTACAATTTTGAACAAAATATCTATCTGATCTTTATTTATTCGTAACAATATTTTATTATAAGAATACTTTTGTTTCAGATTCAACAAATTATCCAATATTTTATGTTTCGCAATAACTATTCTAACAAACTAACAGAACTTCCGAATTATTTCTATAAATTGGTATAGATATTAAACTATTCTAATACACAGAAAAATCTCAGAACTTTGTTTTTTTATTTTTTCCTATGAATTACGAATTTTTTAAACTTTCACTAGACTTTACAGGAAATCCAACAACAGAAAAGTGTAATTATGATTAGCTTTTTTTCCTCCATAGCTAATAAAATTGAAATCTATTATATCTAACAAAAATTAAAGTAGCTTACCCAAATATTTTCGAAAACTAGAATTTCAAATTAAGAATATAAATATTTCACCATTCTAGTTTCACTTCTTAATCGTAGATTATCCTAAAATGTTTATATACGTATAATTCCTCAGCAAGTATATGTGTACTGTTTTATAATAGGTTTTATATTTTTGTGCAACTCTTTAAAGAAAAGTGCGTGTGCGTGTTTCTTAACCACACAAAAAATCAATTTTATTAAACGAGATCATGTACCATTAATTGTAATAGTGTATTGTTTCTATTCTTTTATGAAAAGTGAAAACAGAAAGTAATACAAGTATCATTACATCATTACTCAGATACAACCACAGAGAATAACATTTTATCTATAGTGATCCCAGATAACAGCTATTACTCAATAGTAGTTGATGGAGAACTACTGACAGATCCAATGAAGAGCATTTATTGATATGATTACGGGATAGTATACATTGATATATAAGGTATACGGATATCAAGCATAAGCCCAGTCCACAGAGATCGTGTCTCTCCGAATGCACGGGAAGACTCGCTTGAGACTAGGGCATAAGAAGAGTCAATACGCGGTCGCATGATGTATATACTAATATATTTTTTTATGTATACAATGTAAAAATTATAACACTGTGATGGGAATCATGCAAATTAAACGAAACTTGCAGGGAATGCTTTAGAATATGCAAATTATAAGAATTGCAAAGCGATCACGCATGTGTGAACTGAGGAACACCCTCTAAACTTCCAAGAGAGCCACGTATAAAAAGCACTGTAAAGGTACGTTGAAATGTGTGTATTGTCGTTCGACTGCTGTAAATGATTGATTAGAAATCCATATGCCTCGCAAAAAACGCAGAGTGTCATACCATCAGCTAACGGAGTTCTAACGGGACCGCATGATCAGCCTCTGTGGACTTTCGTGTCGTGAAATCGCCACTCGTATGGGGCGTAATACCACAACAGTGATGCGTGTGTGGAAGAGATGGACCATGGGGAACCGGTAACGTCGAAACCCCGACAGTGGACCACGTAATATGACGTCACCAAGGGACGACAGACACCGTGTGCTGGTGGCAGTCCGTACAGCGATCTCTCATGCATTGGCACAATATTGGAGCAAGTGTGTAATTGTCTGCAGGTGTCTTCAACAAGTGTGTCATTGTCTGTCTCCATTGTACGTCGACGTCTGCTGCGCTACGTGCAAGGATTCCTCTGCGCAGGATACCCTTGACGCTGAATCACCGACGCCTCCGGCTACAATGGGCTCCCCAACACAGACAATGTCAGTACCGATTGGCAACAAGTCTTCTCAGATGAGTTCCGCTACAATCTGGACTATAACGGTGTGCGCGTACTCCTCAGACACTACAGAAATGAACACCTTCTCCTGGAGTGTCGTATTCAGCGTCATACTTGATGAACACCTAGCGTCATACTTCTTCTGAGTTGAAGCAATCCCCTCCGTACCGAGTTACTTAAAACCCATAGCGGATTGGCAGGGAAGGCCTCTAATGAATAAAAGAAAGAAGACCCGGGCATGTGGGAGGCGCGCTAGGTGCGCCAGGTTATCCGAGACGTAGTCGGAGTCCCCCGACAGCCTGCACGGCCCCCGCTCAAGCTTAATGGTTTCCGTCCCAGCTCATAGTTATCATTCAACACAGGGCCGCCTTCCTCACACGATGGATTCATCCCTAGTGTCATACTGGACGAACGCTATTGGATATCATGGGCGATCCCACCTACTCCAAATTGTGGGGACTTTGAACATCGGGAGCTACATCAAGGAAATTGTGGAGTTGGAGGTCCTACCCTTCTAGCAACGCATTCTCGGAGCTGTATTTCAGTAAGACACGTGTTGCTTGGATTATACAAACCTTCTTCAGAGAGAGTGAACTACATGTTCCGCTTCTTCCATGACATGGACGTTCCCAGGATATGTGGCCCACTGAGCCTGTCTGGGATTACATCGGTCGGCGACTCGCTTGTACCGCTCGACGTGCAGAGAGAACGGCTGTACTTTGGCATCAGATAGAGGCCATCTGGAATACCATTCCTCATCATAACATTCAGAATCAGCATGATTCGATGCCACGACGTGTACATACTCTCATATCTGCCAGTGGCGACTGCAGAGGATATTGATCTTTGGCATTATTTTTGTTTTATTGCTCTGTAAATTTGGATCATTAATTTAAACCACTATAAGTAATACGCGGAATTTCATTCAGCTTTTTTTTTCATGATTCTTTCATAGTGTTGCAATTTTTACGAACAGTAGTGTATGTATAAAAATTACGCAGTAATAACTATAAATAAATTCAAAAGCTGTGCACATTTCGAACAATGTTCTTGAAGAACTCCATATATAAATATTTGAAAACAAATAACGTATAATGATTCCAAAATTTATACGTAAGGTTAGACATGAAGGAAAATCTAATCATAATTTTTAAGATGGTGCTTTGTGATCATCTATCCCTGTATTATAACAGTTTCTTGGTTGATCAGATATCTTAAGAATTTTACAACAACCATATTCTATGTGTGTTAGTTAAAGATAATCTAATAAGGCTACATTCATGCACTCCTCGAATTTAATCATCACTCCCCCATCTTAGTCTGAAAAAGTACGCACATCACGATCAGTCTATAAAAAATTCGTGTAAATTATTTTACACATTTACATCATTGTATACTTTGCACATTGGATTTCTGAAATAACTTTAGATCAATGGTAGAAAATTAATATAAAGTGCAAAGTACATGGCCAGAGCTATCAGTAATATTACCTATTGGTGAAAGCATCGATATGAAGTAAAATATACACATATTTTGCATTGTAATATTTTATATTAAAATCATCAATAACATTTTCGCTAATTTACCAGGCATCTTTATTATTTATTAGAGTAAAAGTATTAAACATACTTAATTCGGATGGGTTTATGATTCACCCTCCTCTGCTACATACAGGATGCCAGTCTACTGGGGGGCAAACCAACTATATATAAATAATAGCACGAAACGAAGGAAGAATAATACAAAGTGTTATGAACCAAGAAATCCTGAACTGGTGTAAATCTTGAATGCATAATATAAATTTCTATCACACAGCGTTATGAAACTGCCTACATTTCAAATCAGCATTTCAATCAGATAATCGTTTTCATTATAAAATACGTATACTTAACAAGACTATACCATAAAGATAAATCTTTATGGTAGAATGCATTACCAAAGTAATACATTATGTCTAAATAATTTAAGTATCAAATCGACGAAAATTTCGAAAATTCCCAACAATCCAGCCATGGATAATCCTAACCACAATCCTAGTTCACCACCAACAATGCTGAAAAGTTCAGTTTCATCAAATTTTGGTAGCTGCTCATAAATGTGCAAGTCAGAAAATGAAAATATTATTTTAACTCTAGCGAGACTTTTACGATACCTTTCTACCTTTTTCTTCAGCGATGCATGCCTACTGACGTGATTATTACGATGTCTTGAAATGAAAGCATTCGAGGGCCACAATGCTGTAGATGACGTGACCTTGTAGGTCGCTGATATGCAAGGCAGAGGACACTTACACGGAGTACCATTTTCTGTTAGACTTCTATGAACATCGTCTAGGCAGCACACATCATTCGACTCGGTTAAATTGCAATGCCTTCTATCTCTGCCCAAGGAAAGAGTTGGGTCAATGCAGCCACATTTTGAAAAGTAGATGTCTTGCATACACCTCCTCACACATTCGTATTGATTGCTCGTGTCATTCAAGGTAGAATAGTTCAAGCAGTGATCTCGATAGGGAGATGGTAGTCTTCTGGTCATAGTCGGTCTTACAAAGAGAGATGTTTCGAATCCAGGTCGTACATTGAAACCATTACGCTCTGGATCTGGTTGCTCTTTTGAATCGTGGAAGACAATTATTGCACCTACGGTGGCTGTATCGGGGTGATAGTAACAGGTTTCCAAATTCAGAATAAGTTCAAGTACGACTGGAGTTAAAATATGAGACAACTACAACTCATTTTTCCGTCGTTTCTTAAAAGTTAAACAGTTGCCGTAGCGAAGGCTCTGGAAGAGGGTGAAATTATCGGATGAGCATATTTCACCATTCAAGGAACAGTTTGTAATGAAAATCTTCTCCTGATGTCCCCATTCAAATCGTGTTTTATTACTTAAGGCAAAGTACATCATCAGAAAATTCAATTTTGAGAACATTTTTTGGTCATATGTTTTGTTGTTTAGGTCTTTGCGTGACAGCAAACTTTTTCGTTCGGATATAATAAGAGGTGTCCCTTCAGAATGTGTCCCTCTGCCAGCTGAATCTTCCTTTATCCTGATCCTGTTCAAATTACAAAAACTAACGATAGGGAGTTGGGAGTAGTGATTACTTTCCACTCGTATGTTTAGAACAATAGGGTATTGAAAGTACATTTTACAGAAAGTGTACACATGGTAACTGCTCACAAATAGTCCTGTCACGAATATGGTGTACCAGATAACGCTTTTCATCTCATCGGAGTAGAATGTTTTCTTCGACCTTGGAAATAGTAGACAGGTTGATGTTGTTTAAACATATCCTTTAACTTGCTCAGAAATCAGTTACATTTCGGAAGAGTGCCGTTGCTATTGCTGAATTGTGGAATATTTTTTCTCAAATTTCTTCGAACCACCCTTTTTATTAAAATTTATTTCGCAATTCAACAGTGTCATCTTTATTTGGTGAATATCGAGAATTATTTTATGGTGTATACTAAAATACTTCTTCGCATATTAAATTACTTTAATTTTTCCCTCACATTGTAGTGAAAAATTAGACTTTTTACGTAGTAGTCGAATTTGTGTTCTTGATACAGTTGCTTGTGACTTATTTCCAACAAAATTTAACACTGACTTGATATCAAACTTCTTTATAATGCAATGACAAGTCTTTACTTCTCTCTTTTCTTGGTTGATCTCAAACTATCATACGATAATGCAAAATGAATATATTTTATTTTACAAACTGTAAAATTAATATATGTTAATTGGCCTTTCTTCGATGACAGTGCTTTCTCTTATAAAACATATGCACTTTCAAGGTCAAAATTTGCACAAAATGTAGAAACAAGATCATATCATTTGTTTTCAAAACTGTTAGCTGCTTAAAATAAAACCTGCTCACTTCGCATAAACACAGTTCTAACGTATCGAAAGACATTCTAAACTGATAAATGTTAGATCCTATCCCAAAAAAAAAGTAAGAAGATTCAAAATCTATCATTAAAATCATTTCGGTCTTAACGTGTTCATTTTGTCCTAAGCTCTCACGATTATAGAAGAGCGCATGATTTTAAAATATCTTTGTATTATTTTGAAAGATCATTCCGTTTTTAGATCCATTCTTCCAGAAAAGCCATTTTTCAAATTAGTTTTAGATGGCTATTGTGCAGGTAACTTATTTCTTTAATTTCCTAAATTCACTAACAACTCGTCTGGATATACTTTTGCATAATGGATTGAAATAATGATTCTTTCCCTGGAGACGAGCTGTGTATCATTTGCGTACAACGGCAAGACGAAAAACAAGACGAACATTTTCAATGGCAGCAAAATTATTCGTTTGAGGTCTCACTAAATTAGGGAACACAATTGTGACATATGTTCTAATATATAGTATTACACATGAACTAGGTACGTTTGACTACAAAAACTTACAAGAGTTTCATATCAAGTAAAAATGTGAGACGCTTCTATTTAAAAACTGATAGTGTCAGAATAATATAAAACCAATTTGTTTGATTGAAGGATATATAAATCATGCTGTAGATAGCTGAAACGATGTAAGTGCAAGGAAATTTTATTTGTTCAAAAACCGACAGGTAATCGCTGCTAAAATTTCCAAATAGTGCTTGCACGGAATATTTTTTTTTTGTGATGTGTACTCTTTTCCATAACTGACCAACAATTGTAAAATCTCTTTTTAAAGTATTTTTGAAATGAACTCGGAAGTAATTTTTTAATTCAGTTTATACCTTTGTAGCAAGATAAGTATCGAATTTTTGTATTGAAGTATTAGTTTTCTTTTAGAAATAAACTGGATATCTTTCATCTTAATTTCAGAGGGTTGACCCATTAAGTCTCACGAGATAACTGAGTACTGTAGCATTGTTTTTTCTCCACAACCACATAATGACTAAATAACCTCACATATCGATTGAAAGAATGATTCTATTGGTCAAAAATAAAGACCAGTTTAGTCTCAAAAAGAACTGCAGGTAGTAAAATGGATATATCCCTGTGAATCTCTAAAAGGTTTAACATACAATTTTTCACAGCTAAAATCGCCGCGTTCACAAAAGTCAATTTTCTATAAATACCGCGTTTTACATTGATTTTCTGACTGGTCTCACACAAAATTGTTCTTGCGTTTGGCGCAGCTTGTCCTTTTTTGGACCTTGCGCCATAAAACCCAACTATCAATCAATCACACAAAATTGTTTACACTAGGGCCACGACGATGCATTGAACGGCATCTTGTATATATGAGGAAAAAAAGAGCATTGCGAATTAAAGTAGAAAAGACTGAATTCTCAGGGTTTTCCAAATTTATGTAGACAGCAACCCACATTCTTAAAACATAGTAGCTAATTGTGTTGTTAATATCGCACGCGTTTATCGACATCGTCTTGAACAGTTTTGCATTAATATCTATCCTGTGCTTAAGTCAAAATTATATGGTATGGGGTGCGATATCTTGGCTCGGTCTTGGGCCACTTGTTATTCTGCATGGGAGGATCACATCCAATCACTATCTAAGCATTCTAGGGGATCATGTCCATCCTTTTGTCCAGACTGTATTTCCTGGAGAGCGACCGCTTTTTCATGACGATCATGCCCCTATCCACACTGCTAGGTGTGTTCACGAATGGTTCGAAGAGCATGACGATTAAGTTGAATATTTCGCCTGGCCCCTTCAGTCTCCGGAATTGAATATTATTGAACATTTATGGAAATATTTGTAGTCCAAACTTCGTTGCCGATTTCCACCTCCATCCAGACTTTCGGAATTAGAGACCGTTCTGCAGGAGGAATGGCTTAATATTCCTTTAATTATTGTCCATGACCTTTATGCATCTATCCCACGTCGCATTAAATCTGTACTTCAGTCAAAGGGTGGTCCAACCCCCTATTAATAAAGATTTTCCATTATTTCGCAGGTGTTCGTGTTATTTTGTCCTCCACCTATATATACAACAGAGGTTTTTTAATGTTAATTCAATTGAGACTATTTTTATATTAAAATTGAACTCGTATAAGATGATGAAGGCAAGTCGTTGCGATGTTTCTGATGGTAACACAAGGAAGCCTTTCAATGTGATAAGAAGTTTATTTCAAAATATATTATTAAATAATTTTTCTACTAATACTAATTAATAACACTATTTTACCATTATGGGTGCATAAAACGTTTTGCTCTAATATTATGGTAGGTAGGTGGTTAATTAACGGGGGGGAGAGTTTAAATACACAGAATTTTAAAAACATCGATGTTTTGTTATCGATGTCGCATCACTAGTAACTAAATCAATTTTAAGAAATGGGGAAAAAAGTTTAAATACACTAAATTTTAAAAACATCGATGTTTTGGGGGCGATGTATTATCAACATCGATGTTTTAATTTTGAACATCGATGTTTCGTTGTCGATGTAGCATCACTAATAACAACCACGAGTAGGGTTCAAACGATTTTTAACTATTAATGTATTCTTAGATTAGATAGTTCAGAACAAAAATTAAATTCGATCAATTAGCCTCCCATTCTATTAAAAGATTTTGTTCTCACTTAAAAAAAAGCCTCCTTTGTTTTAAATATAGTTTTTGAGTGGATGATTATTCTGAAAGCTTATTAAATTCGGAATTGAAAAGTAACATAGGACAAATAGCAGTTATTTTCTCCTTATCCTCTTCTAGGATGTTCTTTATTAAATATATTTCTAAATCTATTACTGGTGGTTGTCAAGACAACGTTTCTCTTCAATAGCAAAACTGACCAGATCCTGTTGAACAAAAAAAGTTAGTTTTGTTAAAAAACAAAGTTATGGCATAGATGTGTCAAAATTCATAGCAACAATATCTACACAAAATATGATTCGTATCTGAAACGAAATTAATGCGATTTTTAAGATCGATTTCAATATAATTTCAGACCTATTCTTGTGCAATTCGTAACACACTTACACTTTATACGAGTGCCTCATCTAAATTCACAAGCTATTTACGATATTTCTGAGATCGTTATGAAATAAATGGAATACATCAATTACGTATGCATTATGCGACATTAGCATTATCGTGACTGGCTTAGAGGGAAAATGAAATTACAGTAGTAATGAAATCAAAAGAACCACATCTTGATGTGATTACTTTCCCTTGAGTTCTTTTGTTTAGCAATTCAAACAATTAGAACATTTGAATTATTTTAGTTTAGAACATTTGAATTATTTGTTTAGCAATCATTCTACGCAATTAGAATATATAATTACAATAGATTTGAAGCATTAAGACAGAATTTTTGTTGGATTTTTAGACGTTGTTTTTAAGAACTTCGAGTTGCTTCTATAGATAAAGAGAAATAATTCAAGAATTTCACAAAAAAAAAGTCAAAAGCTTATTGTTTTGATTCTGTGTGTGTTGAATTACATAAAAATTGTCTTTTTTTTAAACTGCACATTACTGTGCATTGCAAAATTACAGACAGCATTGTATGATCCAAACGCTTAATCAAGATAAGCGTTTGATCTGTACAACTAGTTTGAATAGTTTATTTCTTGTTTAGAATAGTTTAGGATGTCGTGAATTGTTTAGCATTAGGCATTCGTCTTGGATTCTGTGGTGTGACCCATCAGGGGCCGAGTAGTCAGTGATCTCGATAGGGCGATGGAAGCCTTTTGGTTAGCATCTGCAATAATGAGAGGGGCATTACATAGCCTGGATGAAGTTGAATCCTTTTCGTTCCGCATATGGTACCTTCACCACCTACAACAGCCGGCCGACACAGTTTGCTACAACAGCCGGCAATCTCATTGAGCCATATGTTGCCAATGAGTTTATCACTTTCATTTTCGTCTTTCTGCAAAGCATACCGCTGAACGCAGGACACGCTGCCGCATTCTGTATGAGAAACACTTATCGAAAGAAAAATGGAAAAAAATTGTCACAATAGATCAATCATGGGTGTATTTAAATGATTGCAGAAAAAAAAAAGGCCATTTATTATCATGAAAGAGGAGAAACAAATTTAAGTACATGGTTCACAGAATGGAAAGAAATTTTTTCTAAGGGATTCATGATTGTTGATGGTTTTTCATATAGTGGCAAGTTAAAAATAAAGAGAGTGGAAAAAATGTCAAGATTAACTCCAAATACTATCAGGAACATATTTTATAGCCAATTTTTCTGAATGAAATAATATCGCTTTACCAACAGTGCCAACAATCTGTGGAACTCCATCAAGACAAAGCTAGCAGTCGCACATCAAAATCAACTGTAAATTTCCTAAATGAAATGAAACAAAAAAAACGGTATCAAGGCCATACCCTTCACTGATATCCCTACTAAATCGCCCGATGTATCACCTATGGATTTTTGTGCTTTCGGACTTTTAAAATCTGCGTTATCCAAACGTTACACCCTTACAGGACTCTGGAAAGCTGTTAAGGATAAATGGGATAGAATACCTCTTCTGACACTTCAAAAGGCATTATTATCCTGGAAATTACGGTTAAGAAAGATAGTTCAGAATAAGGGCTATCAAATAGAACATTTAGACACAAGAATTTAATGTAATTTAGTTTTGTGAATACAATATACATTGTCTAAAAAATGTGTGAACAGCCTCTGTAAACGAATAGATTTACACGAAAATTTTTAATTTCAAGAAATTTTAACATAAAACATTAACTACACGCTTCTAAAGAATATACGTAAGACACATACATAGAAAATTATACTGACGCAACACAAACGAATCATTTAAACCCGGAAAGAAATCAGATCTGAGCTACCTATACCTCGCAGAGAGAATAAGGAAAGAAATATGTATAGATGTATGTTTTTGTCAACAAATACACATGTCCCCAAACACTTGAAAATTAAAAGTTTTCGTGGACTATCGAGATCATAAAATTAAATGTGGTACATGATATCTGTATAAGACCGCAGGATACTTATTTTCATCCAAATATTGGAAGTAAAGTATTTAGATCAGTGTTAAATTCATTATAAGTTGTTAAAACTACACATAAGGGTTTAGTGTTGACGATTTAATTAAAACCAGGGTAAAACTAAAGGACATACAATACACATCTTTGTCTATGATTTTGATGCATTCAGAGATTTATTTCAGTTAAAAAAATTGTTTTTAATAAAAAAAATCGCAGTTTTCCATTTTTTAATTTTTGGACAATTTTTTTTACTTTACTGAGGAATGTAAAAAAGTGCTAGCTTTAAATTACACCACATTATTTTTTAGAAAAATCTCTTCATCAAGGATAAATTTTAAAAGTGTCTTCCATTTAAAGAAATGACAGAGAAATCTGAAAATTGTACGAAATTACCAATTTCCACTTTTGTTGATCCCTTCGATTCAGAGAATGAGATACTAAATTATATTCTGACGTTTTCTGAGAAACATTTTTTAATTTTTAAATTTGATTCAATAACGTACTAATGTATGATGTCAAAACCAGTTTACTTTTAATACTAAAAATTCGAAATTTGTGTGACTTTCAACTTTAAAGTAAAAATAATACCAAAATATACATATCTGAAAGCTAATATTTTGCAGTTGCAAATTACTATATGACTTACTGTGTGATTTACAATGTGTTAAACTGATTGATTTTCGTTAAACTCGGTGTGTGTATGTGTGTGATATGTTTTCCACTACGAATTTGCTAATTTTGCATGTAATCGCACATTTATCTTATAAAACTTTGTTTTTAGAAAATTGATAGAATTTATATCTATTCACAATTGCTTAGTTAATTTTAATTTTGAGCAAACATGAAATAAATTTTATGGAATAAAATAAATTTTTGTATGGAAAAAAATTTTACACAACTGAGAGCTTCATCATCAATCCCACTGGAGTGTATTTTACAAATATTGATAATATGTTATAACATAAGGTTCCATCGAATAAATGTTCTTTACTTTTCTGTATGACAACAGTTCTTTGTTAATTTTTTTTTCATTAAACTATTTAAGGTGTACGCATACATTAGAAGATTTTTTTTAAATTTTGACCTTAAAAATCCAGTTTTCTTACCACAGGCAATTGGTGAATTCTTAAACTCATTTCAGGGAGAAAAAGTCAGATTGTACAAATAATTAATTATCTAATTAAGATATAATAAGCAAATTAGCATGTTTTTTGAAACATTATATCTCAAATTCGAATTTGTTCAGAAAGACCATTCTTGTTGGAAATTATTTCTAATATTATTCTTCATGTTTTGGATCTCCATCAAGTTGCTTGAAGATATAGTTTTTATTTTTTACAATTTTTTATTCAAGGAAGCGTAAAAAAAAATCACCATTTTTTCAGGAACATCAACATTTGAAAAATCCATTTCTTAACTAAATACTCTGATTGAGGCTCAAAACATTTACTGTATTATATGGATCATAGTGATGCAAAAATAATTAGGATAGATGAAAACTCACTGTGGTGTTATCACGTTTTAAACGAAGCAAAAGTACAGTTGTTCAGAAATCGAGTTTAAATTTTTGGAAACATGTCTCTTCATGGTGACAGTAGCTAACGAAAACCCTTGTAACTAAAAAACTATTTCGAATATTTGTAACAACTTGGCCTCCTTTGAAAACTGGAGTGAAGTCTCTGTGTGAAGTTTCTGTAGTGAAGTCTCTGCTGTGAAGTGATACTTAATGTGTAAAACCATAAAACTAAAATATTGGAAAATATTTTGAATTGATAAAAAATATATTGACATTCTGGTCGATTTTCGTGATTTCTAGTGAAAACATACACATTAAAACCGACTAGCTAATTATAGTAGCATAAGATTGCTATCGTGATTAGCTTATATTCATTTTAGTATTATTTTTTAGCCTATTATAATTATCTAAAATCACTTTAACGAACAGGAATAAAAATAAATTATTTATGTATAAAGACAATACAACGGATATATCTTAGTTGTGTGGAGCAACTAGTGAATAATAAGAAAAAGAATGAGATAAGCATTTAATTTATCCTGAAGACATTTACAAACTGAAATTCAAGTTACCTCAACAAGAATTTTGCTTTTTAATTACACTTGATTTACATAGACATGAAATTTAAAATACAATTGTGAAACAAAAACTTTGAAGCCAACATATATATGAATTGTGACCTTAAATATGAGCTAAAACACTTTATCATTATGGTTCTTTATTAATTTTTGTTCGAGTTCTGATAAAAACTTTCAAAATTAGATCGCTCAGCAAACAATGACTATTAAGTGACACAAACAAAAACAATCACAAAAATAGAGGTATCATTTGTAAAAGTAATTTAAAAGTAAATTCGAGCAAATTTCTAAAATTTCGAACAATGCCGCCATGGATAGCCCTAACCATAAACCTAACTCCCCGCCAGCTTGACTGAACAGTTGCGTTACTCCAAATTTCGGTAACTGCTCGTACACTATGTGATTCGAAATTCGGAAGAATATTTTAACTCGAGCAAGTTTTGCTCGTTGAAAGTACCTATCAAATTTGAGTCGCATATTTTCATAGTCACTGTCATCAAAATAGTCGACATTTTCAAGAATTTGTTTTAGCATTCTTGTTTTACTACTAAAAAATATATCAGTTACTATGAGTTCATCTGAATCTCTTGTGGAGTTTATTGGGTATCTATAGGTTCCTCTGTGTTCATCTGAGTCTCTTTTCGACAGGTGCAATTCAGATTCAGCTTCCTTACGAATGAAAAATTCCCACGAGGGCCATAATGCTGTAGATAATTGAACATTGTAATTGGTGGAGATGCATGGCAGAGGACACTTACACGGAGGTCCGTTTCTCCCCAAGCTGAAATGAACCTTTTCCAAGCAACACACATCATTCGGATCAGTAAGATTACAGTGTTTTAGGTCTCTGATCATGATAAGAGTTCGATCAATGCACCCACATTTTGCATAGTTTATTTCTTGGATACACCGCCTCACACATTCGTCCTGGTTGCTAAACTGTGACTCATTACCAAAAGAGTAGTCAACGCAGTGATCTCGATAGGGAGACGACAGTCTCATCATTTGCGTGTTTCTTACAGACACAGATGTCTCGAATCCAGGATAGATGTTGAATCCGCTTCCTTCTGGATCTGGTAGATCTCTTGCATCGTGAAACACGATTCTTATACCTACAGTATGGGAATCGTGATACATCCATGTTTCTGTATTAAGAGTTAGATGTAGTTCACTTGGATTGGCAATGCTGGGAAACATCAATGCGCGTACCTTTCTTATATTGAAAGTGAAACAGTTTCCATATCGGAGGCTCTGGAATAGAGTGAAATTCTCAGGTGAGCAAATATAACCGTTGAAAGAGCATTCTTTTATGAAATATTCCGCTTGGTGTCCTACTCTATATCGCTTTTCCTCACTCATGGCATAGTAGTCCACAAAAAATTTTAATTTCAAATGCCTTTGGGGGTCATAAGTTCCATTTCTTAGATCAATACACGACAGTAGTCCTTGTCGTTCGGAAATAACAAGTGGTGTACCTCCATCAAATGAATCAGGATTCAACCCATAAGGAAAGTTTTGCTGACTAAATCTGTATCTGTTTAAGTTACAAAAGGTAACTGCAGGAATGTCGACAAGCCGGCTGTTTTCCTCCCGTACATTTAGAACAATGGGGTATTGAAAGTACAAGTTCGAAAATGTAAACACTTTGTAACTGCTACCAGCTAGTCCTGCTACCAGTACCAAGAGCCAAAAATATTTACAGGCGAGGCATTGAGATTTTCCAATTTTTGAAATAACCACAATGTTTGAATCCCTCAATAACATTTTTCGATTTTAAAGGAGTAAATCAGTGTTTTTGGACTGATTTGGAAATATTAACTCCAAAATGAGTTCCAACACTGAAACAGGAAGAACATAATTTTCGTTCGTTAACGATAATACAACTGTATCAAACTTTCTGTTTAGGACATTTAACAATAATTGGTTTTCTTTTAGCTACCATAGCTCTTATGGAACAAAATATATTTATCATTGCATAGTACTCGATGTTTTCAGTTTCATCCAAACATTCAAAATCAAAAGAATATAAATATAAGAAAAACTCTTAAATCTCGGCATTAGTCTAGTAATATTTTTTTTACTCAGACAACCACTCATAGAGCTTGAATTGGAAAATCTAACGGTTAATGGAAAACATGAAAGCAAGAAGTTAAGAAATCAGATCACAAATATTTAAATCCGCTACTGAAGTGATTTCTTATAAACTGATATTTGGTTTTCACTTTAGATGATACATTCTTGCTACTAAGTTTCATAACTCCAATACATTCATTGATTAGTCATACATTATTCTTTTAAGCAATGCTTCTTGTTGTTTGAAATATTTCGGTAGTGAAGTTAAAACTTATTATTTTTCATTCTCTGATGTAAATCCATCTCTTCCCTAATTATTGTAATTACTGATTTTACCACGGAACATTCATACACATCAGCAATTATCAAAGTAATTCTCTGTACTTCTAATTGATGACTTTGGATAGGTTATTGAATAATATATTAGAAAATATCTTACAGAAAGGGTAATGATCTCACATCTATTGACAGAATCCGCTAGAGCAACTTCCAGTTTAATAAAATCGTCTTTGTGAATACAGGGCATTTCGTCTAATTTTATAACGGGTTGCTTTGTATTTTGAAACTGGTTAGTTAGAAATTCATAGATCCATGACTACCGCTCATGTTTAAAAAAGTGCTTAAGCAAAGAACGAATAAAATAAGTTTATAACTTCTTGAGTTAATCATAGCTTTAACTTAACGTGGACTCTGGGTCTGGTCACGCTAATAGTGCATAATAAAGTATGTTTAGAGTAGTTTGTTTCGAATGTCCATTAAAACGTCGTTCTCTGTTCTCAAAAATGTAAAAAGAGTTCCAGAAAATACATTTAGAGCAAATTTAATTTTTTTTAGTAATCCATAATCAACTTTATAAGTGGTTTCGATTATACATATTGTCCATTGATCTATTAAGATCGGATCACGTTTGCTAATAACGACATACCTCGTCATCAAAGTTCTGTAAAATATTTTATTACGAGTATATACACTCATTGCCTAAAAAATTTACAAAACAAGAAATAATTGTGGGATTGTAACGAAACTTGGCACGAAGGTACATGTCGGCCAGATATGCAAATGATTAGAAATGCAGCGTGATTGCGCATTGCGTAATGCCATTATAGGGCGTTGAACTTCACCCTCCTTGGAGTATAAAACAGGTAAGCAGAGTTTGAGTGTACTTAATCTTTTGCAAAGGAAACACTGTGGTAGACATGCCGTTACGCCGCCATCGAAGACAATATGAGCAGCTATCAGAGTTCGAGAGGGGAAGAATCATCGGGATGATGGAAGCTGTATGCTCAGCTCGGCGAGTAGCTCGTCAAGTAGGCCGTTCTGAGTTCTAATTCTAATACCTAACCTAATATATGTAACCTAATATGAAATAATTTTTTCTTTCCGTAAACTTTAAAAAAATTCACGTTTGGTATCACAAAAACGATTTTGCTGATAGCAAGATACGATGCTATCAAGATATTGCCGATTTTTTTTATGACGATATCAAGAGTCAGTTTCTTGCAAAGGACGATATATATCGTCAGTCAAGGTATGGTCAATTTTCTTCCAATGACTAGCTACATAATCGATACAACCACCAGTAGGTTTAAAGTCGAACAGGAGCAACTCAATGTCAACGGTTTAGCATCAACCCCTAAGGAAAGAACCGAGGACAAACACCTCACCACTTTTGAAGCACTGTCAGATGACGAGGATCTCACCTGAGATGGAACCCCACTCTCCAAACTTTCACACCACGCTAAGAAAGCATTTGACACCGCAACAGTCTAGTTCCATGCGTGACTCACACTACAAGTGAGCTAAACTTGAATCTTAAAGCTACCATAAAAAATTATTATTACAATAAAATGAGATTTGCAACTTGTTTTACTTCAGTAAAGGTTTAATTTATACATATTAGTTACTAAATTTCATTTATCTTACTGGGTATTCTCTGTACATAGGGACTGAGCTGTGACCCACACTACATGAAAGGGAAGTGATACTTTGATTAAGTACAAAAACTCTTGTTTCTTCCTCTGTTGATTATCAAAACATTTTGTTTTAAAATTATTGTTACTTCCAATAATTGTACTTTAATAGCAGGTTATTAATAGATTAATTAAATATATAATTAATTTATGTCATGACATTTTGTTTGTGACTCACACTACATGGCAAATGTGACCCACACTACACTTCACAAAAACATTTTTACTGACAATTGAAACACTAAGAAGGCATACATTAGAAACATTTTTATTGACAGTTGAAACACTAAGAAAACATACATTACAAACATTTTTCTTAATCTTGAATAGTAAAATATAGAAAACATATTATCCCCAAGCTTAAGTCATTGAACATAACATTTAAAAATATATAGTGCATTCGTTTATCAAATGCTGATTCAGGGAGTCTATTTACTGAATGATCACTAAAATCAATTTCAGATATGTCCTCTGTTAAAGGCAAAGAAAAATTTAAAGTGTCTTTATCAAAGCGCAAAAATTTGATTGTTAGTGTGATTGATATGAACGCACTTTCTTGCATGTGGATATAAACTCTACTTTTGATTCCGGGTATTGCCAAATTCTAAAACATAAACTTTGTGTCCACTTTTGAATACAGAAGTTTGACCTATTAAGTACATAATTTTTTAGAAAATATGAATGAAAATCTAACTTCAAAATTCTGTGTTATGGTGTACTTTGGCATAGAATTAGCCAACAGAAAAATTTGCCCTCACGTACGCGACGGCCTTTGGTTGGATTAAGTTTCGAACTCGCGACCCTCCGGTTGCTAATCTAATCTGAATTGGGCTAACCCCCCACCCCTTTACGCGTTTTTGTTGAGTAATTTATTTTTTAAAGTTTATGATTAGTAATGTGTTTCAAACTACCACAGTTAAATGTACAATACCTGTTTTAACTGTTGCATTCAGATTTGCATTTTCCCACACACTAGTGCTCAGGTGTTGCTTCGTCATCTGACCGTGGTTCAAAATTACGAGGTGTTGTCCTCGGATCTTTCCCTTGAAGGACTGATCCCGGACCGTCGTCAATAGCCCGTTGTGTTGCTCTAGTATGACGTTAACTAAAATTACCATTACCATTACCATCCCACACACTAGTCTTATCACCGACAGCATAGATGTAAATTGAACAAATCAGATTTTCTAGTTACAGAAATACGAATTATATATAGCCTACCAAAGTCTAACAATATTTTAATCAATTCTGTTGACTGAAGATTGACCATAAAATTGAGTTTACTACACTTTATACTCACGAATCGTTTTAACTCCATTTAAGTACAATAACTTTACTTCTTTTGAGTCGCATATTCTGATTAATCTCTGGTTTTTTTTTTCTGTGATGAATGTTTGATTGCCAACCGAAAATCTCAACATATTTCCTAGAATTGGAAGTTCGTTATTGACTTGTTTCAAGTGCAAGTTGAACTGAAATGGTGTAAAAACGATTTGGATGTTTTGAAAGTGTGGATTAAATCAAAGGAAAGATCCGAGGATAACACCACGCAAATTTGTACCACGGTCAGATGACGAGGCAACACCTGAGCTGTGGATTACAAGGGAAATTAGTTTTTGAAAAACACTCTTATGTAGTAAAAATTACTAAAAGGCTTTTCATCAATAAAAAGAGAAAAGCTCAATTGGAAGAGCAACTGATTTGAAACCGGAGGGTTGCAAGTTTGGATCCAGCCAAAGACTGTGATGTACAAAGGGGCCTGGTACACGTTCAATCTGTCGGGGCCTCGAATGTTCTCACGTCGGCGTGACGTGGAAGTTTGGAGAGTGGGGAGCCAGCTCAGATGTTGTTCTCGTCATCTGACCGTGGTTCAAAATTACGTGGTGTTGTTCTCGTCATCTGACCATGGTTCAAAATTACGGGGAGTTGTCCTCGGGATCTTTCCTTTGGGGATTGATCACGGACCTCGCCAATAGCCCACTGTGTTGAAACTGCTCTGACTGAACACTGCTCATTTCTGATTTAGGAGAACGCATTCACTGATAATCAATATTCGATTCACAACTTAATAAAAAATTAAAAATTAATTAATGTAATTGTGATTGTTTTGTACAATATCAATGCGAATGCGCTGTGTGTTATTAATCTAAAATACACTCGACACTATTTGTAACAAAAATAGTCATTTTGATAAAGAATATCTTAAACAGCAATTATTTAGATGATATTTTCATTTATTATGCAGTCAATTGGCCAAATGGGCTCTACTTTTTATGAAAAGGACTAAAAAATCAATTTCGTCGTGTAACTGAACTGTAGGAACCTATAATATAAATCATTCTAAGAGTTGTTTGAATATTAACATATTTTACAATGATTTTGTAAGAAATATGACTGCCTTTTAAACGTGATTGGTATACACGGAAGAATAATCTATAGATAATTCGTATCTGACCGATATTAAATTTCTATGAAAACATGACTAGGCAAAATAATCAGTTTCGTATCATGACTAATTTATAAAATAACTTTTGAGAAGAATTTGGGTGATTTGAGCACTCATTGCTCGATCAGGGTACATTAAAATTAACATAACCATTACATTGAGAAACATCTATTTTTGAAACCACTTTGATTGTCTAATAATGTCAAATAACTTCAGAAAAACATTTTTAATTTACAAATTATAAATGAAGGCAGATAATAATTTTACATCCTTTTTAATTGTTTTAAATCATTCGTTAAATGACTTTTAAACACACAAGTTTATTTCTTAAGTCGTATGTTTAGTTTGATATAATACAGAACGATCGAATATTTTCCGCTAAAGGGTATAGTGATGTTTGATAAGAATACACAAAGTAATTTAAAAGCAATTTTTTAGATAAACTTTAAAGGTAAGTTAGGAATACCAAACAAATTTTACATAAGCATGTATTGTTGCTAGTGGTTTTTATAATCGCAAAGTCGACGCTTGGACACTTCTTCAAAAATGCCAGCTCTTGCTCGGACGCATGTTGACAAAACGACTCTTGCGATGAGGTCCTCTTCAGTGGCTACGGAGGACTTGCAAACAAGACCTTTGAGGAAGAAATAAATAGGGGCAAGTCGGGTGATCGTGGTGTCCAATTGACGGTTCCACCCTGACTAGCGCCCTAGTTTAAGGCAAAAAGTTCCTTTTGTTTCTGTATCTATGACGTATATCTTTACAGTTTGTCTAAGACCTCCAGACTCAACCTGTATAACAGTGTAACCCAACTTGACCAGGTACTTTATGGTATTCAAAGAATCATTGCAAAGGTTCCAAGGGCAAGCTAAAGATCCAAGGACAACGCCATGTATTTCTGAACCAAGTTCAGAAGACGAAAACAACACTTGAGCTGGAACACTCTTCACTCTAATATTATATCAAATGAAACACTCTAATATTATCTAAAATATTTAAAATGACTAAAATTTGATATTGGGGTTTAGTTGTGTACTTGTACCTGACAGCGCTGATACTTTATATGCTGTTTACCAACAACCAAGGGTACAGCTAAAATCAAATAACTTTAACGTAGCCTAATAAGCTATAGTACGAGTAGAATCATCTAATCTGTACTGCAGACTGTTTGGCAGAAAAAAATTAAACCATAGTTGTTTTACTCTCTGTGCTTGACCATTTTATATAGAAAAAATTACACACAATTTCTAACAATCTAAACAAAGCAGCCATGGAGACTCCTAACCACAATCCTAGTTCACCCCCAACAATACTGAAAAGCTGAGTTGCTTTGAATTTTGGTAGTTGCTCATAAATCTGGTATTCCGAAACTGAAAATATTATTTTTATTCTGGCAAAACTTTTGCGAGTACTTTGCATCATTTCTTCGACCGAACCATTACCTGTGGCAAAATGCTTGTAATTTTTTGAGATAAAAGCGTGAGAAGGCCACAATGCAGTAGATAATAGAACTTTGTAATTAGTAGATATGCAAGACATTGGACAGTTACAAGGAGGACCGTTTTCTGTAAGGCTCTTATGGACATCTTCTAAGCAGCACACATCTGTGGGATCGGTTAAATTGCAGTGCCTCCGATTATTACTCATGAAAAAAATTGGGTCAATGCAGCCACAATTTGAATAGTTTATGTCTTGCAAACACCGCCTCACGCATTCGTCTTGGTTTCTAGTGTCATTCGAAGCAGAGTAGTCGACGCAGTGGTCTTGATACGGAGATGGTAGTCTTCTGGTCATAATCGGTCTTACAAAGAGAAATGTTTCGAATCCTTGTTGTATGGTGAATCCATTGCGTTCTGGATCTGGTCGTTCGTTTGTATCGTGGAAAACCACTCTTGCACCCACGGTGATAGTATCGGTGTGATAGTAAATAGGTTCCAAGTTAAGAATAAGTTCAAGTGCTACTGGAGCTTGAATGCTAGACAACTTCAACTCGTCTATGTGTATTTTGTTTAAAGTAAAACAGTTGCCATAGCGTAGGCTTTGGATGAGAGTGAAGTTCTCCGATGAGCACATTTCACCATTCAAGGAACAGCTCTGAAAGAAATCCTTGGCTTGGTGACCCTTTTCAAACCGTTCTTCATGACTTAAGGTAGAGTACATCATCAAAAATTCCGACTTTGAGAACATCTTTGTGTTATACGTTTTGTTCGTCAGTTCCTTGCAAGACAATAATTCTTTTTGTTCGGAAATAACAAGGGGTGAACCTTCTCCACATGTATCATAAGGACAACGGTCTATTACATTATCCTCGTTAGGTTCATCTTCAAATCTCGTAATCCTATTTAAATTGCACAAGGTAAGGGTAGAATGTCGGGAGTAGTGATTTTGCTCCACTCGTATGTTTAGAACAATTGGGTATTCAAAGTACAAGTTCCAGAAAGTATACGCATGATAACTGCATACAAATAAACCGGTTCCGAATATTGTTAACCAAAAAACGTTGCGAACGGGAATTGAATGTTTCCCAACCTTGGAAATGTTAGACATGTCAGGATCTTTCAAAATCGTTCTCTTCCACGGAAAGTATTTGCCTTTCGAGAGAGTATTACTTGATGAATCGTTGGATATTTTTATCTAAATTTCATCACCATCACTATTGTTATTACACTTATTTTCGCTGCTAAACATTATTGAAAATTTTGTTGAACGCTTTGAAATAGTTTTTGAGCTGTAGATTAATTTAGGTACATTAATGAAAAATAATTATCCCTCTTTTTAAATTTTTTCCTCACTTACTGGTAAAACTATATTCATTTTCCAAGTTACTCGAATATATTTGAGATATATATACTTGAGATAGAACAAATAGTTTTATCAATATACAATATAAAGAATGTACATTTCTATTATCTTCGCTGACTTCGAATGATCAATACACTTACGTATTGTAGAATTCAATTTCACAGTTATTAAAAATTCTAAAATGAAAGTATTTTAATACTTAACGCCATTTATAAGATGCACTTATTTTCACTTATAAGACATACGACTTTCAAAACTAAAAAGGTACTACTTTAATCGCCTTCAACAAACAACGAGCATCTGTTAAATATAAGGCCTGCCCATTTAGTACAGCCTTGCTCTAACGCAGCAGAGAACATTCTAAACTGATAAATATGAGACTGACCAAATGTGCATAAATAATAATTAAATTGATTTAGGTCTTAACGTGTGCATCTGTCCCAAGCAACAGTCACGATTATAGAACGAATTTGAATAAACTTTTATATTATTTTCAATTACCATTTCTCTTTTGAGATGAGTCGTTGTGAGAATTATATTGGAGATGGCTATCATTCAAATAACAAGTTCTTTTAGTCAGAAAAGTTCACTCTGTATAATTAGCAATATTGGTTTATTTTTTATACTAATCTATTATTCAAAAGTAATTAGTATGGGTTTACTTCGATTGAAATAATTCGTTCAAAGCGAGCTGTATGTCACTATTGTAAAAGAGTAATACAACAAAATACAAAAAAACAAGACGAACATTTTACAATAGTTGGAAAATGATTATTTAGAGGCCTAAGTAAAATAATAAACACTTGTGATGTTCTACTATACAGTGTGATTCTTAAGTGAGTATACAATTTCAACGCACTATATAACAGTGACAATGTAAGATATTTTATGTTTCCATTAAGATAAGTGTAGGTGAATGTTTTTTAGACACAGTCACAGATGTTCTATCCGGGCACCCTTAGTTACAATACACACATCGAACTAGTAACCCATTTTTGCCCAGATGCGTGTTAGGATATCTGAAGCAAGTGCAGTGATAGTGTTTGCGATACGCTGTTTCAACTCCGCTTGATCAACAGGAAGAGGAGGGTTAAATACAAGTACGTTATCCACTATGTAGACCCAAATAAAAATGTCGCATGGTGTTCAATCAAGGCATCTGGGTGGCCATTGGGTTAGTGGCATGCTGTAGTCGGCGTTTTGTCCAATCCATCGGTGATAAAGATGTTAATAGAGGTCATTTTACATGTCACCAGACCATTGTGGTGATGCACCATCCAATTGGAGAAAAAAGTTTTTCGACTGTATCATCCAATTGGATGAAAAAAGGTGTTTAGTTAGGTAAACTTTTTGACTACATCTGCCGATACACTCGGTCGTCCTGGCTTTGGAACTTTGCAAAAACAGCACGTAGTTTCAAATTTTTTAAACCAATCGTAAGATAATTTTCTGGTTGGAGGTTCTTTTCCAAATCGTGATCGAAAATGCCGTTGCACAACAGACAGATTCCGTTTTGCTCAATTCAATAACACAAAACGCCTTCTCCACTGTAAAAATAGCCATTTCCACTGACTAGTCACGTGACACGCTCACTATAGCC
The DNA here is from genome assembly GCA_947359465.1 of Metellina segmentata. NCBI lineage: Eukaryota > Metazoa > Arthropoda > Arachnida > Araneae > Tetragnathidae > Metellina > Metellina segmentata. Next base: position 30,574,334 of record OX375876.1, on the reverse strand, counting down.
TACGTCACTTCGCTCTGGAGTCGATGGCTCTGGAGGGGGAAACAAACTTTATGAGTATACCTACCAAACAGTTCGCATTTGGGGACAATGTCTTAAACTGTTCCTGTTTCACATCATCTGGAAACTGTATACGTACTTATGAATCACCCTCGTATAATTCCATATTTGCAACCTTCCCTGCATGATTTCTAACCAGTTTCAACTTTATTGACCAATATAGTACTTTACAAAGTATTGTATTCTAAGGAAAGGAACAAAAGATTATTTCTAAAGGTTGTAGAATCAATTTATTTTTTCTTCCGATAAAGGTGCATTTATTTAGCCATATGAGAGCCTGGCGGTAGTCTTGCGAGGTATTTCGTCATTAGCAGAGCTGATCAGATCTTGTTGGACGAGATACCTCGTCATTAAAAGAAAACACAATCACTATAAGAAAACTGACCAGGTATTGATCTGGAAACTGGCTAGGTATGATAGTCATCGTAAACAAATTCAGCAATGTCTTGATTACGAGATATCTCGTCTAAACTTTTGGAGAGTTAAGTGTGTTTTACGGTTAACGAAATACTACACCAGCTGGAGGCCTCGTTATGTTCATACACAGGGTTAAGAATAATACAGTTACAAAATGAAAATATATTTATTTTACGGAAGGGTGTACATTGCAAATGGTAGAAATGTTGAAATCGTCGGAAAATTTTATTTGTTCAAAGCTGACAGGTGGTTACAGTTCATAGTGACGATTAATGATACCATTGAATATTTTTTTTATTTGTCATTTGTTTACTCTTTTCTACAACTGACCATCAATCGCTAAACCTTTTTAAGTTATTATTTAAATGTACCTCAAAACATTGTTGAATTCATTTAATCCTTCTATACATATCAGTCTGCTTGAATTTAAGCATAAAAATAATGACAAAGGAATGAATGGTTAAGTATTTCAAAAATTCGCATAATTCTTCGGGTAATAAATCATTTAATTGTAACTGAAGTTCACAATTTGAAACCGAGCGTGACTGAAGAAATTATACGCTAAAAAGGTGTTAAAATATTGAAAATGATCAAATTATTGGCCTGTGCCGAGGGCAGAAAATCTGGAAATTTCTGGCATAGAAGAACTATGAAATGGGCAGAGGATTATTGAGACTTGGAAATATGACGATTAACTATCAACTTCGTAGAAATTATGTGGTCAGTAAGCTGTCCTGAATGATCGTGACATGTCTTTTAAACATTTAATAGAACCAAATCGCAAAAACCTGAACCCTAGAACAACAATGTTCTCTTTCTTATGGTACAAGTATTTTTGATATTGGTTAATAAATAAATTCTAAGCGATTAAATTTGGTAATACAAATTTTAGAATTTTTGATCATAATTTCCGATACATAACTAAAGCTGTCATATCTATATATTAATACAAGTAGTTTTAAAATTTAAAAATTCCAAACGAAAGCTTAGAATGTACTCTTTTTTATGGAATTCTTTTAATGCACTCTTTCTAAGGGATTTTTTAGAATGCACTCTTTCTTATGGAATTTTTTGAATGTACTCTTTCTTAAATAAATTCGATACCATGAAAAGTATAATTTAAAACTTTCACGACAGAATATAAGTTTTTCTTCACGTAGATAAGCAAGTTACATTTGTTACGGGTTTGCCTAACGTAAAATAATTTATCGCCCTAGCCATAGCAATGATTGGTCGTTGAAACTCGCTATGACGTCATGACTCGGAAAGTCCTATCAGGAATAACTAACTATTATGTGCTAGATTCAAACACCGGAAAAAATGCCTTTCCAAAACTTCGTATGGAAGGGCATGTACAACTCAACTCTCCACGTAATGCACTGTATACAAAATACTTGTGCCATTGGATACCATATTATTGCTGCCAAAATTCTCAATCAGAACTACCACCAAGTGGATGATTTTCTTTCGATTCGTTTGTTTAAATTTGAATTTTAAGTGTTGATTGAATCAATTTTAAATCGTCTTCTTTTACTCTTTCAGGGAAGAAATGAGGGGACATACCCATGTCATGTCGGGTGATGGAGGGACTAATTCCAAAGAATTAGACCTTGCTCAGCAATCAAGGCTTTATTTTGTTTGTTAGTTTGTGAAGCCGAAACACATTCACACCTGACCCTTACCAAGAAAGCTTGCGCAGCTAATCAAATGGGATTGCATAGGAATTACCGAGGGTTGGCGAGCAGGGTCGGTGCCCACTAGAACGTTGGAGATTACAAACTTCAAAACTGCCGAGTCGAAGTTTTTCCTTGACTCTTTGAGGTACACGATTTTAAAGAAAATTCCAGTTGGACAGAACTTTCTTAATAAACAAATGGAAAAAAACGCTCCTTATTACTATTTAGCATAAACTTTTACATCAACCTATTAAAATTGCTACATAAATATGTTTTAAGAGGGCACTTTTATGCTACTATTTAGAAAACGTTCTATTACAAATGTTACTACTATTTCATATATGCTTTTTGTGTGGAAGTCCTGTAAAATACACAACCGTTTTCATGACTCAATAAACCTGGAAAAGTTTCATTTCTCTCAGCTATTCTTAAACAGCCATAAAACATTCTTGGGTGAAATAACTGGCTTGTAGAGGAAAAATGCAACGAAATTCTATACTGATGATTTTCATCATGGTATTAATGCACAACTAGTTTTATTTATTTGATTCTTGTTGTTCACTTTAAATAGTGAAAGGAATTTTATGGGAAAATGTATTAGAGTAAAACAAATCATATCATTTGTCGTAAAAGCATAAAATATAACAACTTTTTATTATTTAGAAATGGAGTTTTAATGACGTATGAAAAAAAGTCTTCAAAAATATGAAGTAGTGAAATAAATAATGAATTGAAATTATACATATTATTTTATTAATTCTGAACTCAGGATAAATTTCAAACTTCCTTCTTACATCAATGGAAATAAATGCAATTAAATCATCTCCTTTATTCATTCACAATAAAGTTATTTTGAGTACATATATTAATGGATGAGTCCATTATTACCTGATCATTGAAATTTATATTTCATCGTTACCCAAACAGTGTTGTGGATTTAAAAAGTATTGTTTTGAAAAAGATTTTGTCATTCATATTATGTCTTTCAAACTGCTAACTAGCGCCTTTTAAAAGGTTTGATCAAGTGAGGATAATAAAAGTTTGATTAAAGTTTTTTTTTGTTGTAGAGGAATTTTCCGTTGCAATTTATTTATAAAAAGTACTTTTCAGTGCTATTTGCACCATTTTCATCGACGTTTCAAACAAACAGTACTTTTCAGTGCTATTTGCGTCACTTCTACCGACGTTTTACTTATAAACAGTACTTTCTAGTGCTACTTGCGTCCAACTTTACCGACGTTTTAAACAAACAGTGCTTTTCAGTGCTATTTACGACACTTTTATAGACGTCTTATTCACCTGTCATGATGTTGGATTGTTTCTGGAAACAAATGTAAGTGTGTGATCTATTCCTTACATCTTCCTTAAATGACTTATTTGTATGCAATTTGGTCTCTGCTAACATTACGTATGTTACCTTTTTGAAACATTATTTCTTTTCTATAGGGAAAAATTCTAGAAGATTTGTTTAGAGAAATAACGAGCTCTGATTCTATAGAAATTCATCAGTATAGAATTATATGGCAATTTATTCGTATAGAATTCTATAACAATTTATTAGTATAGATTTCTTAAGAAATTTATTAGTATAGAATTTCATAGAAATTTATTAGTATAGAATTCTATAGAAATTTCTTGGTATAGAATTCTATAGAAATTTCTTAGTATAGTATTCTATCGAAAAGTGAAATCGCAAAACAAGAAATTAGCTTGCATAGAATTAATTCTATAGAGGCTTCTACAGAGACTTCTATAGATTTCTATAGACCTTAATTTGAACAGGTTTAAAATAAAGGTTTCTACCAACATTCTACTGAGATTTCTTTAGACCTTCTCTATAGATTTTACGTTATAAAGCTTATGGAAAAACGGACTATAATTCTATCGTATTATATAGACCACATTCTATACAGATATTTTTGTAGATTCCTATGGATCAGGGGTGAGTACTCATACGGTCAATGAGAGCCGGCAATCCGTTTTTTAATTTTTTAAACAGTCAAACCAGTTACATAGCATTAAATACATACATTCAAATTTAATTTGATTTAACTATAAGTAATATGGTTTCATATTCTCAACACAAGTCCTAAGTGCTATTTAAAATCCACATGTAAGAAAATATAATTAAGAGAAAAAAAATACGTATACAAAATAATTGTTTCAAAAAATTTAATAATAAAATAAATTATAGTATATAATAATGTGTTATAATGAAAAGTATAACATTTAACGAAGACTTATGGGAGATGAATATTGGTCAACTGAGAATGATATTTCAACTTAACGAACTTCATTGTGGAGTACATATATCCACAGCAATTTGTTATACCAAAAATTGAAATTAAACGGCAAGCAGATTTCTTTAAGTGTGGAAATTCTGATTCTGGCTTGAAGTTTCGAAAATTCAATAATAGAAATAGATTTGTGCTGCGTTAGCAATGCCTTGATCCTATATCATCTCTAATAGCACCAATTCCCCAGCCACTTTTTCAACAAGTATTACTTCAGAAATTGGAAATCAATCTACAATAACATCACAAATAAAGGAGTTCACAAAATATGCAATTGTAGTTTCAAATCTTCAAGCCTATGTTTGAAATCTGTGCTTCTGATTCTTCCAATTTTTATTTGTATTCGTCTAACTTTTTTTTTCTTTGATATTAATTATATTTTATTTTACTCGAGGAAAATGAATAAATATTTTGTTCTTAAGATCATACACAAAAAGCCGAAGTTTAGCTTCTAAACTGAATACAGTTTGTGACAAATCAATAATACTTTTTCCTTTCCTGGTAAAGCCAAATTAATCTTTTGCAAATGTTCTAGCATGCTTGTAAGGAACATTAATTCAGAAAGGCAAGTTTCATTTTCTAATTTTGAGTACTTCGTTGATTTTTTTTTGTAAATGCTATAAAAGGATTTTGGAGTTCTACAAATGGCTCAAAACATTGTAAGTTGACAGTCATCTTAAAACACACCCTAGGGGTAAATCATTGGGTGATTCATCTGTTTCGTCTTTCATTCGCAACTGTTCTAAAAATTTCTTAAATTGACAGTGTGTTTTGTCATTTGTTCTAAATAAATTAACAATCTTCCACGCATTTTTGTATTTGAAGTACTTCGCTTTGAGATGCTCGGGTTGAATTATGCAGTGAAGAGTTAAGAGATGTGGAATTTCAGGATCGTTGTTTTAAAGACCAATAAAACCTTTGTTTTTCACTGTCACTGCAGGCGAGCCATCAGTTCTAACACTTATAAGTTTATCACGAGGCAATTCCAATATGTTCAATACTTCATCAAGCGCATTTCTAACAACGATACCACGAGGTTTCTTTAAGAGCTACAAGGTCTAACATTTCTTACTTCATATTTACGTGTGCAGACACATAGCAGACAACAACGGCCAATTGTAGAACATCCTGAATGTCTGTAGACTTGCCGAGAGATAAACTCAATGCTGTACAATATTTCAATAACGACTTGAACGCTTCACATGGTCAATTTATCAAGATTCATGAAAACAATACTGAAATAATAATTTAAAAAAAACGGATTAAATTCTCAATGGGGGCCGCTCTTAACTTAACAAAAGATTGGCCCTAGCATATACCAATGGTATTAGTCACCAAAGTTTTCATGCTATCTCGTCATAAAAATTTTTATGATGACGCGTTCAAGAGCTGGTTAGAATTTCTTAATGACAATGTTTGTCGTACAACAAAATTTAGTCAATTTCGCTAATGACGAGGTACCTCGTCGGAATAATCACCAAGAGGGTTAAAATTAAACATTTGGGTAATGGTAAACATTTGGATTCATTGCACAGTTGGGGGATGAAAAATTTCAGACTGCCAAGAATTAAATATATTGTTTCCCTAAAATAATTTGTAAAACACAATTCCACCAATTTCTAAAAGTTTAAATAATTCCAAAATGGAAATTCCTAACCATACATCTAGCTCACCAACAACAAAGTTAAAAAGTTCAGTTTCATCAAATTTTGACAGTTGCTCGTAAATTTGGTATTTCGAAACTGAAAATACTATTTTCACTCTAGCAAGATTTTGACGAGTACTTTTCATATTTCTCTTTACATTTTCATCCTCAATTTATCGACTTGCATTCAGAAATACAGGTACAATAACCCCCCTTCGAAAGGAGGTGGCGGAATTTCATGCTTCAGTTTAGAGATGTTGATTTTCAATATTGTAATTTTGGAAATGCAAGGCAAAGGACATTTACACAGGGGACCACTTTCTGCTATTCCGATGCTGACCTCATACAAACAACACACGTCACTCGCATCAGTTAAATTACAAGGTTTCTAATCTCTAGTCAAAATGAGAGTTTGGTCTATGCAGTCACATTTTGAATAGATTACCCTCTGGATACCAGACCTGATGCATTCGTCTTGATTAATGTATGGTCCAGAGTAGTCCATGCTGTGATCTCGGTAGGGGCATGGTTGCCTCGTGGTTAGCCGCTGTCTTACATAGAAGAAAGTTTCGAATCCGTGAGAGACATTGAATCCATTCCGTTCCAGATCTGGTACGTCTTTTGGGTCATGGAAGACGATTCTCGCCCCTACAGCGTGAGTTTCGTATTGATACCTTAAGGTTTCCATGCCAATAGTAAGTTCTAGTCCTACGGAAGAGTAAGCAGCTCTAATCTTTGAATCACTTGCGTTCCTTGTATAGATTGAAAGTAAAGCACGTCCCATACCGCCGGCTCTGATACAGGGCTTAATCCTGTGGGGAGCAGTTTTCACCGTTAAAAGAACACTTTTGAATGAAATCATCCACCTGGTGCCCTAAATCAAATCGCTTTTGATCACTCTCTTGAAGCATAGTACTCCATCAGAAATTGTAATAGAGAATGTTTTTCGATGGTTCCGTTCTTATGTTTCTCACAAGACAGTAGTACCCGCAGTTCAGAAAATACCAATAGCGTGCCTTGTTTACATGGATTATATCCACATCTGGAGACTAAAGTGTACTTCAATAAAAGTTTTTCCCAGTTTAAATTTCATAAGGTAACAACAGGGACAATTAAATCGTCCTTTCTTTCAATGTGTATGTTAAGAACAATGGGTAATGAAAATACAAGTTCAAGAAAGTGTACAAGTTATAACTACTTGGAAAAATACCTGCTACCAATAAGAAAATCCAAAAACATTTTCTCGATGAAGACGAAAATTTGAGAATTGCAGAAATACCAAATATATCCGAACTTCCCAAATGCCTTTTTCTATTATCGATTTCATTTCGACATTCTTTCATTCTCATGAATGGTTAAAGACATTTTATACGAAGATAATTCTGACGACAGTTTTTATTAAAATCTGTAACTAAGTTGGAAATTATTTTTAAATTTTTGTTGAAAAAAGCAATGCTAGACATTTTACAAAGTCTGCATTTCTTTTATTACTTAACAATTGTTTACTTTCAATCATTCTTCAGATGAGACTGACTGATGTTTGAAAACTGATACTCATAGTATGCCCTTTATTTTAATTTTAAATATAAACCAGACATCATAAATCAACTATAGAGTGTTATAATCAAATCATGTCAGCGTCTATCTTAGCTACATGTAGTAAAGAATAAGAGCATAATTGTTACAGAAGTCATTTTCGTCAACATTGTAAGCCTTCTGTAGTCTTCAAACAGCGTAATTTAATATCACTAGCATAGTATTTGATATGCTCATTCGATTCAAACATGCAACACTGTTCAATAAAACACCATCTTTCCAGCTAAAGATTGGTATCGTGCAATTTGTCTTCCTCCATGTCATCAACGCGCAGCTATTGGAACTTAATCCTGTTTCCCAAACAGATATTTAGTCGTAATGTGTTAAATCAGTGCTTTTGTTACGATATAAAATTATTTCAAATAAACTTTTACTGTGTGGTCCATGACAGCCAAGGACGGTCCCAACTTAACAAAATTAGATGCAGCTAGAAACAACTTATCTTGAAGTTCTCAATTCATTACTTGAAGTTAATTCTCTCATCGCATAAGTTTTGGCAGTCACGAGAATGTGTATAGTTTATAATATAAGGTAATGATTTACGTTTTATGACGCAAGGTCCAAAAAGAACAGTAAAACAATTACAGTTACAATGTACCATGCATTTCGTATTTACGCCCAAAGTATATTCGGTGAGGCAGATTTAGTTCTATTTCATAGGAAATCAATGGAACAATCATTATTTTTATGGAAATTTTTGTTTCGTTTAAAATTAAACATTTTCCATTTTTCTGTTAGTATAAATTGGTAAATATTTTATGACCAATAATTATTGAAATATTAACTTAACTAACGTATTTCGAGTATTTTGTGAGAATTCAAATCGATTATTAAGAAATAAAAGGGTTTAGGAACTTTTTGTCTTTTATTCCTTTAAAAAAACATCGTTAGAAAACCTATAGGGGAATATGAAATTTCCTTTTTTGCTTAATTTCTGATACAGTAGCAAATACAACTAAAAAGTCTAAACATAAATCAAATCAGAAAAAAACTTAAGGCCCGAATTTTATTAATGGAAGAGGAATCTACAAACTTGTTTAAGACAGTCTCCTAAAATTAAGTATGTTGCAGTAAGCATTTATCTAAATATATTTTATTGCTGTTTTGCATTTACCTTCTTTAAACCTTTAATTTCATTTCCTCAAGAAATTCTGTGTAACAGAACAAATTGAAATACATGATATTTTTTTAACACAAGAACTCAATAAAAAAGGTAAGATTTAAAAAATAAAGGACGACAGCTTAATTTTGAGTATGTACTTTTTATTTTTATGGTGAAGTGATTTGTAATTTTGTTTTTATGTACTATTAGACTATTTCGTTTCGTACTTTTTAATGTATCTTTTGAGTTTTATAGTAAAATTTTTACATGAAAATATTTGTTTATTTTTAGAAATATAAATTGGATATGTCTTCCTTCTTTATTCCAAAGGCTAGAACTTTGAGCTTCACGAGATTTCCGAAAGTTGAGGACCGGTATTTTATCCAGGACTCTCAAAATAACGAAAAAACCACACTTTTTTTTTTAGTTTTTCAAAAAATTCCGTAAAAGATTCTATTCGTCAGAAGAAAAAAAAAATTTGCAAGAATATTTGTGTTGGCTAATGTCGCGCACGTTTATGACCAAGATTTTTGACTATTGTGTGATAAATATCCATCCCGTCTTTATTTAGTCAACAGAACATACACTGAAGAGCCAAAATATTATGACCACCTACTCAATAACGCGTTGCGCCTAATTTGGCCTACAAAACAGCTGCAACTTGTTCTAGCGTTCATGGTTTGTTCTACCACAACTACGGGTCCCAAAGTTGCCCATGAGAACGTCCCCTAAAGCATAATACAGCAACCACCAGCCTGTGTATGACCTGCTGTACAAGAGTGGAGGTACTGTTCGCCTGGCAAACGGCGTACCCTGACACGACCATCGACTTGATGAATGATAAATTAGGATTCATCTGACCGGGCAACTCTCTTCCACTCATCCATGGTATAGTCTCGATGTTCCCGGGCCCACTGTAGGCATAGTTGACGATGGCGCTTGGTCAACAGAGGCACACGAGTGGGACGTCTGCAGCACAGTCCCATATGCAATAGTGTCCGCTGAACTGTATGTTCCGAAACACTTGTGCTTGGACCTGCATTGTATTGGGCTGTCAGCTGAACCACTGTCTCCCGACGATTTTGCTTTACCAAGCGCGACAGTCTCTAACGACTTTTTTCTTTGATGACGCGTGGACGACCAACACTTTGGCGTCTACTGATGGTGACACTATCATTTATTCACTTAGCATGAATACTAACAACGGCAGATCGTGAACAATCTACCTGTGGTGCAGTTTCGGTGATACTCGTTCCGAGTCTTCGGGCCCTTACAATCTGCCCTCTATCAAATTCGCTTAGATCAGCAGCCTTTCCCGTCACTCGCAAAAGTAAATACAGGAATGATTACTTACCTTCTCCAGCAGCAGTTAATTACCATTCTCACTTAATATCGCGCCCTCCATGTCATCCAGACGAGTTCATTGGAAAATGTGGGGATGGTCATAATGTTTTGGCTCGTCAGTGTATATTTTATGTAAATAAGCGTTTATTGTTTGAAGAAAAATAAATTACATTTAATGTTTCATTATATTAACAAAATTAATGCAATTCATGAACTGTTTCTACAAATTTGTAGATAATTATTCATTTTAAAATACAAGAAATCGCAGAAATACATCTGTAGCCATCTTTATTACCATAACAAACTTTCTTAGCCTTTAACAGATTCATCCTGAAAATTTAAAAACAAAGAACGTTTAATGATTGCAATATTCATTCCTGAAGTCGGAAAAGAAAAAATATTACAATAAAATTTTCAATGTGGTGCTTCGTGATCGTGTCTACATAATACGTTTCTAGGCAACTCAAAATTTAAAGAATTTTAGAGAATTTATCAGGTTACCTTGTCCGTTTAGTGTGTCTATGTGAAATTGCACATCAATTATATTTTATTGATAATAATAAAAGTTAATTTAATTATAGATTAAGGCTTCCCTCAGGTGTAGAGTTTAAAAATTTCAAGTTTAGTTATTACTCACCCATCATAGTCTCATAAATACGAGCGTAAATATTCGTCCATACAGTACTCGTGTAAATTATTTTAAACCACTACACCACTACTATATTTAGCACATGGGATATCTTAGATAACGTTCGGTCTCAATTTTGAAAATTAATATAAATTTAAAAGCAGACGTTAAAAGCCATAATAGAATATTACCACTTTATGAAGGGAGATCTACGAAAAGTAAAACCTAACCATACTTCACATTGTAATTTGAAAAACTAAAAAGTTATAAACATTCTTAACTTGTTTATTTACTAGGTATTTTTACTATTTAGTACTACACAAAGTTGGTTGGGGTGAGTTTTTTAGTGAGCCATATTCAAGTTGCAGATTGTCAGTGAATAATAATAATACAAAGTGTTATACACACCAAGAAATCATAAACTAAGTAAATCTAGAATACCTTATACAGATTATTGTCCTAAGTCTTAATAGAACTTCATACAGTCCAGTTTCGTATTGGAATCCGGTTATCATTTTTTACTAAAATATTTTCCCCAAGACTATACCGTAAATATTTAGTTATGCATTACGTCTCAATAATGTAAACACCCAATAGACGCAAATTTCGAAAATTCTAAACATTGCAGCCATGGATAATCCTAACCACAGTCCTAGTTCACCACCAACAATGCTGAAAAGTTGAGTTTCGTCAAATTTTGGCATTTGTTCAGAAATGTGATATTCCGAAACTGAAAATATAATTTTCACTCTAGCGAAACTTAGGCGAGTGGTTTTCAACTTATCCATGATTAATTCTTGCTTTGAAAAAGAAGCACGCGAAGGCCACAATGCTGTAGATAATTTAACCTTGTAATTCGAGGATATGCAAGGCAGAGGACACTTACACGGAGGACCATTTTCTGTTAGGCTTCTATGAACATCGTCTAAGCAGCACACATCATTCGAATCGGTTAAATTGCAATGCTTCCTATCTCTGTCCAAGGAAAGAGTTAGGTCAATGCAGCCACATTTTGTATAGTAGATGTCTTGCATACACCGCCTCACGCAGTCGTCTTCGTTGCTCGTGTCAATCAAAACTGAGTAGTTAACGCAGTGATCTCGATAGGGAGATGGTAGTCTTCTATTCATAGTCGGTCTTACAAAGAGAGATGTTTCGAATCCAGGTCGTATATTGAAACCATTACGCTCTGGATTTGGCCGCTCTCTTGGATCGTGAAAATTCACTCTTGCACCAACGGTGAATGTATCGGGGTGATAGAAAATAGGTTCCAAATTAAGAACAACTTCAAGTACCACTGGAGTTAAAATACTAGACAACTTCATTTCATTTGTGTGTATTTTGTTGAAAGTAAAACAGTTACCATATTGAAAGGTCTGGAATAGAGTGAAATTTTCTGGTGAGCACATTTCTCCATTCAAGGAACAGTTTTGTACTAAAATCTTCGCCTGATGTCCCTTATCAAATCGTTCTTTATCACTTAATTCGTAGTACGAAATCAGAAATTTTAATTTTGAGAACCTTTCGATGTCAAAACTCTTGTTCTTCAGGTCCTTGCAAGACAGCAATCCTTTTTGTTCGGAAATAATTAGGGGTGCTCCTGGATCACATTTATTATTAGAATAACATTCGCCTTCTAGATGTGGTGGTATGATAGAAATAGGTTCTTTTATCACCCTGTTCAAGTTACACAACGTAACGGTTGGGAGCTGGGAGTAGCGATTGTGTTCCACTCGTATGTTTAGAACAATCGGATATTGGAAGTACAAGTTCCAGAAGGTGTACACATGGTAACTGCTCACAATTATGCCAGTCGCGAATAAGGTGTACCAAACGAAGCTTCTCATGTCATAGGAGTTGAATGTTTTAGGACCTTGGAAAGGGTTGATATGTCAGTAATTTTCCAATGGTATATGTTCAATTGAAATCAGTTGCACTTCGGTGAAGTGCCCATGTACACATTGAATTATTGGATGTTCTCACACAAATACCTTAAAATCACAATTTTAAAAAAAATAGCAAATGAACGTTTTTTTAATTTTCTAGTGAACACAGAAATTATTTTTGCGGTATATTGAGGATGATTAATGAAAGAGTACTTTTACGAATATTCAATTTTTTAAATATTTTCTTCGCATAGAAATTATGATGTTCTTTTTCTTTAGTTATTTGGAATTTATGTTCTTAATATAGTGGTTTGAGATTCATTTCAAACAAAATATTTACACTTAGTCGGTATCAAACAAATAAATTTGCCGACGTAATACTGCCACTATTTTTCTGTGTTCTTGGATCATATTGAATTTTTATAAGAGAATTAAGAATAGTCCCAACGTATATCGTTGTGTTGCTCTAGTACGACTTTAATTAAAATTTACCAAATTACAAATTACCCAACGCACATATTGCAAAATGAATATATTGAATAGGTAAAAGCCTTTTATTTGATACCTTTGCTGTCGCTTTCAAAATATACCAACCTATCAAGGTTAGAATTGCATCCGTTGCCGAGAACGTTTTGTATCATTCGTCTTCAAAATACGAGTTAGCAGCTGTTAAAAATAAAACCTGTGCATTTAGCAGCAGACACTATTCTAATGTCGTAGAGAGCGTTTTTAACGGATCAATATCAGATGTAATAACTCACCAAATGAGGTAAATTCGTAATTGATCATTATATTGATAAAGGTCTAAATGTGCACATTTGTCCAAAGCACTCATAAAAAAAGCATAACTTTAAGGAATTTTTGTAATGTTTTCAAAGACAGTTTAGTTTTGTTTTCCTAGCCAGAAAATCCATTTTTGCAATGGTATCAATGGGATATTAGATGGCTATTGCTAGTTGCATTATCCAGAATTCACTCTGCGTAACAAGCTTTGGTTCACTTATAATATTGATTGATAAAAATAGTGTTTTGTGCACAGTGAGTTGTTTATCATTTCTGCAAAACAGCAAGACGAACATTTACAATAACAGAAATATTATTCTTTCGAGGCCTAACGAAATAAGGGATACACATGTGATATATAATGTATCATTACCTGATCTAGATAGGTATTACCAATAAAATTGAGAAAAATTACATTTGAAGTGCAGAAAGTGCTGGAAAATTTTACTTATTCAAAGGCTGACAAATAGTCACAGCCCTAATCCCCGAACCGTGATTGTTTTGATTATTCTATTATCTGAAAATTTAACTATTTTCCATTACTAAACATAAATTGCAAAATCACACTTTAAAGTGTTTTTTATATGGACTAGAAAACTTTATCTAATTGATTTAACCTTTGATAGGAAAGAAGTATTGATTTTTAACAAGGATACATTTTTTTTAATGTAAATTGGATACGTGTGCCTTTCTTATTTATTCCATAGGCTTAAATTTTAAGTGTCGCGAGATTTCTAAAACGTGAAGCCCTGCGTTTTCTCCGCTACTCTGATAATGACTAAATAACCACACGTAGTGATTTAAGGAATACCATGAAATATTCCATTTGATAGAGAATGACTTTGTTTGTTGTTAAAACTTGATTGGTCCTTAAGTTCAAAGAAATAATAGTATTTAATGTTTCATCATTCATACATAGTCCCATTAATTTCTTTTTGCATGTTCTATATTGCTTGCACTCGAAGTGTTTAAACATACGAATGTGCTTCGACAAAAAAGATACATTAGTTTCAAGAAAAATAAATTTTAAAGAAAATCAGCCTTTAACTTTCACAAACAAATGTATTTTGTGATAAATCACAAGCAATAAAAACATTTGAAAACTTACTTTCTCTTAATTAAATCGTTTTTAAATGAGCCTCTAAATATTACATCAGTACTTCGAAATACAAAAATGATTCCTTTTGAAATTTATTGTCGGTTTATGCTTAAAACATAAAAAAGATGCCTTCACATTTATTTCCTTTGGACCTAAGAAGCTCTCACATTCACTGAAGCATTTTATGTGAATTCTGATAGTAGTTTTCCCAATTACAAATTATATAATTAATAATGATTGGAAAATATTTGTTAGAAATTAAAAAGGGGCATACAATTTTATCTTGGTTAGGTTAGTTAATAGTTTAAGACATGATACTTACTTTGATTGACTAAAACATGGCGTTTCCCGTGGCAGTTACTTTTGTGGGGTTATGTGTGATCACTGTTAACGCTCACCAACCCTTATTGTTTGCTACTCATTCCCATTTGGTTTGTTTGTAAAAACAACACCATTGTGAATAGGCGATATGACACGGGAATGTCGCCTCATAATTGCGCCATTGCCCCATTTATGAGAGAGAAAAAACATTAATTTAAAAGATGAGACCCACCTCCACCCGACATGACACGGGCAAATCGCCTAATTTCTTACAACACATCGCCAACTGTGTGAGAGAAAAACTTAAATTTAAAGAATGAATCCCATCTCTACCCGACATGACATGGACCATTCCACATAATTCCTTCCACTGTTTTCCACCAATTCATTACACTTAAAAACTGTGTCGTGTAGTTTACGGCCTCAACTGTGTCACACGTAGTGTCGATAGATTTGTAAATTTGAACACTACCGGGCAATTTTTTCAAGAGTTGCTTTTTGATGACATTGACATCTATGCTTTTAAAAAAGCAATAGTTTGTCGTTATCCGGTTCGAATGCGCTTTTTTTTTTGTGTGTGGAAAATTTCCTAGTCGAAGTAGATTATCTGCAAATTGCTGGACAGAGCGATAACAGGTGACATGAACTCGCATGTTTGTTGACAGTCCAAGTCTGTGAATGTCATTCCAAATGTGACATGATTTCAAGCAGGCTTCTATTTAGTACTTCCTGGTTCGACAGGGAATAGCCGGAAATGTCTGTCGAAAGTTGAGAGCTGACCACATATAAATTTAAAAAAGCATAAATGTTAACTTTGGTTTGGATATATTCTATGTTTAGCTATATTTATGCAATTTTTGGTTTTCTTACTTTAACAGGCTTCTATTTAAAGCAGCCTGGTTCCACGGGGAACCGGAAGTGTCTGTCGAAAGTTGCCAGCCGACCACATATTAACTTACAATAGCAAAAAATGTTAACTTTTGGTTTGGATATCTTTTTTAAAGTTAGCGATATTTAGTCAATTTTTGGTTTCTTTACTTACTTTTACATCCAGAGCTTCAAATCGGCCATGGATAAAATCAGACCTGAATTTGATAAGTTTGAAGACAAAACCCCACATGGTGAACATCCCGCAATTCTTAGATTTTGTTGTTCTTTTATGCATTTTTTGTTTGTTTGTGTTTGGATGTCTTTTGTAAAGTACAGCGATATTTAATTTCGATAATTTATGCAACGTATAAACTTACAAAAGCATGAACTTTAACTTTGGGTTTGGATAACCTTTTTAAAGTTTAGCGATTTTTGTGTACAGAAACAAACAAAAAATTGCATAAAAGATCAACAAATTCCAAGAATGGCGAGATGTTCACCATGTGGGGGTTTTGTCTGCAAAGATTAGCACTTTCAATTCAGAGCTGATCTCATACATGGCCAATTTGAAGCTCTTGATATAACAGTAAGTAAACAAACCAAAAAATTGCATAAACATCGCTAAACTTTAAAAAAGATATCCAACTCAAAAGTTAACGTTTATGCTTTTGTAAGTTTATGCGTTGCATAAATTATCAAAATTAAGTATTGCTATACTTTCCAAAAGACACCCAAACACAGAAACAACAGAAAAAAGATATCACAAAAAGATAATTATGCTTTTAAAAAAACAATAGATTGCCGTTATCGGTGGGAGCACAAACAACAACACCTTTTTAAAAAAGTAATAGATTGCCGTAATCCAGTTGAAATATGCTTTTAAAAAAGCAATAATTTGCCGTTATCCAGTCATAATATGCTTTTAAAAAGCATTATTTTGCAGTTATGCAGTTGGAAATGTTGGAATGTCGATAGCACAAACAGCTACACCGATTGAAGACTGTTGCCATTCTTAGGAAACCAAGTAATGATTAAAATCCAATAAACTAATTTAAAAATTTTCTAGATTAAATTTTAAAATTCAGGCTGGCTATAAAAATTTCAAAAACTTTGGACTACCTGTGGGAAAAATTTCATTATTGTAAGTGCAGTTGATTCGTCAGAACACTGCGTACAGAGAAACAAACACTTCCTTTTATAATAGTAGAGATAGCTTAAGAAGGCATTAGACCGTAAATAATTAATTATGCGTTATGTTTGAATAATTTAAGAATCAAATCGACGCAAATTTTGGAATTTCTATGCAATGCAGCCGTGTATGATCCTACCCACAATCCTAATTCACCAACACCAATGATAAAAAGTTTTAAGTTTCGTTTTTTTTGGTGTATTTGTTCATAAACGTGGTTATTCGAAACTGAAAACATAATTTTTCATTTAGCGAGACTTTTGCTAGTACTTTCCAACGCATTTTTGATAAATTCATACTTTGAAATAAAAGCACGGGTGGAACACAATACTGTAAATAATTTAACATTGTAATTCCCTGATATGCAAAGCAGAGAACACTTTCAAATAGGATAATTTTCTGTGAGACTGCTGTGAACATCGTCTAAGCAGCATACATCAGGCGAATCGTTTAAATTGTAGTGCTCCTGATCTCTGTCCAAGGAAAGAATGGATCAATGCAGACACTTTTTTGACTAGTTGTCTTACCACGCATTATTATCGGTTGCTCATGTTGTAAGAGGCAGATTAGTTCATGCAGTGATTTCGATAAGGAGATTGTAGTCGTCTGGTTATCATCGCTCTTACAAAGAGAGATATTTCGAAACCTGGATATATGTTGAAACCATTTTGCTCTGGATCTGGTCGATCTCTTGGGAATTACCACTCTTGCATCTACGGTGTCTGTACCGGTTTTTAACCAAAATAGGTTCCAAATTTAAAAAAAAGTTCAAGTACCACTAAAGCTAAAAAACTAGACAACTTCAACTCATTAGCGTGTATTTTGTTCAAAATAAAACAGTTACCATATTGAAAAATCGGGAAGAGTTTGAAATTCTGCGATATGCACACTTGAGGCTATCAGAGCAAGTGTGGCCTAACCCTAAACAAACTCAATGCAGAAAAACGGGATTGCCTTGCTTTCCTTGCTTTTTAAGATATTTCTATTAGTCTACAATATAATTTGAGGTTCAAAAAATTTATTTCTCAGTGATCAATTTTAAGTTATTTTGTAATTTTAGAGGTCTTGTCCCTAATAAGGTATACCATACGAAGTTCTTCGTCTCACCGGAATAGAATATTTTTCTACCTCGCAAATGGTTGATATGGCCAAATTTGTCACCTGTATCTTCTAACTTATAAATAGGTTGCACTTTCGGTTTGGGCCATTGCACTTAATCGAAACGTGAGATAATTCCTATCAAATTTCTTTTTTTTTTTTAACATTAACATTTTTTTACATTTTTAAACATTTAAAAAAAATTTTTTGTTGTTCAATATTGTTTTACGTATTTGGTGAATACTGAGATTTGTTTTATGGTGTATATTTAGATTGATAAATGAAAAGTACTTCTCCGCATACTCAATAATTTAAAATTATTTCCCTACTTCGTGGTTACGATAGTATTTTTCCTAATTACTTGAATTCATTTTGTAACACTGTTGTTTTTTAGACCTATTTCCAACAAAACTTTAATGTCGTCTTGATATCAAAAATGTTCATAAGTGAAATGGTTAGTCACAGTTTCTTTCTTCGCTAATCTTTAATTAGTATACAAAGATTATCAGTAGTCCCAACGCACATATTGCAAAATAAATTTACTCTATTATACAAACTGTAAAATGAATATTTTTAGTAGTTAATAGCCGTTTGATTTGATGTCAGTTCTTTTGTTTTATTAAACGCAACACCATTTCAACGTTAAATTAGCACCCAATGCTTAAAACATATCACATAATTTGTCTTCAATACAACTACTATCAGATTTTGTGTGCATTTAGCTGCAGCACAGTTTTAAAGTAGCAGTGAACATTCTAAACTGATCGTATGATTGCACAAATCAGATCAGAATATTTGAAAATCATCATTAAATTCTATTAGGTTTTAAAGTGCGCATTTCCCCATATCACTCAGAATCTTTGAAAGACGTATATATATATTTTTTAATTTTGTTTTCAAAAATCTTCATTTTTTTTGCTTGTTAGAAAAGTCATTTATGAAATTCGATTTTACGTGACTATTGAGCAGTTAATGTATTCCTTTAATTTCCATTATTCACTCTGAGTAACTCGTCTGTGTCTACTTTTGCATAATCGATTGCAATAATGATTTGTTCGCTGGAAGAGAGCTGTATATCATTTGGGTAAAACGGCAAGACGGAAAAAACAAGACGAACATTTTACAATGACGGCAAAATTTTTCTTTCCAGTCGTAACTAAATAAGTAATATATTTCTGTGATGCTCTACGATATATTATTACATGAACTAGATACGTATTATTAACAACAAGAGTTGAATTAGAAGTAAAAATGGGGAAGGCTTCGTTTTAAGAATCTAACAGCGTCAAAATAACATAACTACAATTTTTTCGATTGAAGGATATCTAACTAAGATACAGAATGTTAAGATGTTGAAAATGGCAGAAAATTTTATTTGTTCAAAGGCTAACAGATTGTCATAGACTTAATTTTCGAATAGTGCACATTCGGATTTTTCTTTTATTTGAAAATTTGAATCTTCCAGAACTGATTATAAACTGTAAAATTTCTTTTAAAATTGTTTTTTGAAATGAAAAAAAAAATTTCAATTCATTTCATCCTTTTATACCAAAATACGGATTGAAATTTTATATGGATATATTTTTGGTTGTTGAAAAAAATGACTCTCTTTATAGGTTGGTGGTTGCTTTGAGTGTCAGGAGGTTATTCGAGCAGTGTAACCTTACTTTTCTCCACAACGTACATAATGACTAAATAGCCATAACTACTGATTGAAAGAATTGTAGGAAAGATTATATTGGTTAAGAATATGAAATCCGGTTTAAAGACACTAAAAAGAAAACTGTAGGTTGTAGGATAGATGTACACTGTATGGACAAGAGTGTTTGTACACTGCAGAAATTCATCTTAGTGTGGAGTTGTTTTTCCCGGTTAGGACTCGGCCCATTGTTTTATATACCTGGTACCATGAATGCTCACGTGTACTTCGACGTTCTTGATAATTCGGCTCTGCATTCACTATGGCAATACTACGGCGATGACAGTTGTTTTTTCCGACATGATCGAGCTCCCATGCCATACTGCAAAACGTGTGTTTGGCTGGTTTCCTGAAAATGAGAAGAATTTGCTTGACTGACCTGCACAGAGCCCAGATCTCAATCCAATCGAGCAAATGTGGGACAAACTAGAGAGACGAGTACGACACCGCCACGCACGCCCATCTTCACAACCAACTCTTCTTACAGCCTTGCAAGAGTCACGGCGAGCTTTTCCTGCGCAGACTTGGAGAGAACTTGTGGAAAGCATGCCTCGACGTGTTTCAGCTGTAATACAAGCAAAAGGAGGGCCTACCCGTTACTGAATAGAATAATAAAGAACTTTTTTCTGAAAAACCTGCAGGGTCCAAATACTTTTATCCATATAGTGTATGTTTGAACCTCTCAGAGGGTTAATTTACAAACTAAAACTTCTGTTATAATTCCGTTAACAAAGGTCGAATTGCTCAAAACACCACCTTTCACACTAATTTCCGACTATCCTCACACAAAAGTGCTTTCGAGGTATGAATATATCCGCATCTTTCACTAGTATCATGACCATCCATTGAACTGAGTGTTTAAGCTGATTCGTGAATGAGAGCAGTGTAAAATAAAGTACAAAATAATTTGAATGATCAGGGTTTTTTAAACTTTTATGGACAGCAACCCACATTCTTAAAACATCGTTTCTTGTTTTCCGCTATTTGGATTGTTGTGAAAGAGCTATAATTGATAGAGAATGGTTTTGTTAGTTGTTAATGCTGTTCACGTTTATTGGTCATGGTTTTGCACAATTTTGAACAAAATATCTATCTGATCTTTACTTATTCGTAACAATATTTTATTATAAGAATACTTTTGTTTCAGATTCAACAAATTATCCAATATTTTATGTTTCGCAATAACTATTCTAACAAACTAACAGAACTTCCGAATTATTTCTATAAATTGGTATAGATATTAAACTATTCTAATACACAGAAAAATCTCAGAACTTTGTTTTTTTATTTTTTCCTATGAATTACGAATTTTTTAAACTTTCACTAGACTTTACAGGAAATCCAACAACAGAAAAGTGTAATTATGATTAGCTTTTTTTCCTCCATAGCTAATAAAATTGAAATCTATTATATCTAACAAAAATTAAAGTAGCTTACCCAAATATTTTCGAAAACTAGAATTTCAAATTAAGAATATAAATATTTCACCATTCTAGTTTCACTTCTTAATCGTAGATTATCCTAAAATGTTTATATACGTATAATTCCTCAGCAAGTATATGTGTACTGTTTTATAATAGGTTTTATATTTTTGTGCAACTCTTTAAAGAAAAGTGCGTGTGCGTGTTTCTTAACCACACAAAAAATCAATTTTATTAAACGAGATCATGTACCATTAATTGTAATAGTGTATTGTTTCTATTCTTTTATGAAAAGTGAAAACAGAAAGTAATACAAGTATCATTACATCAGTACTCAGATACAACCACAGAGAATAACATTTTATCTATAGTGATCCCAGATAACAGCTATTACTCAATAGTAGTTGATGGAGAACTACTGACAGATCCAATGAAGAGCATTTATTGATATGATTACGGGATAGTATACATTGATATATAAGGTATACGGATATCAAGCATAAGCCCAGTCCACAGAGATCGTGTCTCTCCGAATGCACGGGAAGACTCGCTTGAGACTAGGGCATAAGAAGAGTCAATACGCGGTCGCATGATGTATATACTAATATATTTTTTTATGTATACAATGTAAAAATTATAACACTGTGATGGGAATCATGCAAATTAAACGAAACTTGCAGGGAATGCTTTAGAATATGCAAATTATAAGAATTGCAAAGCGATCACGCATGTGTGAACTGAGGAACACCCTCTAAACTTCCAAGAGAGCCACGTATAAAAAGCACTGTAAAGGTACGTTGAAATGTGTGTATTGTCGTTCGACTGCTGTAAATGATTGATTAGAAATCCATATGCCTCGCAAAAAACGCAGAGTGTCATACCATCAGCTAACGGAGTTCTAACGGGACCGCATGATCAGCCTCTGTGGACTTTCGTGTCGTGAAATCGCCACTCGTATGGGGCGTAATACCACAACAGTGATGCGTGTGTGGAAGAGATGGACCATGGGGAACCGGTAACGTCGAAACCCCGACAGTGGACCACGTAATATGACGTCACCAAGGGACGACAGACACCGTGTGCTGGTGGCAGTCCGTACAGCGATCTCTCATGCATTGGCACAATATTGGAGCAAGTGTGTAATTGTCTGCAGGTGTCTTCAACAAGTGTGTCATTGTCTGTCTCCATTGTACGTCGACGTCTGCTGCGCTACGTGCAAGGATTCCTCTGCGCAGGATACCCTTGACGCTGAATCACCGACGCCTCCGGCTACAATGGGCTCCCCAACACAGACAATGTCAGTACCGATTGGCAACAAGTCTTCTCAGATGAGTTCCGCTACAATCTGGACTATAACGGTGTGCGCGTACTCCTCAGACACTACAGAAATGAACACCTTCTCCTGGAGTGTCGTATTCAGCGTCATACTTGATGAACACCTAGCGTCATACTTCTTCTGAGTTGAAGCAATCCCCTCCGTACCGAGTTACTTAAAACCCATAGCGGATTGGCAGGGAAGGCCTCTAATGAATAAAAGAAAGAAGACCCGGGCATGTGGGAGGCGCGCTAGGTGCGCCAGGTTATCCGAGACGTAGTCGGAGTCCCCCGACAGCCTGCACGGCCCCCGCTCAAGCTTAATGGTTTCCGTCCCAGCTCATAGTTATCATTCAACACAGGGCCGCCTTCCTCACACGATGGATTCATCCCTAGTGTCATACTGGACGAACGCTATTGGATATCATGGGCGATCCCACCTACTCCAAATTGTGGGGACTTTGAACATCGGGAGCTACATCAAGGAAATTGTGGAGTTGGAGGTCCTACCCTTCTAGCAACGCATTCTCGGAGCTGTATTTCAGTAAGACACGTGTTGCTTGGATTATACAAACCTTCTTCAGAGAGAGTGAACTACATGTTCCGCTTCTTCCATGACATGGACGTTCCCCGGATATGTGGCCCACTGAGCCTGTCTGGGATTACATCGGTCGGCGACTCGCTTGTACCGCTCGACGTGCAGAGAGAACGGCTGTACTTTGGCATCAGATAGAGGCCATCTGGAATACCATTCCTCATCATAACATTCAGAATCAGCATGATTCGATGCCACGACGTGTACATACTCTCATATCTGCCAGTGGCGACTGCAGAGGATATTGATCTTTGGCATTATTTTTGTTTTATTGCTCTGTAAATTTGGATCATTAATTTAAACCACTATAAGTAATACGCGGAATTTCATTCAGCTTTTTTTTTCATGATTCTTTCATAGTGTTGCAATTTTTACGAACAGTAGTGTATGTATAAAAATTACGCAGTAATAACTATAAATAAATTCAAAAGCTGTGCAGATTTCGAACAATGTTCTTGAAGAACTCCATATATAAATATTTGAAAACAAATAACGTATAATGATTCCAAAATTTATACGTAAGGTTAGACATGAAGGAAAATCTAATCATAATTTTTAAGATGGTGCTTTGTGATCATCTATCCCTGTATTATAACAGTTTCTTGGTTGATCAGATATCTTAAGAATTTTACAACAACCATATTCTATGTGTGTTAGTTAAAGATAATCTAATAAGGCTACATTCATGCACTCCTCGAATTTAATCATCACTCCCCCATCTTAGTCTGAAAAAGTACGCACATCACGATCAGTCTATAAAAAATTCATGTAAATTATTTTACACATTTACATCATTGTATACTTTGCACATTGGATTTCTGAAATAACTTTAGATCAATGGTAGAAAATTAATATAAAGTGCAAAGTACATGGCCAGAGCTATCAGTAATATTACCTATTGGTGAAAGCATCGATATGAAGTAAAATATACACATATTTTGCATTGTAATATTTTATATTAAAATCATCAATAACATTTTCGCTAATTTACCAGGCATCTTTATTATTTATTAGAGTAAAAGTATTAAACATACTTAATTCGGATGGGTTTATGATTCACCCTCCTCTGCTACATACAGGATGCCAGTCTACTGGGGGGCAAACCAACTATATATAAATAATAGCACGAAACGAAGGAAGAATAATACAAAGTGTTATGAACCAAGAAATCCTGAACTGGTGTAAATCTTGAATGCATAATATAAATTTCTATCACACAGCGTTATGAAACTGCCTACATTTCAAATCAGCATTTCAATCAGATAATCGTTTTCATTATAAAATACGTATACTTAACAAGACTATACCATAAAGATAAATCTTTATGGTAGAATGCATTACCAAAGTAATACATTATGTCTAAATAATTTAAGTATCAAATCGACGAAAATTTCGAAAATTCCCAACAATCCAGCCATGGATAATCCTAACCACAATCCTAGTTCACCACCAACAATGCTGAAAAGTTCAGTTTCATCAAATTTTGGTAGCTGCTCATAAATGTGCAAGTCAGAAAATGAAAATATTATTTTAACTCTAGCGAGACTTTTACGATACCTTTCTACCTTTTTCTTCAGCGATGCATGCCTAATGACGTGATTATTACGATGTCTTGAAATGAAAGCATTCGAGGGCCACAATGCTGTAGATGACGTGACCTTGTAGGTCGCTGATATGCAAGGCAGAGGACACTTACACGGAGTACCATTTTCTGTTAGACTTCTATGAACATCGTCTAGGCAGCACACATCATTCGACTCGGTTAAATTGCAATGCCTTCTATCTCTGCCCAAGGAAAGAGTTGGGTCAATGCAGCCACATTTTGAAAAGTAGATGTCTTGCATACACCTCCTCACACATTCGTATTGATTGCTCGTGTCATTCAAGGTAGAATAGTTCAAGCAGTGATCTCGATAGGGAGATGGTAGTCTTCTGGTCATAGTCGGTCTTACAAAGAGAGATGTTTCGAATCCAGGTCGTACATTGAAACCATTACGCTCTGGATCTGGTTGCTCTTTTGAATCGTGGAAGACAATTATTGCACCTACGGTGGCTGTATCGGGGTGATAGTAACAGGTTTCCAAATTCAGAATAAGTTCAAGTACGACTGGAGTTAAAATATGAGACAACTTCAACTCATTTTTCCGTCGTTTCTTAAAAGTTAAACAGTTGCCGTAGCGAAGGCTCTGGAAGAGGGTGAAATTATCGGATGAGCATATTTCACCATTCAAGGAACAGTTTGTAATGAAAATCTTCTCCTGATGTCCCCATTCAAATCGTGTTTTATTACTTAAGGCAGAGTACATCATCAGAAAATTCAATTTTGAGAACATTTTTTGGTCATATGTTTTGTTGTTTAGGTCTTTGCGTGACAGCAAACTTTTTCGTTCGGATATAATAAGAGGTGTCCCTTCAGAATGTGTCCCTCTGCCAGCTGAATCTTCCTTTATCCTGATCCTGTTCAAATTACAAAAACTAACGATAGGGAGTTGGGAGTAGTGATTACTTTCCACTCGTATGTTTAGAACAATAGGGTATTGAAAGTACATTTTACAGAAAGTGTACACATGGTAACTGCTCACAAATAGTCCTGTCACGAATATGGTGTACCAGATAACGCTTTTCATCTCATCGGAGTAGAATGTTTTCTTCGACCTTGGAAATAGTAGACAGGTTGATGTTGTTTAAACATATCCTTTAACTTGCTCAGAAATCAGTTACATTTCGGAAGAGTGCCGTTGCTATTGCTGAATTGTGGAATGTTTTTTCTCAAATTTCTTCGAACCACCCTTTTTATTAAAATTTATTTCGCAATTCAACAGTGTCATCTTTATTTGGTGAATATCGAGAATTATTTTATGGTGTATACTAAAATACTTCTTCGCATATTAAATTACTTTAATTTTTCCCTCACATTGTAGTGAAAAATTAGACTTTTTACGTAGTAGTCGAATTTGTGTTCTTGATACAGTTGCTTGTGACTTATTTCCAACAAAATTTAACACTGACTTGATATCAAACTTCTTTATAATGCAATGACAAGTCTTTACTTCTCTCTTTTCTTGGTTGATCTCAAACTATCATACGATAATGCAAAATGAATATATTTTATTTTACAAACTGTAAAATTAATATATGTTAATTGGCCTTTCTTCGATGACAGTGCTTTCTCTTATAAAACATATGCACTTTCAAGGTCAAAATTTGCACAAAATGTAGAAACAAGATCATATCATTTGTTTTCAAAACTGTTAGCTGCTTAAAATAAAACCTGCTCACTTCGCATAAACACAGTTCTAACGTATCGAAAGACATTCTAAACTGATAAATGTTAGATCCTATCCCAAAAAAAAAGTAAGAAGATTCAAAATCTATCATTAAAATCATTTCGGTCTTAACGTGTTCATTTTGTCCTAAGCTCTCACGATTATAGAAGAGCGCATGATTTTAAAATATCTTTGTATTATTTTGAAAGATCATTCCGTTTTTAGATCCATTCTTCCAGAAAAGCCATTTTTCAAATTAGTTTTAGATGGCTATTGTGCAGGTAACTTATTTCTTTAATTTCCTAAATTCACTAACAACTCGTCTGGATATACTTTTGCATAATGGATTGAAATAATGATTCTTTCCCTGGAGACGAGCTGTGTATCATTTGCGTACAACGGCAAGACGAAAAACAAGACGAACATTTTCAATGGCAGCAAAATTATTCGTTTGAGGTCTCACTAAATTAGGGAACACAATTGTGACATATGTTCTAATATATAGTATTACACATGAACTAGGTACGTTTGACTACAAAAACTTACAAGAGTTTCATATCAAGTAAAAATGTGAGACGCTTCTATTTAAAAACTGATAGTGTCAGAATAATATAAAACCAATTTGTTTGATTGAAGGATATATAAATCATGCTGTAGATAGCTGAAACGATGTAAGTGCAAGGAAATTTTATTTGTTCAAAAACCGACAGGTAATCGCTGCTAAAATTTCCAAATAGTGCTTGCACGGAATATTTTTTTTTTTGTGATGTGTACTCTTTTCCATAACTGACCAACAATTGTAAAATCTCTTTTTAAAGTATTTTTGAAATGAACTCGGAAGTAATTTTTTAATTCAGTTTATACCTTTGTAGCAAGATAAGTATCGAATTTTTGTATTGAAGTATTAGTTTTCTTTTAGAAATAAACTGGATATCTTTCATCTTAATTTCAGAGGGTTGACCCATTAAGTCTCACGAGATAACTGAGTACTGTAGCATTGTTTTTTCTCCACAACCACATAATGACTAAATAACCTCACATATCGATTGAAAGAATGATTCTATTGGTCAAAAATAAAGACCAGTTTAGTCTCAAAAAGAACTGCAGGTAGTAAAATGGATATATCCCTGTGAATCTCTAAAAGGTTTAACATACAATTTTTCACAGCTAAAATCGCTGCGTTCACAAAAGTCAATTTTCTATAAATACCGCGTTTTACATTGATTTTCTGACTGGTCTCACACAAAATTGTTCTTGCGTTTGGCGCAGCTTGTCCTTTTTTGGACCTTGCGCCATAAAACCCAACTATCAATCAATCACACAAAATTGTTTACACTAGGGCCACGACGATGCATTGAACGGCATCTTGTATATATGAGGAAAAAAAGAGCATTGCGAATTAAAGTAGAAAAGACTGAATTCTCAGGGTTTTCCAAATTTATGTAGACAGCAACCCACATTCTTAAAACATAGTAGCTAATTGTGTTGTTAATATCGCACGCGTTTATCGACATCGTCTTGAACAGTTTTGCATTAATATCTATCCTGTGCTTAAGTCAAAATTATATGGTATGGGGTGCGATATCTTGGCTCGGTCTTGGGCCACTTGTTATTCTGCATGGGAGGATCACATCCAATCACTATCTAAGCATTCTAGGGGATCATGTCCATCCTTTTGTCCAGACTGTATTTCCTGGAGAGCGACCGCTTTTTCAAGACGATCACGCCCCTATCCATACTGCTAGGTGTGTTCAAGAATGGTTCGAAGAGCATGACGATTAAGTTGAACATTTCGCCTGGCCCCTTCAGTCTCCGGAATTGAATATTATTGAACATTTATGGAAATATTTGTAGTCCAAACTTCGTTGCCGATTTCCACCTCCATCCAGACTTTCGGAATTAGAGACCGTTCTGCAGGAGGAATGGCTTAATATTCCTTTAATTATTGTCCATGACCTTTATGCATCTATCCCACGTCGCATTAAATCTGTACTTCAGTCAAAGGGTGGTCCAACCCCCTATTAATAAAGATTTTCCATTATTTCGCAGGTGTTCGTGTTATTTTGTCCTCCACCTATATATACAACAGAGGTTTTTTAATGTTAATTCAATTGAGACTATTTTTATATTAAAATTGAACTCGTATAAGATGATGAAGGCAAGTCGTTGCGATGTTTCTGATGGTAACACAAGGAAGCCTTTCAATGTGATAAGAAGTTTATTTCAAAATATATTATTAAATAATTTTTCTACTAATACTAATTAATAACACTATTTTACCATTATGGGTGCATAAAACGTTTTGCTCTAATATTATGGTAGGTAGGTGGTTAATTAACGGGGGGGGGGGGGAGTTTAAATACACAGAATTTTAAAAACATCGATGTTTTGTTATCGATGTCGCATCACTAGTAACTAAATCAATTTTAAGAAATGGGGAAAAAAGTTTAAATACACTAAATTTTAAAAACATCGATGTTTTGGGGGCGATGTATTATCAACATCGATGTTTTAATTTTGAACATCGATGTTTCGTTGTCGATGTAGCATCACTAATAACAACCACGAGTAGGGTTCAAACGATTTTTAACTATTAATGTATTCTTAGATTAGATAGTTCAGAACAAAAATTAAATTCGATCAATTAGCCTCCCATTCTATTAAAAGATTTGTTCTCACTTAAAAAAAAAGCCTCCTTTGTTTTAAATATAGTTTTTGAGTGGATGATTATTCTGAAAGCTTATTAAATTCGGAATTGAAAAGTAACATAGGACAAATAGCAGTTATTTTCTCCTTATCCTCTTCTAGGATGTTCTTTATTAAATATATTTCTAAATCTATTACTGGTGGTTGTCAAGACAACGTTTCTCTTCAATAGCAAAACTGACCAGATCCTGTTGAACAAAAAAAGTTAGTTTTGTTAAAAAACAAAGTTATGGCATAGATGTGTCAAAATTCATAGCAACAATATCTACACAAAATATGATTCGTATCTGAAACGAAATTAATGCGATTTTTAAGATCGATTTCAATATAATTTCAGACCTATTCTTGTGCAATTCGTAACACACTTACACTTTATACGAGTGCCTCATCTAAATTCACAAGCTATTTACGATATTTCTGAGATCGTTATGAAATAAATGGAATACATCAATTACGTATGCATTATGCGACATTAGCATTATCGTGACTGGCTTAGAGGGAAAATGAAATTACAGTAGTAATGAAATCAAAAGAACCACATCTTGATGTGATTACTTTCCCTTGAGTTCTTTTGTTTAGCAATTCAAACAATTAGAACATTTGAATTATTTTAGTTTAGAACATTTGAATTAATTGTTTAGCAATCATTCTACGCAATTAGAATATATAGTTACAATAGATTTGAAGCATTAAGACAGAATTTTTGTTGGATTTTTAGACGTTGTTTTTAAGAACTTCGAGTTGCTTCTATAGATAAAGAGAAATAATTCAAGAATTTCACAAAAAAAAAGTCAAAAGCTTATTGTTTTGATTCTGTGTGTGTTGAATTACATAAAAATTGTCTTTTTTTTAAACTGCACATTACTGTGCATTGCAAAATTACAGACAGCATTGTATGATCCAAACGCTTAATCAAGATAAGCGTTTGATCTGTACAACTAGTTTGAATAGTTTATTTCTTGTTTAGAATAGTTTAGGATGTCGTGAATTGTTTAGCATTAGGCATTCGTCTTGGATTCTGTGGTGTGACCCATCAGGGGCCGAGTAGTCAGTGATCTCGATAGGGCGATGGAAGCCTTTTGGTTAGCATCTGCAATAATGAGAGGGGAATTACATAGCCTGGATGAAGTTGAATCCTTTTCGATCCGCATATGGTACCTTCACCACCTACAACAGCCGGCCGACACAGTTTGCTACAACAGCCGGCAATCTCATTGAGCCATATGTTGCCAATGAGTTTATCACTTTCATTTTCGTCTTTCTGCAAAGCATACCGCTGAACGCAGGACACGCTGCCGCATTCTGTATGAGAAACACTTATCGAAAGAAAAATGGAAAAAAATTGTCACAATAGATCAATCATGGGTGTATTTAAATGATTGCAGAAAAAAAAAGGCCATTTATTATCATGAAAGAGGAGAAACAAATTTAAGTACATGGTTCACAGAATGGAAAGAAATTTTTTCTAAGGGATTCATGATTGTTGATGGTTTTTCATATAGTGGCAAGTTAAAAATAAAGAGAGTGGAAAAAATGTCAAGATTAACTCCAAATACTATCAGGAACATATTTTATAGCCAATTTTTCTGAATGAAATAATATCGCTTTACCAACAGTGCCAACAATCTGTGGAACTCCATCAAGACAAAGCTAGCAGTCACACATCAAAATCAACTGTAAATTTCCTAAATGAAATGAAACAAAAAAAACGGTATCAAGGCCATACCCTTCACTGATATCCCTACTAAATCGCCCGATGTATCACCTATGGATTTTTGTGCTTTCGGACTTTTAAAATCTGCGTTATCCAAACGTTACACCCTTACAGGACTCTGGAAAGCTGTTAAGGATAAATGGGATAGAATACCTCTTCTGACACTTCAAAAGGCATTATTATCCTGGAAATTACGGTTAAGAAAGATAGTTCAGAATAAGGGCTATCAAATAGAACATTTAAACACAAGAATTTAATGTAATTTAGTTTTGTGAATACAATATACATTGTCTAAAAAATGTGTGAACAGCCTCTGTAAACGAATAGATTTACACGAAAATTTTTAATTTCAAGAAATTTTAACATAAAACATTAACTACGCGCTTCTAAAGAATATACGTAAGACACATACATAGAAAATTATACTGACGCAACACAAACGAATCATTTAAACCCGGAAAGAAATCAGATCTGAGCTACCTATACCTCGCAGAGAGAATAAGGAAAGAAATATGTATAGATGTATGTTTTTTTCAACAAATACACATGTCCCCAAACACTTGAAAGTTAAAAGTTTTCGTGGACTATCGAGATCATAAAATTAAATGTGGTACGTGATATCTGTATAAGACCGCAGGATACTTATTTTCATCCAAATATTGGAAGTAAAGTATTTAGATCAGTGTTAAATTCATTATAAGTTGTTAAAACTTCACATAAGGGTTTAGTGTTGACGATTTAATTAAAACCAGGGTAAAACTAAAGGACATACAATAGACATCTTTGTCTATGATTTTGATGCATTCAGAGATTTATTTCAGTTAAAAAAATTGTTTTTAATAAAAAAAATCGCAGTTTTCCATTTTTTAATTTTTGGACAATTTTTTTTACTTTACTGAGGAATGTAAAAAAGTGCTAGCTTTAAATTACACCACATTATTTTTTAGAAAAATCTCTTCATCAAGGATAAATTTTAAAAGTGTCTTACATTTAAAGAAATGACAGAGAAATCTGAAAATTGTACGAAATTACCAATTTCCACTTTTGTTGATCCCTTCGATTCAGAGAATGAGATACTAAATTATATTCTGACGTTTTCTGAGAAACATTTTTTAATTTTTAAATTTGATTCAATAACGTACTGAAGTATGATGTCAAAACCAGTTTACTTTTAATACTAAAAATTCGAAATTTGTGTGACTTTCAACTTTAAAGTAAAAATAATACCAAAATATACATATCTGAAAGCTAATATTTTGCAGTTGCAAATTACTATATGACTTACTGTGTGATTTACAATGTGTTAAACTGATTGATTTTCGTTAAACTCGGTGTGTGTATGTGTGTGATATGTTTTCCACTACGAATTTGCTAATTTTGCATGTAATCGCACATTTATCTTATAAAACTTTGTTTTTAGAAAATTGATAGAATTTATATCTATTCACAATTGCTTAGTTAATTTTAATTTTGAGCAAACATGAAATAAATTTTATGGAATAAAATAAATTTTTGTATGGAAAAAAATTTTACACAACTGAGAGCTTCATCATCAATCCCACTGGAGTGTATTTTACAAATATTGATTATATGTTATAACATAAGGTTCCATCGAATAAATGTTCTTTACTTTTCTGTATGACAACAGTTCTTTGTTAATTTTTTTTTTCATTAAACTATTTAAGGTGTACGCATACATTAGAAGATTTTTTTTTAATTTTGACCTTAAAAATCCAGTTTTCTTACCACAGGCAATTGGTGAATTCTTAAACTCATTTCAGGGAGAAAAAGTCAGATTGTACAAATAATTAATTATCTAATTAAGATATAATAAGCAAATTAGCATGTTTTTTGAAACATTATATCTCAAATTCGAATTTGTTCAGAAAGACCATTCTTGTTGGAAATTATTTCTAATATTATTCTTCATGTTTTGGATCTCCATCAAGTTGCTTGAAGATATAGTTTTTATTTTTTACAATTTTTTATTCAAGGAAGCGTAAAAAAAAATCACCATTTTTTCAGGAACATCAACATTTGAAAAATCCATTTCTTAACTAAATACTCTGATTGAGGCTCAAAACATTTACTGTATTATATGGATCATAGTGATGCAAAAATAATTAGGATAGATGAAAACTCACTGTGGTGTTATCACGTTTTAAACGAAGCAAAAGTACAGTTGTTCAGAAATCGAGTTTAAATTTTTGGAAACATGTCTCTTCATGGTGACAGTAGCTAACGAAAACCCTTGTAACTAAAAAACTATTTCGAATATTTGTAACAACTTGGCCTCCTTTGAAAACTGGAGTGAAGTCTCTGTGTGAAGTTTCTGTAGTGAAGTCTCTGCTGTGAAGTGATACTTAATGTGTAAAACCATAAAACTAAAATATTGGAAAATATTTTGAATTGATAAAAAATATATTGACATTCTGGTCGATTTTCGTGATTTCTAGTGAAAACATACACGTTAAAACCGACTAGCTAATTATAGTAGCATAAGATTGCTATCGTGATTAGCTTATATTCATTTTAGTATTATTTTTTAGCCTATTATAATTATCTAAAATCACTTTAACGAACAGGAATAAAAATAAATTATTTATGTATAAAGACAATACAACGGATATATCTTAGTTGTGTGGAGCAACTAGTGAATAATAAGAAAAAGAATGAGATAAGCATTTAATTTATCCTGCAGACATTTACAAACTGAAATTCAAGTTACCTCAACAAGAATTTTGCCTTTTAATTACACTTGATTTAGATAGACATGAAATTTAAAATACAATTGTGAAACAAAAACTTTGAAGCCAACATATATATGAATTGTGACCTTAAATATGAGCTAAAACACTTTATCATTATGGTTCTTTATTAATTTTTGTGTGTTCGAGTTCTGATAAAAACTTTCAAAATTAGATCGCTCAGCAAACAATGACTATTAAGTGACACAAACAAAAACAATCACAAAAATAGAGGTATCATTTGTAAAAGTAATTTAAAAGTAAATTCGAGCAAATTTCTAAAATTTCGAACAATGCCGCCATGGATAGCCCTAACCATAAACCTAACTCCCCTCCAGCTTGACTGAACAGTTGCGTTACTCCAAATTTCGGTAACTGCTCGTACACTATGTGATTCGAAATTCGGAAGAATATTTTAACTCGAGCAAGTTTTGCTCGTTGAAAGTACCTATCAAATTTGAGTCGCATATTTTCATAGTCACTGTCATCAAAATAGTCGACATTTTCAAGAATTTGTTTTAGCATTCTTGTTTTACTACTAAAAAATATATCAGTTACTATGAGTTCATCTGAATCTCTTGTGGAGTTTATTGGGTATCTATAGGTTCCTCTGTGTTCATCTGAGTCTCTTTTCGACAGGTGCAATTCAGATTCAGCTTCCTTACGAATGAAAAATTCCCACGAGGGCCATAATGCTGTAGATAATTGAACATTGTAATTGGTGGAGATGCATGGCAGAGGACACTTACACGGAGGTCCGTTTCTCCCCAAGCTGAAATGAACCTTTTCCAAGCAACACACATCATTCGGATCAGTAAGATTACAGTGTTTTAGGTCTCTGATCATGATAAGAGTTCGATCAATGCACCCACATTTTGCATAGTTTATTTCTTGGATACACCGCCTCACACATTCGTCCTGGTTGCTAAACTGTGACTCATTACCAAAAGAGTAGTCAACGCAGTGATCTCGATAGGGAGACGACAGTCTCATCATTTGCGTGTTTCTTACAGACACAGATGTCTCGAATCCAGGATAG
This sequence comes from Metellina segmentata, assembly GCA_947359465.1. Lineage (NCBI taxonomy): Eukaryota > Metazoa > Arthropoda > Arachnida > Araneae > Tetragnathidae > Metellina > Metellina segmentata. Next base: position 30,539,828 of record OX375876.1, on the reverse strand, counting down.
ATGTTGAATCCGCTTCCTTCCGGATCTGGTAGATCTCTTGCATCGTGAAACACGATTCTTATACCTACAGTATGGGAATCGTGATACATCCATGTTTCTGTATTAAGAGTTAGATGTAGTTCACTTGGATTGGCAATGCTGGGAAACATCAATGCGCGTACCTTTCTTATATTGAAAGTGAAACAGTTTCCATATCGGAGGCTCTGGAATAGAGTGAAATTCTCAGGTGAGCAAATATAACCGTTGAAAGAGCATTCTTTTATGAAATATTCCGCTTGGTGTCCTACTCTATATCGCTTTTCCTCACTCATGGCATAGTAGTCCACAAAAAATTTTAATTTCAAATGCCTTTGGGGGTCATAAGTTCCATTTCTTAGATCAATACACGACAGTAGTCCTTGTCGTTCGGAAATAACAAGTGGTGTACCTCCATCAAATGAATCAGGATTCAACCCAATAGGAAAGTTTTGCTGACTAAATCTGTATCTGTTTAAGTTACAAAAGGTAACTGCAGGAATGTCGACAAGCCGACTGTTTTCCTCCCGTACATTTAGAACAATGGGGTATTGAAAGTACAAGTTCGAAAATGTAAACACTTTGTAACTGCTACCAGCTAGTCCTGCTACCAGTACCAAGAGCCAAAAATATTTACAGGCGAGGCATTGAGATTTTCCAATTTTTGAAATAACCACAATGTTTGAATCCCTCAATAACATTTTTCGATTTTAAAGGAGTAAATCAGTGTTTTTGGACTGATTTGGAAATATTACCTCCAAAATGAGTTCCAACACTGAAACAGGAAGAACATAATTTTCGTTCGTTAACGATAATACAACTGTATCAAACTTTCTGTTTAGGACATTTAACAATAATTGGTTTTCTTTTAGCTACCATAGCTCTTATGGAACAAAATATATTTATCATTGCATAGTACTCGATGTTTTCAGTTTCATCCAAACATTCAAAATCAAAAGAATATAAATATAAGAAAAACTCTTAAATCTCGGCATTAGTCTAGTAATATTTTTTTTACTCAGACAACCACTCATAGAGCTTGAATTGGAAAATCTAACGGTTAATGGAAAACATGAAAGCAAGAAGTTAAGAAATCAGATCACAAATATTTAAATCCGCTACTGAAGTGATTTCTTATAAACTGAAATTTGGTTTTCACTTTAGATGATACATTCTTGCTACTAAGTTTCATAACTCCAATACATTCATTGATTAGTCATACATTATTCTTTTAAGCAATGCTTCTTGTTGTTTGAAATATTTCGGTAGTGAAGTTAAAACTTATTATTTTTCATTCTCTGATGTAAATCCATCTCTTCCCTAATTATTGTAATTACTGATTTTACCACGGAACATTCATACACATCAGCAATTATCAAAGTAATTCTCTGTACTTCGAATTGATGACTTTGGATAGGTTATTGAATAATATATTAGAAAATATCTTACAGAAAGGGTAATGATCTCACATCTATTGACAGAATCCGCTAGAGCAACTTCCAGTTTAATAAAATCGTCTTTGTGAATACAGGGCATTTCGTCTAATTTTATAACGGGTTGCTTTGTATTTTGAAACTGGTTAGTTAGAAATTCATAGATCCATGACTACCGCTCATGTTTAAAAAAGTGCTTAAGCAAAGAACGAATAAAATAAGTTTATAACTTCTTGAGTTAATCATAGCTTTAACTTAACGTGGACTCTGGGTCTGGTCACGCTAATAGTGCATAATAAAGTATGTTTAGAGTAGTTTGTTTCGAATGTCCATTAAAACGTCGTTCTCTGTTCTCAAAAATGTAAAAAGAGTTCCAGAAAATACATTTAGAGCAAATTTAATTTTTTTTAGTAATCCATAATCAACTTTATAAGTGGTTTCGATTATACATATTGTCCATTGATCTATTAAGATCGGATCACGTTTGCTAATAACGACATACCTCGTCATCAAAGTTCTGTAAAATATTTTATTACGAGTATATACACTCATTGCCTAAAAAATTTACAAACCAAGAAATAATTGTGGGATTGTAACGAAACTTGGCACGAAGGTACATGTCGGCCAGATATGCAAATGATTAGAAATGCAGCGTGATTGCGCATTGCGTAATGCCATTATAGGGCGTTGAACTTCACCCTCCTTGGAGTATAAAACAGGTAAGCAGAGTTTGAGTGTACTTAATCTTTTGCAAAGGAAACACTGTGGTAGACATGCCGTTACGCCGCCATCGAAGACAATATGAGCAGCTATCAGAGTTCGAGAGGGGAAGAATCATCGGGATGATGGAAGCTGTATGCTCAGCTCGGCGAGTAGCTCGTCAAGTAGGCCGTTCTGAGTTATAATTCTAATACCTAACCTAATATATGTAACCTAATATGAAATAATTTTTTCTTTCCGTAAACTTTAAAAAAATTCACGTTTGGTATCACAAAAACGATTTTGCTGATAGCAAGATACGATGCTATCAAGATATTGCCGATTTTTTTATGACGATATCAAGAGTCAGTTTCTTGCAAAGGACGATATATATCGTCAGTCAAGGTATGGTCAATTTTCTTCCAATGACTAGCTACATAATCGATACAACCACCAGTAGGTTTAAAGTCGAACAGGAGCAACTCAATGTCAACGGTTTAGCATCAACCCCTAAGGAAAGAACCGAGGACAAACACCTCACCACTTTTGAAGCACTGTCAGATGACGAGGATCTCACCTGAGATGGAACCCCACTCTCCAAACTTTCACACCACGCTAAGAAAGCATTTGACACCGCAACAGTCTAGTTCCATGCGTGACTCACACTACAAGTGAGCTAAACTTGAATCTTAAAGCTACCATAAAAAATTATTATTACAATAAAATGAGATTTGCAACTTGTTTTACTTCAGTAAAGGTTTAATTTATACATATTAGTTACTAAATTTCATTTATCTTACTGGGTATTCTCTGTACATAGGGACTGAGCTGTGACCCACACTACATGAAAGGGAAGTGATACTTTGATTAAGTACAAAAACTCTTGTTTCTTCCTCTGTTGATTATCAAAACATTTTGTTTTAAAATTATTGTTACTTCCAATAATTGTACTTTAATAGCAGGTTATTAATAGATTAATTAAATATATAATTAATTTATGTCATGACATTTTGTTTGTGACTCACACTACATGGCAAATGTGACCCACACTACACTTCACAAAAACATTTTTACTGACAATTGAAACACTAAGAAGGCATACATTAGAAACATTTTTATTGACAGTTGAAACACTAAGAAAACATACATTACAAACATTTTTCTTAATCTTGAATAGTAAAATATAGAAAACATATTATCCCCATGCTTAAGTCATTGAACATAACATTTAAAAATATATAGTGCATTCGTTTATCAAATGCTGATTCAGGGAGTCTATTTACTGAATGATCACTAAAATCAATTTCAGATATGTCCTCTGTTAAAGGCAAAGAAAAATTTAAAGTGTCTTTATCAAAGCGCAAAAATTTGATTGTTAGTGTGATTGATATGAACGCACTTTCTTGCATGTGGATATAAACTCTACTTTTGATTCCGGGTATTGCCAAATTCTAAAACATAAACTTTGTGTCCACTTTTGAATACAGAAGTTTGACCTATTAAGTACATAATTTTTTAGAAAATATGAATGAAAATCTAACTTCAAAATTCTGTGTTATGGTGTACTTTGGCATAGAATTAGCCAACAGATAAAATGTGCCCTCACGTACGCGACGGCCTTTGGTTGGATTAAGTTTCGAACTCGCGACCCTCCGGTTGCTAATCTAATCTGAATTGGGCTAACCCCCCACCCCTTTACGCGTTTTTGTTGAGTAATTTATTTTTTAAAGTTTATGATTAGTAATGTGTTTCAAACTACCACAGTTAAATGTACAATACCTGTTTTAACTGTTGCATTCAGATTTGCATTTTCCCACACACTAGTGCTCAGGTGTTGCTTCGTCATCTGACCGTGGTTCAAAATTACGAGGTGTTGTCCTCGGATCTTTCCCTTGAAGGACTGATCCCGGACCGTCGTCAATAGCCCGTTGTGTTGCTCTAGTATGACGTTAACTAAAATTACCATTACCATTACCATCCCACACACTAGTCTTATCACCGACAGCATAGATGTAAATTGAACAAATCAGATTTTCTAGTTACAGAAATACGAATTATATATAGCCTACCAAAGTCTAACAATATTTTAATCAATTCTGTTGACTGAAGATTGACCATAAAATTGAGTTTACTACACTTTATACTCACGAATCGTTTTAACTCCATTTAAGTACAATAACTTTACTTCTTTTGAGTCGCATATTCTGATTAATCTCTGGTTTTTTTTTTCTGTGATGAATGTTTGATTGCCAACCGAAAATCTCAACATATTTCCTAGAATTGGAAGTTCGTTATTGACTTGTTTCAAGTGCAAGTTGAACTGAAATGGTGTAAAAACTATTTGGATGTTTTGAAAGTGTGGATTAAATCAAAGGAAAGATCCGAGGATAACACCACGCAAATTTGTACCACGGTCAGATGACGAGGCAACACCTGAGCTGTGGATTACAAGGGAAATTAGTTTTTGAAAAACACTCTTATGTAGTAAAAATTACTAAAAGGCTTTTCATCAATAAAAAGAGAAAAGCTCAATTGGAAGAGCAACTGATTTGAAACCGGAGGGTTGCAAGTTTGGATCCAGCCAAAGACTGTGATGTACAAAGGGGCCTGGTACACGTTCAATCTGTCGGGGCCTCGAATGTTCTCACGTCGGCGTGACGTGGAAGTTTGGAGAGTGGGGAGCCAGCTCAGATGTTGTTCTCGTCATCTGACCGTGGTTCAAAATTACGTGGTGTTGTTCTCGTCATCTGACCATGGTTCAAAATTACGGGGTGTTGTCCTCGGGATCTTTCCTTTGGGGATTGATCACGGACCTCGCCAATAGCCCACTGTGTTGAAACTGCTCTGACTGAACACTGCTCATTTCTGATTTAGGAGAACGCATTCACTCATAATCAATATTCGATTCACAACTTAATAAAAAATTAAAAATTAATTAATGTAATTGTGATTGTTTTGTACAATATCAATGCGAATGCGCTGTGTGTTATTAATCTAAAATACACTCGACACTATTTGTAACAAAAATAGTCATTTTGATAAAGAATATCTTAAACAGCAATTATTTAGATGATATTTTCATTTATTATGCAGTCAATTGGCCAAATGGGCTCTACTTTTTATGAAAAGGACTAAAAAATCAATTTCGTCGTGTAACTGAACTGTAGGAACCTATAATATAAATCATTCTAAGAGTTGTTTGAAGATTAACATATTTTACAATGATTTTGTAAGAAATATGACTGCCTTTTAAACGTGATTGGTATACACGGAAGAATAATCTATAGATAATTCGTATCTGACCGATATTAAATTTCTATGAAAACATGACTAGGCAAAATAATCAGTTTCGTATCATGACTAATTTATAAAATAACTTTTGAGAAGAATTTGGGTGATTTGAGCACTCATTGCTCGATCAGGGTACATTAAAATTAACATAACCATTACATTGAGAAACATCTATTTTTGAAACCACTTTGATTGTCTAATAATGTCAAATAACTTCAGAAAAACATTTTTAATTTACAAATTATAAATGAAGGCAGATAATAATTTTACATCCTTTTTAATTGTTTTAAATTATTCGTTAAATGACTTTTAAACACACAAGTTTATTTCTTAAGTCGTATGTTTAGTTTGATATAATACAGAACGATCGAATATTTTCCGCTAAAGGGTATAGTGATGTTTGATAAGAATACACAAAGTAATTTAAAAGCAATTTTTTAGATAAACTTTAAAGGTAAGTTAGGAATACCAAACAAATTTTACATAAGCATGTATTGTTGCTAGTGGTTTTTATAATCGCAAAGTCGACGCTTGGACACTTCTTCAAAAATGCCAGCTCTTGCTCGGACGCATGTTGACAAAACGACTCTTGCGATGAGGTCCTCTTCAGTGGCTACGGAGGACTTGCAAACAAGACCTTTGAGGAAGAAATAAATAGGGGCAAGTCGGGTGATCGTGGTGTCCAATTGACGGTTCCACCCTGACTAGCGCCCTAGTTTAAGGCAAAAAGTTCCTTTTGTTTCTGTATCTATGACGTATATCTTTACAGTTTGTCTAAGACCTCCAGACTCAACCTGTATAACAGTGTAACCCAACTTGACCAGGTACTTTATGGTATTCAAAGAATCATTGCAAAGGTTCCAAGGGCAAGCTAAAGATCCAAGGACAACGCCATGTATTTCTGAACCAAGTTCAGAAGACGAAAACAACACTTGAGCTGGAACACTCTTCACTCTAATATTATATCAAATGAAACACTCTAATATTATCTAAAATATATCAAATGACTAAAATTTGATATTGGGGTTTAGTTGTGTACTTGTACCTGACAGCGCTGATACTTTATATGCTGTTTACCAACAACCAAGGGTACAGCTAAAATCAAATAACTTTAACGTAGCCTAATAAGCTATAGTACGAGTAGAATCATCTAATCTGTACTGCAGACTGTTTGGCAGAAAAAAATTAAACCATAGTTGTTTTACTCTCTGTGCTTGACCATTTTATAGAAAAAATTACACACAATTTCTAACAATCTAAACAAAGCAGCCATGGAGACTCCTAACCACAATCCTAGTTCACCCCCAACAATACTGAAAAGCTGAGTTGCTTTGAATTTTGGTAGTTGCTCATAAATCTGGTATTCCGAAACTGAAAATATTATTTTTATTCTGGCAAAACTTTTGCGAGTACTTTGCATCATTTCTTCGACCGAACCATTACCTGTGGCAAAATGCTTGTAATTTTTTGAGATAAAAGCGTGAGAAGGCCACAATGCAGTAGATAATAGAACTTTGTAATTAGTAGATATGCAAGACATTGGACAGTTACAAGGAGGACCGTTTTCTGTAAGGCTCTTATGGACATCTTCTAAGCAGCACACATCTGTGGGATCGGTTAAATTGCAGTGCCTCCGATTATTACTCATGAAAAAAATTGGGTCAATGCAGCCACAATTTGAATAGTTTATGTCTTGCAAACACCGCCTCACGCATTCGTCTTGGTTTCTAGTGTCATTCGAAGCAGAGTAGTCGACGCAGTGGTCTTGATACGGAGATGGTAGTCTTCTGGTCATAATCGGTCTTACAAAGAGAAATGTTTCGAATCCTTGTTGTATGGTGAATCCATTGCGTTCTGGATCTGGTCGTTCGTTTGTATCGTGGAAAACCACTCTTGCACCCACGGTGATAGTATCGGTGTGATAGTAAATAGGTTCCAAGTTAAGAATAAGTTCAAGTGCTACTGGAGCTTGAATGCTAGACAACTTCAACTCGTCTATGTGTATTTTGTTTAAAGTAAAACAGTTGCCATAGCGTAGGCTTTGGATGAGAGTGAAGTTCTCCGATGAGCACATTTCACCATTCAAGGAACAGCTCTGAAAGAAATCCTTGGCTTGGTGACCCTTTTCAAACCGTTCTTCATGACTTAAGGTAGAGTACATCATCAAAAATTCCGACTTTGAGAACATCTTTGTGTTATACGTTTTGTTCGTCAGTTCCTTGCAAGACAATAATTCTTTTTGTTCGGAAATAACAAGGGGTGAACCTTCTCCACATGTATCATAAGGACAACGGTCTATTACATTATCCTCGTTAGGTTCATCTTCAAATCTCGTAATCCTATTTAAATTGCACAAGGTAAGGGTAGAATGTCGGGAGTAGTGATTTTGCTCCACTCGTATGTTTAGAACAATTGGGTATTCAAAGTACAAGTTCCAGAAAGTATACGCATGATAACTGCATACAAATAAACCGGTTCCGAATATTGTTAACCAAAAAACGTTGCGAACGGGAATTGAATGTTTCCCAACCTTGGAAATGTTAGACATGTCAGGATCTTTCAAAATCGTTCTCTTCCACGGAAAGTATTTGCCTTTCGAGAGAGTATTACTTGATGAATCGTGGGATATTTTTATCTAAATTTCATCACCATCACTATTGTTATTACACTTATTTTCGCTGCTAAACATTATTGAAAATTTTGTTGAACGCTTTGAAATAGTTTTTGAGCTGTAGATTAATTTAGGTACATTAATGAAAAATAATTATCCCTCTTTTTAAATTTTTTCCTCACTTACTGGTAAAACTATATTCATTTTCCAAGTTACTCGAATATATTTGAGATATATATACTTGAGATAGAACAAATAGTTTTATCAATATACAATATAAAGAATGTACATTTCTATTATCTTCGCTGACTTCGAATGATCAATACACTTACGTATTGTAGAATTCAATTTCACAGTTATTAAAAATTCTAAAATGAAAGTATTTTAATACTTAACGCCATTTATAAGATGCACTTATTTTCACTTATAAGACATACGACTTTCAAAACTAAAAAGGTACTACTTTAATCGCCTTCAACAAACAACGAGCATCTGTTAAATATAAGGCCTGCCCATTTAGTACAGCCTTGCTCTAACGCAGCAGAGAACATTCTAAACTGATAAATATGAGACTGACCAAATGTGCATAAATAATAATTAAATTGATTTAGGTCTTAACGTGTGCATCTGTCCCAAGCAACAGTCACGATTATAGAACGAATTTGAATAAACTTTTATATTATTTTCAATTACCATTTCTCTTTTGAGATGAGTCGTTGTGAGAATTATATTGGAGATGGCTATCATTCAAATAACAAGTTCTTTTAGTCAGAAAAGTTCACTCTGTATAATTAGCAATATTGGTTTATTTTTTATACTAATCTATTATTCAAAAGTAATTAGTATGGGTTTACTTCGATTGAAATAATTCGTTCAAAGCGAGCTGTATGTCACTATTGTAAAAGAGTAATACAACAAAATACAAAAAAACAAGACGAACATTTTACAATAGTTGGAAAATGATTATTTAGAGGCCTAAGTAAAATAATAAACACTTGTGATGTTCTACTATACAGTGTGATTCTTAAGTGAGTATACAATTTCAACGCACTATATAACAGTGACAATGTAAGATATTTTATGTTTCCATTAAGATAAGTGTAGGTGAATGTTTTTTAGACACAGTCACAGATGTTCTATCCGGGCACCCTTAGTTACAATACACACATCGAACTAGTAACCCATTTTTGCCCAGATGCGTGTTAGGATATCTGAAGCAAGTGCAGTGATAGTGTTTGCGATACGCTGTTTCAACTCCGCTTGATCAACAGGAAGAGGAGGGTTAAATACAAGTACGTTATCCACTATGTAGACCCAAATAAAAATGTCGCATGGTGTTCAATCAAGGCATCTGGGTGGCCATTGGGTTAGTGGCATGCTGTAGTCGGCGTTTTGTCCAATCCATCGGTGATAAAGATGTTAATAGAGGTCATTTTACATGTCACCAGACCATTGTGGTGATGCACCATCCAATTGGAGAAAAAAGTTTTTCGACTGTATCATCCAATTGGATGAAAAAAGGTGTTTAGTTAGGTAAACTTTTTGACTACATCTGCCGATACACTCGGTCGTCCTGGCTTTGGAACTTTGCAAAAACAGCACGTAGTTTCAAATTTTTTAAACCAATCGTAAGATAATTTTCTGGTTGGAGGTTCTTTTCCAAATCGTGATCGAAAATGCCGTTGCACAACAGACAGATTCCGTTTTGCTCAATTCAATAACACAAAACGCCTTCTCCACTGTAAAAATAGCCATTTCCACTGACTAGTCACGTGACACGCTCACTATAGCCTACGTCACTTCGCTCTGGAGTCGATGGCTCTGGAGGGGGAAACAAACTTTATGAGTATACCTACCAAACAGTTCGCATTTGGGGACAATGTCTTAAACTGTTCCTGTTTCACATCATCTGGAAACTGTATACGTACTTATGAATCACCCTCGTATAATTCCATATTTGCAACCTTCCCTGCATGATTTCTAACCAGTTTCGACTTTATTGACCAATATAGTACTTTACAAAGTATTGTATTCTAAGGAAAGGAACAAAAGATTATTTCTAAAGGTTGTAAAATCAATTTATTTTTCCTTCCGATAAAGGTGCATTTATTTAGCCATATGAGAGCCTGGCGGTAGTCTTGCGAGGTATTTCGTCATTAGCAGAGCTGATCAGATCTTGTTGGACGAGATACCTCGTCATTAAAAGAAAACACAATCACTATAAGAAAACTGACCAGGTATTGATCTGGAAACTGGCTAGGTATGATAGTCATCGTAAACAAATTCGGCAATGTCTTGATTACGAGATATCTCGTCTAAACTTTTGGAGAGTTAAGTGTGTTTTACGGTTAACGAAATACTACACCAGCTGGAGGCATCGTTATGTTCATACACAGGGTTAAGAATAATACAGTTACAAAATGAAAATATATTTATTTTACGGAAGGGTGTACATTGCAAATGGTAGAAATGTTGAAATCGTCGGAAAATTTTATTTGTTCAAAAGCTGACAGGTGGTTACTGTTCATAGTGACAATTAATGTTACCATTGAATATTTTTTTTATTTGTCATTTGTTTACTCTTTTCTACAACTGACCATCAATCGCTAAACCTTTTTAAGTTATTATTTAAATGTACCTCAAAACATTGTTGAATTCATTTAATCCTTCTGTTTCTGTTGTTGGAAAAGGAACTCAGGCTGACGCCGTGATGACAAACAGAAAACAAGATTTAATAACAAAAGAATAAATGAAGACGCGCTTGCGTCCTGCTTGTTGACAATACAGGAGCATGAACTATAAAATGCGCATGAAGCGCCGAGAGGAAGTAAACAAAAGTATCGCCCTCTGGCGGATTTGCGCGTCACATCCATGTAGGCTGAACATACTCCCACCCTCAGGACCTCAGTCCTGATACTTGGGTAAGGGTATCACCTTCACGATTGAGCGCTTGAAAGTTCCAAGCCGTGTCTGTATGGAGACTGTCCGAACTAGTCCGTCTTGTCCTGGATGGACTGCAACAACACGTCCTAGTGGCCACGTCAGTGGAGACGTTTGCAGATCTTGTAGGAGAACCATGTCGTCCACGGCAAGATTAAGTTGCTTGGACTGCCACTTCTTACGGGGTTGAAGAGAAGTGACGTACTCTTTGCTCCACCTCTTCCAGAATCCTCGTCTTAGGTTTTGAAGGAGCTCCCATCGGGACTTCAAGGACCGAGAGGCAATAGGATCATCTGGAATTGAGCTTAAAACATCTCCTGTAATGAAATGAGAAGGAGTGAGGGTGTTTATGGATTGAGTGTCAGACTCATTCACATAAGTGAGGGGTCTTGAATTTAAGATAGCCTCAATTTGTGCGAGAATTGTAGCAAGTTCTTCGAATGTTAAGAGTGTTCCGCACAAAATGCGTTTTAGATGAAATTTCGCTGACTTAATTGCAGCTTCCCAAACACCACCAACGTGAGGAGAGGCTGGTGGAATCATATGCCATTCAATAGTGGATTTTGTCAGATGATGTGACACAGCTTCGTTATCTTGAATGGTAGACATGAATTGATATAGTTCATTTAACTTTCTACGGGCACCCACAAAATTAGTACCATTGTCACTATATATGTGTCGGGGGTTACCTCGACGAGCGGGGAAACGTCTAAGTGCGGCTAAGAAAGCATCAGTTGTGAGATCGCTAACGGCCTCAATGTGTACAGCTTTTGTAGCCATGCAGACGAATAGTGCGATGTAGCCCTTAGTTGTTTTAGAGCCACGACCCTTGTTAAATTTAACTTGAACTGGGCCAGCATAATCAATTCCACAGCTGAAGAAAGGTCTCTCTAAAGTTACACGGTGTTCAGGCAAATTACCCATTTGCTGTGGCGCTGTTGAAGCCTTGAATCTGCAGCAAATCAAACACTTGTTGACACATTTATTAATGATTCGTTTAGCTCCGAGTATCCAGTGAGACTGTCTGATAATATGAGAAAGCAACGTAGGCCCGGCATGCAAATGAGTGATATGACGCTCCTTCACGAGTAATTCGCTAATTTTATGTTGCGAGGGAAGTATAATTGGATGCTTGATATTAAATGTTAATGGTGAATTTTGAATACGTCCTCCCACCCGTAGAAGACCGTCAACATCTACAAATGGGTTTAGTGAACGTAATTGACTTTTCTTTGGTAAAGGTTTTTTCTCTTTTACTGATTTCAAATCCTCAAAAAAATAAAGTTCTTGAATCCAAAGATTTATAGCTCGTTCGGCTGTGTGTATTTCTGTTAATGAGAGAGGTACAGAACGTTTCGATTGGTCATTGTGTTGAATTCTTTGACTATCAATACGTTTCTTGCAATTCTTAATAAATCGTTGGCAGTATGCAACAATGCGAATAAGTTTAGATAAACTTGAAAAATGTTCGAAAAGATTTGTAAATAGATCATTAGATTTTTGAAGATGACAACTGAATACCGGATCAGATCTCTGCTCGGCGTCGACTTCTTTGTAACCGTCTGCCTTAAGTTCGGTTTTCGGCCAACTCTCTTCGTTAAGAGCAAGAAAGTCTGGACCTTCCCACCACAATTTGCATTGTTGCAAGCTCTCAGGAGGAATGCCTCGAGATGCAATATCTGCCGGATTTTCTTTGGAAGGAACATGATGCCAGTGTTTAGTGGGTACTAATTCAATGATTTGAGATGTTCTATTGGCAACAAACGTTTTCCATTTTCGTGGATGTGCGTTTAGCCAGGAGAGAACCACCTTCGAATCAGTCCACGCAAACACTTCAAATTTGTATTTGCTTAGAGTGTTCAAAACTGCTTTGAGTAACTTGGATAATAAATGTGCACTGGAAAGTTCAAGTCGCGGTATTGAAACTTGTTTGATGGGCGCGACTTTAGTCTTAGCAACTAAAAGATGAACCTTTGCAGTGTTGTTGTGAACTTGACGGCAATATACAGCAGCCGCATAAGCCAATGAAGATGCGTCGCAAAAACCGTGTAATTGTATAACACACTCGCTGTTGATGATTACACGTCTTGGGATGTTGCAGTGATTTATCTGACTAAAAGTACTTTGAAATTTGATCCACTCGTTCACTAAATGTGGTGGAATATGTGTGTCCCAGTCTCCTTTCGTGAGCCACAATTTTTGATAAAATATTTTAATCAAAATAGTGCAAGGAGATAAGAGTCCTAATGGGTCAAAAATGCGGGCCGACTCTGAAAGTACACTTCGTTTAGTTAAAGGGGTAGTTAGCTGTAAAACAGCTTTGAAATTGAAGTTATCCTCTTTGTGGAGTCCCAAAACATTCCTAAAACCTTAGAACTTTCTTTTGGAATGATTTCAAAATTGGATTCATGTGATTTGTGATCACGAAACTGAATTAATAATTCGGATGAATTTGAATTCCATTTTCTCAAATGAAAACCATGTGCTTCAAAAAGGGAAGTAATTTTCTTACAAATTGATGCAGCTTCGTCCACGGATTCAGCTCCACTGAGCAGATCATCCATGTAGAAGTCTTCTTGAATAATGCTAGTCATTTCTGTATCATCGCTAACCTGGAGCGATATTTGTTTCAAGCATCTTGTTGCCAAAAATGAAGCAGATGAAGTGCCATATGTGACTGTGTTTAACTTGTATTCCCGAATTGGATCATTGGGATTATAGCGCCAAAGTATGCGTTGAAAATTTTGATCTTCGTCAGCTACTAAAATTTGTCGGTACATTTTTTCCAAATCTGCGGTAAATACCACTTTTGGAATTCGGAAACTTAACAAAATTTCGAAAATGTCCCTTTGTAATTTAGGGCCTACTCCTAGAATGCTATTTAACGAAACGCCATTGCTACTTTTACTTGATGCGTCAAATACAACGCGTGTTGAAGTTGTTAGGCTGGATGGTTTCAAGATAGCGTGATGAGGGAGTATGTACTTGCCCTTACAAGGAGTGTCTGATGACTGATCATTTTCGATGACTGTCATGTGACCTAGCTGTTCATATTCCAGCATACAATTTTTGTATTGCTTTTCAAACTCGTGATTAATTGCAAATTTTCTTTCCATTGCCAAGAAACGTGAAAGTGCTGCAGGTTTAGAGTCACCTAAGCTGATATGTGTTTTATAGAAAGGGAGTTTAACCACAAAACGACCGCTTGGATTGATGGAATGAGTTTCCTTAAAATGTGTTTCGCAAAATTGCTCTTCTGGTGTCAAAAGATTCTTTTTCGTGTTCTCTATTTCTTCCATCTGCCAAAACCGCTGAAGCTCTGTATCAATGTTTAACTCGAACACATTAATGTGTGTAGAAGCATTTGTTTTGGAATAATTTTCAGGCAACTTCCCGGAAATGAGAAATCCGAGAGTTGAGTTCTGTGCAATTAAATTGCTGTTTTGAGATACTATTTTTTCCGGTAAAAGAATAGAGAAAAAATAGTCTGCACCAATAATTAAATCAATTTCTTTTGGAATGTAAAACTCAGGATCTGCAAGTTTGAGGTTTTTTAAGTGTTGGAAGTCTTGGTGATTTATTTGTTTTGCAGGTAAAGGACCTGTCAAATTATTCAAGATGAAAGCGTTGATATTTAGTTCTGCCTGTGAATCATTTCCAGAATGTAATGTTAAACAAACCGACCCCTTGGTGAAACCAACTGGCGTCTTGCCTAGCCCTTTAACCGGATATCTATCCTTTTTTCTGACTACACATAAATCTTTCAATACGCCCTCTCGCACCATGGTAATTTGACTTCCGCTGTCGAGAAGAGCTGTAACATGTTTACAATTTCCTTCACTGTTGCTTACTGTTAATTTCGCTGTTGGGAGTAGAGCGCACAAATTTGTTGTATCGGGAGAAACTTCTTTCCCCGTCAAGTGGTTAGAACTCGGCTGCGGTTCAAGGTCAGTTTCTGGGGGTTCTGTCGCAGAGTTACGACTACGTGAAAATGCTGAATGGGACCCTTGGATCTCTCGCATAAATAACTGCTGTGTTTTTCTCCACAATTCTTGCAACTACTTAACTTACACTTGTAGTGATTATGACTCGTTGAAATTAAACAGTTCTGGCAAATTTTATTACTTAATACGAATTGCTTCCTTTCTTTTACGCTTAGGTTTTTGAATTTAAAGCATTTGTACAAATAATGAGGGTTTGAACATAGTGAACAGTTGTTACCGTTGTTATTTACGAAACTTTTATTGCGAAAACCCTTTTCTTTGTTGTCGATTGAAATGTCATCGCCTTGATATAATTCTAATGACGCACACCTGTTATTTAGGAACTCTAAAAACCTTTCGAAAGACGGAAATTCGTCTTCGGTTGTGAGTTGTGCCCATGCTTGGCGTGTTTTAAAATCAACCTTTTGCAGTAATATAAAGATTAACCATGGATCTTTTGTAGTTGCCTTTTCATGCAGGGATTTTAAACCTCTGATTGTCTCGTCAGAGATGTCTGCTATTTTTCTTAATTCCCGAGAGTTTGGTTGACTGACTGCGGGTTGATCAAGAAATGTTTTAATTAATGAGGCAGTGATTTGTTTTTTACAATCATACCTGCCCATTAATTTATCCCATGCTTCTTGATAGCTGGTTTCTGAAACCGGAATGTGCTTTATAATCGAAGCCGGTTCATGCATTAAAAGACCTTTGAGGTACTGAAATTTTTGAATATCTGTAAGACATTCATTATTATGTACAAGAGATATATACAAATCCTTAAATGAAGGCCAATCAATATATTTGCCAGTGAAGGACTGAATATTTATTCTAGGCAATTTAAAATTACTAATGTTATGCAATTGATTATGAGCATTTGATACATTTGGAATAGAAAATTCATCAATCATGTCCTGCAACTTGGCTTTGGTTTCGAAGTATTTTTCCTCGAAATCCTCCATTTCTGATTGTTGCGGAGGTAGTATGGCGTCAGCATTCTTGAAATCTGTATAAGCTTGTTCCAGCTTTTCAAGCCTGTTGCTTAGATCTCTTTTTGAAAATTGTGACGAACTGTCACTAATATAGTTCGCTATGCGCGTCAATGAACCACGGGCGTGGCCACGTAGTTGTTTTGCCGTCGCTTCTTTTTCAGTCATTGTGACTGAATGGCAACTGCTGATTGAATTCACAGTTTTGTAAAATTGATACGATGAAACCAAAGACAAGCTTCAGCACGAAATGAAAAATTACTTAGCTTTTTGGTCTGAGCTGTTGCTGCGTTGATCCGCGAATTCTTGTAATCTCGTCGGTGCCTCCAAAATGTTTCTGTTGTTGGAAAAGGAACTCAGGCTGACGCCGTGATGACAAACAGAAAACAAGATTTAATAACAAAAGAATAAATGAAGACGCGCTTGCGTCCTGCTTGTTGACAATACAGGAGCATGAACTATAAAATGCGCATGAAGCGCCGAGAGGAAGTAAACAAAAGTATCGCCCTCTGGCGGATTTGCGCGTCACATCCATGTAGGCTGAACACCTTCTATACATATCAGTCTGCTTGAATTTAAGCATAAAAATAATGACAAAGGAATAATTAAGTATTTCAAAAATTCGCATAATTCTTCGGTTAATAAATCATTTAATTGTAACTGAAGTTCACAATTTGAAACCGAGCGTGACTGAAGAAATTATACGCTAAAAAGGTGTTAAAATATTGAAAATGATCAAATTATTGGCCTGTGCCGAGGGCAGAAAATCTGGAAATTTCTGGCATAGAAGAACTATGAACTGGGCAGAGGATTATTGAGACTTGGAAATATGACGATTAACTATCAACTTAGTAGAAATTATGTGGTCCTGAATGATCGTGACATATCTTTTAAACATTTAATAAAACCAAATCGCAAAAACCTGAACCCTAGAACAACAATGTTCCCTTCTTATGGTACACATATTTTTGATATTGGTTAATAAATAAATTCTAAGCGATTAAATTTGGTTATACAAATTTTAGAATTTTTGATCATAATTTCCAATACATAACTAAAGCTGTCATATCTATATATTAATACAAGTAGTTTTAAAATTTAAAAATTCCACACGAAAGCTTAGAATGTACTCTTTTTTATGGAATTCTTTTAATGTACTCTTTCTAAGGGATTTTTTAGAATGCACTCTTTCTTATGGAATTTTTTGAATGTACTCTTTCTTAAATAAATTCGATACCATGAAAAGTATAATTTAAAACTTTCACGACAGAATATAAGTTTTTCTTCACGTAGATAAGCAAGTTACATTTGTTACGGGTTTGCCTAACGTAAAATAATTTATCGCCCTAGCCATAGCAATGATTGGTCGTTGAAACTCGCTATGACGTCATGACTCGGAAAGTCCTATCAGGAATAACTAACTATTATGTGCTAGATTCAAACACCGGAAAAAATGCCTTTCCAAAACTTCGTATGGAAGGGCATGTACAACTCAACTCTCCACGTAATGCACTGTATACAAAATACTTGTGCCATTGGATACCATATTATTGCTGCCAAAATTCTCAATCAGAACTACCACCAAGTGGATGATTTTCTTTCGTTTCGTTTGTTTAAATTTGAATTTTAAGTGTTGTTTGAATCAATTTTAAATCGTCTTCTTTTACTCTTTCAGGGAAGAAATGAGGGGACATACCCATGTCATGTCGGGTGATGGAGGGACTAATTCCAATGAATTAGACCTTGCTCAGCAATCAAGGCTTTATTTTGTTTGTTAGTTTGTGAAGCCGAAACACATTGACACCTGACCCTTACCAAGAAAGCTTGCGCAGCTAATCAAATGGGATTGCATAGCAATTACCGAGGGTTGGCGAGCAGGGTCGGAGCCCACTAGAACATTACAAAAATCGTTTTTAGTGTTATTACAAACTGAAAAAAGAATGCATTGCAATAGTTAACAGAATTAATACTTTCGTAGCCTATTAAAGTGAAATTTCGATTTTAATGCTGAAAAGGTATCGCATAATTAATATTAAACACAAGCAGCTGTTTAAAAGAAAAGAGATATTTAGGAAGATCCCAATTCTGACACAGCAGAGAACATTCAAAATTGATAAACATCAGTTTCAATAACTAACTGAAGCAGGCTCGAAAGTTCGGAATTCATTATTAAAATTATTTATATTTTAACGTGTGCATTTGTCCTAAGTTGCACTCATTATAAAGAAAGACGCATAATTATAAAGAATTTTTCTATTGTATTATTTTAAAATATCATCTATTTTTGTTTTCCTCGTCAGAAAAGCCATTTCGGTAATTATATTTGAGATGGCTATTGTTAAAACAACAGTTTTTTAATTACCAATATTCATTCTGTGTAACTAATCTGGGTCTACTACTGTATAATTGATTAAATTAATGATTCGTTCTCCCAGCTGTATATCATTTGTGTAAAACAGCAAGACAAAAATCAAGACGAATATTTTACTACAGTTTAAAGTAGCCCCACCATAGTTACATAATATTAATTACACAAATTCAAATTTAATTTCATTTAATTATTGTGTTACATATTTTACACAAATCTTAAGTGCTACGAAAATACATAAAAGAAAATATAATTAAGAGAAAGAAAATACAAACTAATTATTTCAAAATTTTAACAATAAAAATGCATTAAAAAAATTTATGAAAAAAGTTCTCAAATAATTTTTTAAATAACGGATTTAAATTTTCAATGGGAGCCGCACTTAACTCAACGAAGAGCCCCATTAACCCATCCCTGACATAGAGGGTCGTCACCTACAACGAAAGGACGTTGGAGATTACAAACTTCAAAACTGCCGAGTCGAAGTTTTTCCTTGACTCTTTGAGGTACACGATTTTAAAGAAAATTCCAGTTGGACAGAACTTTCTTAATAAACAAATGGAAAAAAAAGCTCCTTATTACTATTTAGCATAAACTTTTACATCAACCTATTAAAATTGCTACATAAATATGTTTTACGAGGGCACTTTTATGCTACTATTTAGAAAACGTTCTATTACAAATGTTACTACTATTTCATATATGCTTTTTGTGTGGAAGTCCTGTAAAATACACAACCGTTTTCATGACTCGATAAACCTGGAAAAGTTTCATTTCTCTCAGCTATTCTTAAACAGCCATAAAACATTCTTCTGTGAAATAACTGGCTTGTAGAGGAAAATGCAACGAAATTCTATACTGATGATTTTCATCATGGTATTAATGCACAACTAGTTTTATTTATTTGATTCTTGTTGTCCACTTTAAATAGTGAAAGGAATTTTATGGGAAAATGTAATAGAGTAAAACAAATCATATCATTTGTCGTAAAAGCATAAAATATAACAACTTTTTATTATTTAGAAATGGAGTTTTAATGTCGTATGAAAAAAAATCTTCAAAAATATGAAATAGTGAAATAAATAATGAATTGAAATTATACGTATTATTTTATTAATTCTGAACTCAGGATAAATTTCAAACTTCCTTCTTACATTAATGGAAATAAATGCAATTAAATCATCTCCTTTATTCATTCACAATAAAGTTATTTTGAGTACATATATTAATGGATGAGTCTATTGTTACCTGATCATCAAAATTTCTATTTCATCGTTACCCAAACAGTGTTGTGGATTTAAAAAGTATTGTTTTGAAAAAGATTTGGTCATTCATATTATGTCTTTCAAACTGCTAACTAGCGCCTTTTAAAAGGTTTGATCAAGTGAGGATAATAAAAGTTTGATTAAAGTTTTTTTTTGTTGTAGAGGAATTTTCCGTTGCAATTTATTTATATAAAGTACTTTTCAGTGCTATTTGCATCATTTTCATCGACGTTTCAAACAAATAGTACTTTTTAGTGCTATTTGCGTCACTTCTACCGACGTTTTACTTATAAACAGTACTTTCCAGTGCTACTTGCGTCCACCTTTACCGACGTTTTAAACAAACAGTACTTTTCAGTGCTATTTACGCCATTTTCATAGACGTCTTATTCACCTATCAAGATGTTGGATTGTTTCTGGAAACAAATGTAAGTGTGTGATCTATTCCTTACATCTTCCTTAAATTACTTATTTGTATGCAATTTGGTCTCTGCTAACATTACGTATTTTACCTTTTTGGGAAAATTAATAAATACTGACCTGCTATTTCAAAAGGAAGTTTCGAGAAAAGAGAAGCAAGAAGAAAAAGGTACGCGACTACCTCGCAGGGTGGAATGCCGAACACTCGGAAGAATCGATGGACTTGCGTCTGCGTACCATCGAAGACGAGATGGCAGATATGACTACTTGTCGCTGCACAAGCTGTTGACGCACCAGTCGCTGATCCTGCGAAAGATCTCGACGGAGAAGATGAATTTAACTCTTTTGAGAAGAATAGAATCGCGTGTGAAGTAAAATCTTCAAACCTCTACAACGCAGGATCCGATAACCTTGAAAATAAGGTATCTGGAAACAAGACTTCGGATTACATCGAAGGCAACGGGATTTTTACTCAAGCTAACCATCTGACGGATGAGAAAAAATGAAGCTTCAGATTATGAATAGACCTGTATGGATAAAAAGTTTGACAATAATTGCTCCGACAAGTTTGTCCTGACGAATCAGTGGTACTAAACATCACGTTATTAGAGTCACTGCAGAGAAATGCTTCATTCTAAACCGAATGGACTGCGGACTCGTCTATATCGACAGAGCAGAGCCATATTCAACATAGTTTTAGAATCTCTATGAATAAGAATCAACAAATCACATTGAAATTTCGGTATTTTTCAGAAACTACATAGAAAACGTTCCTACAAAATCGCTAAAAGCTGACTTATAAAAATTGGATTTATCAACTGTCATTGGAGCACCTATATAATCGCCACTTTTGCTTTTATTATTCGAAAAACCTAAAATCACATTTCATGAAATGTCTAATTTAAAATCTCAATAAAAAATATTTCCCTTCATTGTGTGTTTATACATTGCTTCAATTTCATATATTTACCTCATATTTAAGATTATTCTTCCCTCGGGTAGCAGAACACTGCCATTTTGCCAAGATGTAACAAAAATCAAAACTGTTCAAGCAACTTCACATTTATTTCAGACCCACAAATCATTCCCTTACGAAATTTTTCATAAAGTTCCATAAAACTCAATAGAGAAACATTATTTCTTTTCTATAGGGAAAAATTCTAGAAGATTTGTATAGAGAAATAACGAGCTCTGATTCTATAGAAATTCATTAGTATAGAATTCTATAGCAATTTATTCGTATAGAATTCTATAAAAATGTATTAGTATAGATTTCTAAAGACATTTATTTGTATAGAATTTCATAGAAATTTATTAGTATCGAATTCTTTAGAAATTTATTAGTATAAAATTCTATAGAAATTTCTTAGTATAGTTTTCTATCGAAAAGTGAAATCGCAATACAAGAACTGAGCTTGTATAGAATTAATTCTATAGAGGCTTCTACAGACATTCAATAGATTTCTATAGACCTTAATTTGAACAGGTTTTAAAAAAAAAAAGGTTTCTACCAACATTTTACTGAGATTACTTTAGACCTTCTCTATAGAGCTTACTTTATAAAGCTTATGGAAAAAGGGACTATAATTCTATCGTATTATACAGACCACATTCTATACAGATAATTTTGTAGAATCTTATGGATCAGGGGTGAGCACTCATACGGTCAATGAGAGCCGGCAATCCGTTTTTTAATTTTTTAAACAGTCAAACCAGTTACATAGCATTAAATATATACATTCAAATTTAATTTAATTTAACTATTACAAGTAATATGGTTACATATTCTCAGCACAAGTCCTAAGTGCTATGTAAAATCTACATGTAAGAAAATATGTATACAAAATAATTATTTCAAAAATTTTAATAATAAAATAAAATATAATATATAGTAATGTGTTATAATGAAAAGTATAACATTTAACGAAGACTTATGGGAGATGAATATTGGTCCAACTGAGAATGATATTTCAACTTAACGAACTTCTTTGTGGAGTACATATATTCACAGCAATTTGTTATACTAAAAATTGAAATTAAACGGCAAGCACATTTCTTTAAGTGTGGAAATTCTGGCTTGAAGTTTCGAAAATTCAATAATAGAAATAGATTTGTGCTGCGTTTGCAATGCCTTGATCCTATTTCATCTCTAATGACACCAATTCCCCATCCACTTTTTCAACAAGTATTACTTCAGAAATTGGAAATCAATCTACAATAACATCACAAATAAATGAGTTCACAAAATATACAAATGTAGTTTCAAATCTTCAAGCCTATGTTTGAAATCTGTTCTTCTGATTCTTCCAATTTTTATTTGTATTAGTCTAACTTTTTTTCTTTGATATTAATTATATTTTGTTTTACTCGAAGAAAATGAATAAATATTTTGTTCTTAAGATCATATACAAAAAGCCGAAGTTTAGCTTCTAAACTGAATACAGTTTGTGACAAATCAATAATACATTTTCCTTTCCTGGTAAAGCCAAATTAATCTTTTGCAAATGTTCTAGCATGCTTGTAAGGAACATTAAGTCAGAAAGGCAAGTTTCATTTTCTAATTTTGATTATTTTGTTGCTTTTTCTTTTGTAAATGCTATAAAAGGATTTTGGAGTTCTACAAATGGCTCAAAACATTGTAAGTTGACAGTCATCTTACAACACACCCTAGGGGTAAATCATTGGGTGATTCATCTGTTTCGTCTTTCATTCGCAACTGTTCTAAAAATTTCTTAAATTGACAGTGTGTTTTGTCATTTGTTCTAAATAAATTAACAATCTTCCACGCATTTTTGTATTTGAAGTACTTCGCTATGAGATGCTCGGGTTGAATTATGCAGTGAAGAGTTAAGAGATGTGGAATTTCAGGATCGTTGTTTAAAAGACCAATAAAACCTTTGTTTTTCACTGTCACTGCAGGCGCGCCATGAGTCGAAACACTTACAAGTTTATCACGAGGCAATTGCAATATGTTCTTTACTTCATCAAGCGCATTTCTAACATCGATACCGCGAGGTTTCGGTAAGAGCTACAAGGTCTAACATTTCTTACTTCACATTTACGTCTGAAGATACATAGCAGACTAAAACGGCCAACTGTGGAACATCCTGAATATCTGTAGACTTTTGAGAGATATACTCAATGCTGTACAATTTTTCAATTACGACTTGAACGCTTCACTTGGTCAATTTATCAAGATTCATGCAAAAAAATACTGAAATAATAATATAAATAAATGTCCTGAATAATAATATAAAAAACTGAATAATAATATAAAAAAACAGATTTAAATTCTCAATGGGGGCCGCTCTTAACTTAACGAATAAAAGGCCCACCCCTATCATATACCAATGGTATTATTCGCCTAAGTTTTCACGCCATCTCGTCGTAAAAAAAAATTATGATGACGCAATCAAGAACTGGTCAGATTTTCTCTATGACAAGATTTGTCGTCCAACAAAATTTAGTCAATTTCGCTAATGACGAGGTACCTCGTCGGAATAATCACCAAGAGGGTTAAAATTGAACATTTGGGTATTGGTAAACATTTGGATTCATCGCACAATTGTGGGATGAAATATATTAGACTGCCAATAATTAAATATATTGTTTTCCTAAAATAATTTGTAAAACACAACTCCACCAATTTCTAAAAGTTTAAGTAATTCATAAATGGAAAATCCTTACCATAAATCTAGCTCACCACCAACAAAGCTAAAACGTTAAGTTTCTTCACATTTTGGCAGCTGCTCGTAAATTTGGTATTTCGAAATTGAAAATAATGTTTTCACTCTAGCAAGATTTTGACGAGTACTTTTCACATTTCTCTTTACATTTTCATCTTCAATTTGTCGACTTGCATTCAGAAATACAGGTACAATAACCTGACGCCCCCCTTCCAACGGAGGTAGCGGAATGTCATGCTTCAGTTTAGAGATATAAGCATGCGAGGGCCACAGTGCTGTTGATTTTTCAATATTATAATTCTTGGAAATGCAAGGCAAAGGACATTTACACAGGGGACCACTTTCTGCTATTTCGATGCTGACCTCAGCCAAATAACACACGTCACTCGCATCAGTTAAATTACAAGGTTTCTTATCTCTAGTCAAAATGAGAGTTTGGTCTATGCAGTCACATTTTGAATAGATTTTCCTCTGGATACAAGACCGGATGCATTCGTCTTGATTAATGTATGGTACAGAGTAGTCCACGCAGTGATCTCGGTAGGGGTATGGTTGCCTCGTGCTTAGCCGCTGTCTTCCATAGAGGAAAGTTTCGAATCCGGGAGAGACATTGAATCCATCCCGCTCCAGATCTGGTACGTCTTTCGGGTCATGGAAGACGATTCTCGCCCCTACAGTGTGAGTTTCGTATTGATACCTTAGGGTTTCCATGCCAAGAGTAAGTTCTAGTCCTACAGAAGGGTAAGTAGCTCTAATCTTTGATTCAATTGCGTTCCTTGTATGGATTGAAAGTAAAACAGTTCCCATCCCGCCGGCTCTGATACAGGGTGAAATCCTGTGGGGAGCAATTTTCACCGTTAAAGGAACACGTTTGAATGAAATCATCCACCTGGTGCCCTAAATCAAATCGCTTTTGATCACTCTCTTGAAGCATAGTACTCCATCAGAAATTGTAATAGAGAATGGTTTTCGGTGGTTCCGTTCTTATGTTTCTCACAAGACAGTAGTGCCCGCAGTTCAGAAAATACCAATGGCGTGCCTTGTTTACATGGGTTATACCCACATCTGGAGACTAAAGTGTACTTCAATAAAAGTTTAGCCTTTTTTTTAATTACATAAGGTAACAACATGGACAATAAAATCGTCATTTCTTTCCATGTGTATGTTAAGAACAATGGGGTACTGAAAATACAATTTCAAGAAAGTGTACAAGTTATAACTACTTAGAAAAAAATACCTGCAACCAATATGAAAATCCAAAATCATTTTCTCGATGAAGACGAATATTTGAGAATTGCAGAAATACCAAACATCTCCGAACTTCCCAAATGCATTTTCCTATTATCGATGCCATTTCGACATTCTTTCATTCTCATGAATGGTTAAAGACATTTAATACAAAGATCATTCTGACGACACTTTTTTTTCAAATCTGTAACTAAGTTGGAAATTATTTTTAAATTTTTGTTAAAAAAAACAATGCCAGACATTTTACAAAGTATGCATTTCTTTTTTTACTCAACGATTGTTTACGATACATAATTCTTCAGATGAGACTGACTGATGTTTTGAAAACTGATACTCATAGTATGCCCTTTATTTTAATTTTAAATATAAACCAGACATCATAAATCAACTAAAGAGTGTTATAATCAAATTATGTTAGCGTCTATCTTAGCTACATGTAGTAAAGAATAAGAGCATAATTATTACAGAAGTCATTTTCGTCAACATTGTAAGTCTTCTGTAGTCTTCAAAACTGCGTAATTTAAAATCACTAGCAGAGTATTTGATATGCTCATTCGCTTCAAACATGCAACACTGTTCAATAAAACGCTATCTTTCCAGCTAAAGATTGGTATCGTGCAATTTTTTTTCCTCCATGTCATCAACGCGCAGCTATTGGAACTTAATCCTGTTTCCCAAACAGATATTTAGTCGTAATGTGTTAAAACAGTGCTTTTGTTACGATATAAAATTATTTCAAATAAACTTTTACTGTGTGGTCCATGACAGCCGGGGACGGTCACAGCTCAACAAAATTAGATGCAACTAGAAACAACTTATCTTAAGGTTCTCAATTCATTACTTGAAGTTAATTCTCTCATCGCATAAGTTTTGGCAGTCACGAGAATGTGTATAGTTTATAATATAAGGTAATGATTTACGTTTTATGACGCAGGGTCCAAAAAGAACAGTAAAACAATTACAATTACAATGTACCATGCATTTCGTATTTACGCCCAAAGTATATTCGGTGAGGCAGATTTAGTTCTATTTCATAGAAAATCAATGGAACAGTCATTATTTTTATGGAAATTTTTGTTTCGTTTAAAATTAAACATTTTCCATTTTGCTGTTAGTATAAATTGGTAAATATTTTATGACCAATAATTATTGAAATATTAACTTAACTAACGTATTTCGAGTATTTTGTGAGAATTCAAATCGATTATTAAGAAATAAAAGGGTTTAGGAACTGTTTGTCTTTTATTCCTTTTAAAAAAACATCGTTAGAAAACCTATAGGGGAATATGGAATTTCCTTTTTTGCATCATTTCTGATACAGTAGCAAATACAACTAAAGTCTAAACATAAATCAAATCGGAAAAAAAACTTAGTCCCGAATTTCATTAAGGGAAGGGGAATCTACAAACTTGTTTAAGACAGTTTGTTCTCCTAAAATTAAGTATGTTACAGAAAGCATTTATCTAAATATATTTTATTGCTGTTTTGCATTTACCTTGTATAAACCTTTAATTTCATTTCCTCAAGAAATTCTGTGAAACAGAACAAATTGGAAAACAAGATATTTTTTTAACACAACAAGTCAATAAATAAGGTAAGATTAAAAAAAAAAAGGGCGACAACTTAATTTTCAGAATGTACTTTTTATTTTTTTAGTGCAGTGATTTGTATGTTGTTTTTATGTACTTTCAGAGTATTTCGTTTAGTGCTTTTTAATGTATTTTTTAGTGTTATAGTAACATTTCTTCATGAAAATATTTGTTTATTTTTAGAAACATAAATTGGATATGTCTTCCTTCTTTATTCCAATCGAACTTTGAGCGTCACAAGATTTTCAAAAAGTGAAGACCGGTATTTTTTCCAGGACTCTCAAAATGACTAAATAACCACACTTAGTGATTCAAAAAATTTCCAGTTAGGTCGCAATGTTGAAAATTAATATAAATTTAAAAGCAGACGTTAAAGTCCATAATAGAAATATTACCACTATATGAAGGGATGTCTACGAAAAGTAAAACCTAACCATACTTCACATTGTAATTTATAATAAAAAGTAAAAAACGTTCTCGTGTTTTGTTTATTTACTAGGTATTTTTACTATTTAGTACTACACAAAGTTGGTTTGGATGAGTTTTTAAGTGAACCATGTTCAACTTGCAGATTGTCAGTGAAGAATAATAATACAAAGTGTTATACACACCAAGAAATCATAAACTATACAATTCTAGAATACTTTATACAAATTATTATCCCAAATCGAAATAGTCCATACAGATCGCATACAGTCCAGTTTCGTATTTGAATCAGGTTATCATTTTTTAATAAAACATTTTTCCCAAGAATATACCGTAAATATTTAGTTATGCATTACGTCTCAGTAATGTAAACATCCAATAGACGCAAATTTCGAAAATTCTAAACATTGCAGCCATGGATAATCCTAACCACAGTCCTAGTTCACCACCAACAATGCTGAAAAGTTGAGTTTCGTCAAATTTTGGCATTTGTTCAGAAATGTGATATTCCGAAACTGAAAATATAATTTTCACTCTAGCGAAACTTAGGCGAGTTGTTTTCAACTTATCCTTCATTAATTCTTGCTTTGAAAAAGATGCACGCGAAGGCCACAATGCTGTAGATAATTTAACTTTGTAATTTGAGGATATGCAAGGCAGAGGACACTTGCACGGAGGACCATTTTCTGTTAGGCTTCTATGAACATCGTCTAAGCAGCACACATCATTAGAATCGGTTAAATTGCAATGCTTCCTATCTCTATCCAAGGAAAGAGTTGGGTCAATGCAGCCACATTTTGAATAGAAGATGTCTTGCATACACCGCCTCACGCAGTCGTCTTCGTTGCTCGTGTCAATCGAAACTGAGTAGTTAAAGCAGTGATCTCGATAGGGAGATGGTAGTCTTCTATTCATAGTCGGTCTTACAAAGAGAGATGTTTCGAATCCAGGTCGTACATTGAAACCATTACGCTCTGGATTTGGCCGCTCTCTTGGATCATGAAAATTCACACGTACACCAACGGTGTATGTATCGGGGTGATAGAAAATAGGTTCCAAATTAAGAACAACTTCAAGTACCACTGGAGTTAAAATACTAGACAACTTCATTTCATTTGTGTGTATTTTATTGAAAGTAAAACAGTTACCATATTGAAAGGTCTGGAATAGAGTGAAATTCTCTGGTGAGCACATTTCTCCATTCAAGGAACAGTTTTGAAAGAAATCCTTCGCCTTGTGTCCCCTATCAAATCGTTCTTCGTCACTTAACGCAGAGTACGAAATCAGAAATTTTAACTTTGAGAACCTTTCGATGCCAAAACTCTTGTTCTTCAGTTCTTTGCAAGACAGCAATCCTTTTTGTTCGGAAATAATTAGGGGTGTTCCTGGTTCACATTTAGAATTAGAATTACAACCGCCATCTGGACTGATCCCGGATGCTGGACTGATTTTAAAAGGATGGCGAAACCTGTTCAAGTTACAGAACGTAACGGTAGGGTGTTGGGAGTAGGGATTGCGTTCCACTCGTATATTTAGAACAATCGGATATTGGAAGTACAAGTTCCAGAAGGTGTACACATGATAACTGCTCACAATTATTCCAGTCCCGAATAAGGTGTACCAGAAGAAGTTCCTCATGTCATCGGAGTTGAATATTTTAGGACTTTGGAAAAGTCTTATAAGTCAGAAATTTTCCAATGGTATCATCTTCCGTTGAAATCAATTGCACTCCAGTGGTAAAAGAAAATTACATATGAACATTCTTTCAATTTTCTAGTGAACACAGAAATTATTTTGCGGTATATTGAGGATGATTAATGAAAGATTATTTTTCCGAACATTCAATTTTTTAAATATTTTCCTCGCATAGAATTTATGATGTTCTTTTTCTTTAGTTATTTGGAATTTATGTTCTTAATATAGTGGTTTGAGATTTATTTCGAACAAAATATTTACACTTTCTCGGTATCAAACAAGTACCTTTGCCGACGTAATACTGCTACTAATTTTTTGTGTTCTTGGATGATCTTGAATTCTTATAAGAGAATGATGAATAGTCCCAACTTATATCGTTGCGTTGCTCTAGTACGACGGTATTTAAAATTTACCAAATTACAAATTACCCAACCTAGATATTGCAAAATGAATATATTTGAATAGGTAAAAGCCTTTTAATTTGATACCTTTGCTGTCGCTTTCAAAATATACCAACCTATCAAGGTTAGAATTGCATCCGTTGCCGAAAACGTATTGTATCATTCCTCTTCAAAATACGAACTAGCAACTATTAAAAATAAAGCCTGTGCGTTTAGCAGCAGACACTGTTCTAATGATGTAGAGAACGTTCTTAACGGATCAATATCACATGTAATAACTCTCCAAATGAGGTAAATTCGTAATTGATCATTATATTGATAAAGGTATGAATGTGTGCGTTTGTCGAAAGCATTTCGAAAAGTCCTTTGTGAAAAAAGCATAACTTAAAGGAATTTTTTAATATTTTCGAAGATAATTTAGTTATGTTTTCCTTGTCAGAAAAGCCATTTTTTCAATTAGATTTTACATGGCTATTGTGCAAATAACATGGTTATTATTTTCAGAATTCAATCTGCGTAACAAGTTTTGGATCTTTTTTCTGTAATCGATAGAAATAATGTTTCGTCTACAATGAAGTGTTATATCATTTCTGCAAAACAGCAAGACAAATATTTACAAAACCAGAAAATTATTGTTTAGAGGCCTAACTAAATAAGGGTTACACATGTGATATATAATGTATCATTACATGACCTATATAGGTATTACCAATAAATTAACAAGAATTACATTTGTGCAAAGTACATTTGTACACCCCCAAGTGCAAATTTCAAAAACTTCTATTTACGTATTTAACAGTTTCAAAATAATGTAAAAACAATTTATTTGATGATGTTGAAAGTTCTGGAAATTGTATTTATTGAAAGGCTGACAAATAGTCATAGCCCTCATTCCTGAATCGTGATTGTTTTGATTATTCTATTATCTGAAAATTTAACTATTTTTCATTACTAAGCATTAATTGAAAAATCACACTTTGACGTGTTTTATATATGGATTAGAAAACTTTATCTAATTGATTACAACTTTTTATAGAAAAGAAGTTCTTAATTTTAACAAGAATACATTTTTTTTTATAAATATAAATTAGATACGTGTGCCTTTCTTATTTATTCGATATGCTTGAATTTTAAGAGTAGCGAGATTTCCAAAAATTGAGGACTTGCGTTTTCTCCACTACGCTGATAATGACTAAATAGCACTCATAGTGATTTAAGGAATACCAGGAAAGATTCTATTTGATAGAGAATGATTTTGTCTGTTGTTGAAAGATTGGTCCTTAAGTTCAAAGAAATAATAGTATTTAATGTTTCATCATTCATACTTGGTCTCATTATTTTCTTTTTACATGTTCTATATTGCTTGCACTCGAAGTGTTTAAACATACGAATGCGCTTCGACAAAAAAGATACGTCAGTTTCAAGAAAAATAAATTTTAAAGAAAATCAGCCTTTAACATTTAGCCTTGGCGGTGCGGTTGCGTAATTATAACGTATCGAATTTAGTCTGAAAACAATTAAACTTAACATTTATTAAATCTTAACAAATAAAATACATTAACTGAAGAAAATTTTATCAGCGCGATAACAAAGGTGGTTACAAAACTACGAAACTGAAATCTCAAGAACAGCTTGAGGTATTTAAAGCGTGAACGCATGACGCAACATGCGCACGTCAGAATTCTCTTGAAGTGGAAGTCAGGCCTGATAGGGTACAACAAATCGTACTTTCCTACCGGACCGGGTCTTCACATCAGGCTTTGACGTCTTAGGACTGCTGGCTGTTCTGACTGCTGACTGCTGGCAGAAGGTGATGTTGACATGAAAAAAGCTGGCTTCAAATGATTGATGGTGACATTAGCCTTCTTGCCGTTGATTTGAAGCGTAAAAAAATTGTCGTGTCGTGCTATCCCAGGAAATGGACCTTCGTAGTGCTGCTATAATGGTTTCCGTACCATGTCTTGTCGGACAAACACGTGAGAAGTCTTCAGATCTTTATGCATGGAGATATCCTTGCTTCCGTGTTGGGACGTTGGAACGGGATTCACTTGCCGGAATTGTTCTCTTAAGCGGCGTAGGAAATCTATGTGTGGCGGCCAATCAGGAACTGCTGTTGACCGGAAAAATTCTCCAGGAGGTCTGAGCGTTGTTGCATAAACCAGCTCTGCTGATGAAACACTAAGATCTTCCTTCACGCAGGATCGGATTCCCAAGAGAATATTCGGCAGCAACTCCGTCCATCTGGTCGAAGCGTAGCACTTTATAGAGCTTTTCAATTGCCTATGAAAACGTTCTACAATACCGTTGGATGCTGGATTGTAAGCCGTTGTTCTGGCTTTCTGTGAACCGATGAACTTAATTAGAGAACTGAACAGGTCACTCTCGAATTGACGTCCTTGATCCGTCGCAAGATGCTCAGGAACACCAAAACGTGCAATCCAGCCGGTATAGAACGTTTCAGCAACAGTTTCGGCTGTCTGGTCTATCATGGGAAATGCTTCTGGCCAGCGGGTGTAACGGTCTACGCACGTCAGTAGGTAGCAAAATCCTCTCGATGGGGGAAGAGGTCC
Organism: Metellina segmentata; assembly: GCA_947359465.1. NCBI lineage: Eukaryota > Metazoa > Arthropoda > Arachnida > Araneae > Tetragnathidae > Metellina > Metellina segmentata. Next base: position 30,508,202 of record OX375876.1, on the reverse strand, counting down.
TACGATGTCGATGTTGACAGCGCTAAGCCTACAGCTGGGCAAAGGATATTTCCCGACGGCTGTCTGGACATGTCTGTGGATCTTTGCTTTCTGGCATCCAAGAAATACTTTGCACCAGGCCGCTACATCTCTATTGAGGTCTTTCCAGATGAATCTCTTTTTAATCAGTTTCTGCGTAGCCAGAACTCCAGGATGATTCACGTTGCGCAAAGTCTGAAAAACACTCAAGCGGAATTCTTTAGGTACATATGGTCGTACTGCTCCAGTGGAAGTATCACAAAATAAAGGCTTACCTGAATGACCCGCAAGCGAGGACATTGGCTTCAGCACAAGTCCCGTGTCTGATTTTAATAAGCTCATCATAATCAACCTGTGCGCCAGCCATACCCTCGAAGACAATAAACTCGATCTCGTTTATACGGGACAAAGCATCTGCAGCACAATTATTTCTACCCTCGATGTACCGAATATCTGTAGAAAACTGATTAATAAATTCCAAATGTCTCTGTTGTCACGGAGAACACTTGTCACTTTTAGTTGTAAAAGCAAAGATAAGTGGTTTATGATCATAAACAAAATAAAGTGTCTGCCTTCTAACATGTGCCTGAAATGTTTAGTTTCACAGTAAGCAGCGAGTAATTCCCGATCATACGTGATGTACCTTTGTTCAGTTTTACTCAGTTCTAGAAAAGAAAGACAATGGTTGGCACACCTTGCTATGCGTTTGCTGAAGCACTGCTTCAATTGCTATATCCGAAGCATCTACCATTAGTGAATACGTAGCATCAATTTTCGGATGAACAAGCAATAGTGCGTTACCTATCGTAAGCTTACAAGTGTCAAACGCTTTGTAAAGTTGATTGTTCCATTCTATGGAAGTCCTGTCATTTTTCTTTTTCCCTTTAGTTAACTCGTGTAACGGAGCTTGCTTTTCAGCCGCGTGGGGAATAAATCTATGATAGAAGTTCAACATGGCCAATACACGTCTAAGTTCATCGACTGTTTTGGGCTGAGGGTAATCTTTTAACATCTGCACTTTTTAGGGCAAGGTTGAAATTCCTTTCGCTGATACTTGAAATCCCAGAAAAGTTAAAGATTCCACACCAAAAACACATTTCTGAAGGTTTAGTACGACACCGTGATTGCGAAAACGTTCTAGAATGGTTTTTAGATCTTGTTTATGCTCGTCCTCGTTACGTGATACAACTAAAACATCGTCAAGGTACGCAAATCAGCAATCAAGACCACGTATAACGTTATCCATAAATCGTTGGAACATTTGAGCAGCGTTTACTAAACCAAAAGTCATGTACCCATATTCAAACAAACCAATAGGTGTAATTACTGTGATCTTGGGGATATCGCATGGTTCAACCGGAATCTGGTGTTAGGCTTTCATCAGATCTAATTTTGAAAAAATAGTTTTCCCGTCGAGTTCTTGTGCGAAATCCTGTATATGTCGGATCGGAAACCTATCTAATTCTGCTCGGGGAATGAGCTCTGCTACCGGGCGTGTCGGCAGGTGGCGGATAGCCGAATGTCCTAAGCCGAAACATACTCAGGATATCCCCGAATATTGAATAAGGGGGCGCGGACCAGCTCCCGTCAACCCAAAGTGTTATGCGACCCGTGCTGATGGGTGCATGGTACCGACGGTTATTTGGTGCCTTTCACGGAGCCTCCTAGAGTGCTTGGCGACCTTTAGGAATAACTTGCCTTACCCTGGCATGCAGGCTCTGGCGGGGTGGACTGCATACTTTATGCGGCAAATATACCAATTTATGGAAAATAAACAAAAAACAAGCCCAACCACCGACTCTAAAGAGGAAGACACCCAGACCTTGATGGAGACCCAATATTCAGGACCAGGCCCTGAAACCCCACAGATAGACCTTAAAGGAGATCGATCGAGATCTGCAAAAGGTAGTCTCGAGGCTTGACAGGATCGATCTACAGAAGAAAAGAATCTCTGGAGCTGCCAAAAAACGGCTGACCAAAGAAAGAAAGCTAGCTGAGGATACATGGGTAGAAAAGAGACCCAAAACAAAAGCTCAAACCACTCCCAGGGGAAAGGAGTTACAGGCCCTCTACCAAGAGGCCAAGATCGGATGGTAGTACTCCCCACTCTCAGGAGAAAATGTCCACAAAGAGGGCTAAACCCGGAGACGAGACAGACCCTAGCTACTGTGACACCTTATCAGCTGTGAAGATGGCAGTTGTCGTGGAATTTTATCCAGACGAGAAACTGTCAGAAGAACAGCTAATGACCTTACAACTAGACGCAATGTCTAAGATTAAGGGCGTTCCTTCGGGAACCGGACCTCAATTCAAATATTGTCGTCTGGAAGGAGGATCCCTTAACATCCCCTGTGCGGACTCTAACAGCAGTCAATGGCTGTACAGAACTGTTAGAGAAATGTCACCATGGAACGGCCTGTCTCTTCTTGTTTACGAAGCAATCAGGTTTGTCAAAACAACGAAATTCATAGCTAGGATCCTGGCTATATACAAGTTCTCCGGTAAAGAAATTCTACAGAAGGTGGAAGCTCAGAACGGAGGACTAACTGCCATAGAATGGGGAATCCTCAACCAAAAATCTGGTAATGAGGGTAGAACCATTGTGGTGAACGTTCCAGAACAAGACGCCAAGACCCTGATCGGTAGAGATTGTAAATTTTATCTAGGCTTTACCCAAGTGCAGGCTAGGGTTCTGGAAAAACCTGCTGCTGCTTCCGCTGATAATGTCACTGAAGCTCCTGCAGGCCAACCTACAGCATAAAAGACTTGCTGCTGCCAACCTCAGTGGTGTTTTCCGGACTGAGGGAATCCACATTGCCCTAATTCAAAAACCTTGGCTGTATAAAGAAGGCATCAGGGGATTAAAGGACAGTGGAGGTAAGTTAATTTATGATTTTGCAAGCTCTTCTTCAAGAGCTTGCTTACTTATTAACAACAACAACGATGCAATGCCGATTCATGAACTTTATTCTAGGGACTTGGCAGTAGCAAAGATAACACTTCATAATGGCGGGAGAACCAGAGAAATCTTGATAGGCTCTGGGTACCTGCCATATGAAAAAAAGATCCTGTGAGTGCAAAGCTGAAGAGATTGCTGACAGAGTGTGCAGAACAGAAATCGGGATTGATTTTTGGTTGTGATGCGAATACACACAACACAAACTGGGGCAGCTCAAACATCAATGACAGAGGTGAGGCTCTTCTAGACTTTGTACTTGAAAATAATCTAGATATCTTAAATGTAGGAATCGGGGTGATAGAAAATAGGTTCCAAATTAAGAACAACTTCAAGTACCACTGGAGTTAAAATACTAGACAACTTCATTTCATTTGTGTGTATTTTGTTGAAAGTAAAACAGTTACCATATTGAAAGGTCTGGAATAGAGTGAAATTTTCTGGTGAGCACATTTCTCCATTCAAGGAACAGTTTTGTACCAAAATCTTCGCCTGATGTCCCTTATTAAATCGTTCTTTATCACTTAATTCATAGTACGAAATCAGAAACTTTAATTTTGAGAACCTTTCGATGTCAAAACTCTTGTTCTTCAGTTCCTTGCAAGACAGCAATCCTTTTTGTTCGGAAATAATTAGGGGTGCTCCTGGTTCACATTTAGTATTAGAATAACATTTGCCTTCTGGATGTGGTAGTATGATAGAAATAGGTTCTTTTATCACCCTGTTCAAGTTACACAATGTAACGGTTGGGAGCTGGGAGTAGCGATTGTGTTCCACTCGTATGTTTAGAACAATCGGATATTGGAAGTACAAGTTCCAGTAGGTGTACACATGGTAACTGCTCACAATTAGGCCAGTCGCGAATAAGGTGTACCAAACGAAGCTCCTCATGTCATAGGAGTTGAATGTTTTAGGACCTTGGAAAGGGTTGATATGTCAGTAATTTTCCAATGGTATATGTTCAATTGAAATCAGTTGCACTTCGGTGAAGTGCCCATGTACACATTGAATTATTGGATGTTCTCACACAAATACCTTAAAATCACAATTTAAAAAAAAATAGCAGATGAACGTTTTTTTAATTTTCTAGTGAACACAGAAATTATTTTTGCGGTATATTGAGGATGATTAATGAAAGAGTACTTTTCCGAAAATTCAATTTTTTAAATATTTTCTTCGCATAGAAATTATGATGTTCTTTTTCTTTAGTTATTTGGAATTTATGTTCTTAATATAGCGGTTTGAGATTCATTTCGAACAAAATATTTACACTTTGTCGGTATCAAACAAATAAATTTGCCGACGTAATACTGCCACTATTTTTCTGTTTTCTTGATCATCTTGAATTTTTATAAAAGAATTATGAACATCATTGTGTTGCTCTAGTACGACGGTAATTAAAATTTACCAAATTACAAATAACCCAACGTACATATTGAAAAATGAATACATTGAATAGGTAAAAGCCTTTTATTTGATACCCTTTGCTGTCGCTTTCAAAATATACCAACCTATAAAGGTTAGAATTGCATCCGTTGCCGAAAACTTTATAGTATCATTCGTCTTCAAAATACGAGCTAGCAGCTGTTAAAAATAAAACATGTGCATTTAACAGCAGACACTATTCTAATGTCGTAGAGAACGTTCTTAACGGATCAATATCACATGTAATAACTCACCAAATGAGGTAAATTCGTAATTGATCATTATATTGATAAAGGTCTAAATGTGCACATTTGTCCAAAGCACTCAGAAAAAAAGCATAACTTTTAGGAAGTTTTGTAATGTTTTCAAAGATAATTTAGTTTTGTTTTCCTAGCCAGAAAATCCATTTTTGCAATGGTATCAATGGGATATTAGATGGCTATTGTTAGTGGAATTATCCAGAATTCACTCTGCGTAACAAGCTATGGTCCACTTATAATATTGATTGATAAAAATAGTGTTTTGTGCACAATGAGTTGTATATCATTTCTGCAAAACAGCAAGACGAATATTTACAATAACAGAAAATTATTCTTTCGAAAAATTATTTCTAACGAAATAAGGGATACAAGTGTGATATATAATGTATCATTACCTGATCTAGATAGGTATTACCAATAAAATTGAGAAAAATTCCATTTGAAGTACAAATTTCAAAAACTTTTATTTAAGTATTTAACAGTTTCAAAATAATATAAAGACAATTTATTTGATGGAAAGATAGACAAAAATCGTGTTGCAGATTTTGAAAATGGTGAAAGTGCTGGAAAATTTTACTTATTCAAAGGCTGACAAATAGTCATAGCCCAAATCCCCGAACCGTGATTGTTTTAATTATTCTATTATCTGAAAATTTAACTATTTTCCATTACTAAGCATAAAATGCAAAATCACACTTTAAAGTGTTTTTTATATGGACTAGAAAACTTTATCTAATTGATTTAACCTTTTATAGGAAAGAAGTATTGATTTTTAACAAGGATACATTTATTTTTAAAAAATGTAAATTGGATACGTGTGCCTTTCTTATTTATTCCATAGGCTTAAATTTTAAGTGTCGCGAGATTTCTAAAACGTGAAGCCCTGCGTTTTCTCCGCTACTCTGTGATAATGACTAAATAACCACACGTAGTGATTTAAGGAATACCATGAAAGATTCTATTTGATAGAGAATGATTTTGTTTGTTGTTAAAACTTGATTGGTCCTTAAGTTCAAAGAAATAATAGTATTTAATGTTTCATCATTCATACTTGGTCCCATTATTTTCTTTTTTCATGTTTTATATTGCTTGGACTAGAAGTTTTTAAACATAAGAATGCGCTTCGATAAAAGAGATACATTAGTTTCAAGAAAAATAAATTTTAAAGAAAATCAGCCTTTAACATTTACAAACAAACGTATTTTGTGATAAATCACACACACACACACACACACACACACAAGCAATAAAAACATTTTAAAACTTACGTTCTTTTAATTAAATTGTTTTTAAGTGAGCCTCTTTAATATTACACCAGTACTTCGAAATACAAAAATGATTCCTTTTGAAATTTATTCTCGACTTATGCTTAAAACATAAAAAAGATGCCCTCACATTTATTTACTTTGGACCTAAGAAGCCCTCACATTCACTGAAGCATTATATGTGAATTCTGATAGTAGTTTTCCTAATTACAAATTATATAATTAATAATAATTGGAAAATATTTGTTAGAAATTAAAAAGGGGCATACAATTTTATCTTGGTTAGGTTAGTTAATAGTTTAAGACATGATACTTACTTTGATTGACTAAAACATGGCGTTTCCCGTGGCAGTTACTTTTGTGGGGTTAGGTGTGACCACTGTTAACGCTCACCAACCCCTATTGTTTGCTACTCATTCCCATTTGGTTAGTTTGGCAAAACAACACCATTGGCAATAGGCGATATGACACGGGCATGTCGCCTCATAGTTGCACCATTGCCCCATTTATGAGAGAGAAAAAACATTACTTTAAAAAATGAGACCCACCTCCACCCGACATGACACGGGCAAATCGCCTAATTTCTTACTACACATCGCCAACTGTGTGAGAGAGAAACTTAAATTTAAAGAATGAATCCCATCTCTACCCGACATGACATGGACCATTCCACATAATTCCTTCCACCATACAAGTCTTAATGGTGGCTTTGAACAGTTTGTATGGTGAAGTCGAACTGTTTTGATGGTGGCTTTGGGTAATTTTGGTGGTGACTTGGAACAGTGTTAAAAACTGTGTCGTGTAGTTTACGGCCTCATCTGTGTCACACGTAGTGTCGATAGATTTGTAAATTGAACACTACCGGGCAATTTTTTCAAGAGTTGCTTTTTGATGACATTGACATCTATGCATTTAAAAAAGCAATAGTTTGTCGTTATCCGGTTCAAATGCGCTTTTTTGGGGGGTGGAAAATTTCCTAGTCGAAGTAGATTATCTGCAAATTGCTGGACAGACGGATAACAGATGACATGAACTCGCATGTTTGTTGACAGTCCAAGTCTGTGAATGCCATTCCAAATGTGACATGATTTCCAGCTGGCTTCCATTTAATCCTTCCTGGTTCTACAGGGAATAACCGGAAGTGTCTGTCGAAAGTTGAGAGCCGACCACATATAAATTTTAAAAAGAATAAATGTTAACTTTGAGTTTGGATATCTTTTATGTTTAGCGATATTTATGCAATTTTTGGTTTCTTTACTTAAGCAGGCTTCCATTTAAAGCAGTCTGGTTCCACGGGGAACCAGAAGTGTCTGTCGAAAGTTGCCAGCCGACCACATATAAACTTACAAAAGCAAAAACGTTCACTTTGTTTAGGATATCTTTTTTAAAGTTTAGCGATATTTAGGCAATTTTTGGTTTCATTGCTTACTTTTACATCAAGAGCTTCAAATCGCCCATTGATAAGAACAGACCTGAATTTGGTAAGTTTGGAAGACAAAACCCCACATGGTGAGCATCCCGCCATGCTTAGATTTTGTTGTTCTTTTATGCATTTTTTGTTTGTTTGTGTTTGGGTGTCTTTTGTGAAGTACATCGATATTTAATTTCAATAATTTATGCAACGTATAAACTTATAAAAGCATGAACTTTAACTTTGGGTTTGGATAACCTTTTTAAAGTTTAGCAATTTCTGTGTACAGAAACAAACAAAAAATTGCATAAAAGATCAACAAAATCCAAGAATGGCAAGATGTTCACCATGTGGGGTTTTGTCTGCAAATATTACCACTTTAATTCAGAGCTGATCTTATCCATGGACGATCTGAAGCTCTTGATATAACAGTAGTTAAACAAACCAAAAAATTGCATAAATATCGCTAAACTTTAAAAAATATATCCAACTCAAAAGTTAACGTTTATGCTTTTGTAAGTTTATACGTTGCATAAATTATCAAAATTAAGTATTGCTATACTTTCCAAAAGACACCCAAACACAAAAGCAGCAGAAAAAAGGTATAAAAAATAATTATGCTTTTAAGAAAAGCAATAGATTGCCGTTATCGACAGGAGCACAAACAACAACACCCTTTAAAAAAGCTATAAATTGCCGTTATCCAGTCGAATATGCTTTTTTTTTAAATTGTTTGCAGTTATGCAGTTGGAAATGTTGGAAGGTCGATAGCACAAACAACAACACCTATTGAAGACTGTTGTCGTTCTTAGGAAACCAAATAATAATTAAATTCCGATAAACTAATTAAAAAAATTTCTAGATCAAATTTTAAATTCAGATTGGCCACAAAAATTGCAAAAACTTTGGACTACCTATGGAAAAAATTTCATTATTGTAAGTGCATATGATTCGTCAGAACACTACGTACAGAGAAACAAACACTTCTTTTTATAATAGTAGAGGTATACTTAAGAAGGCATTAGATCGTAGAGAATTAATTATGCGTTATGTTTGAATAATTTAAGAATCAAATCGACGCAAATTTTGGGATTTCTAAGCATTGCAGCCATGTATGATCTTAACCACAATCCTAATTCACCAACATCAATGCTCAAAAGTTTAAGTTTCGTTGTTTTGGTATTTGTTGATAAACATGGTTATTCGAAACCGAAAACATCATTTTCGCTCTAGCGAGAGTTTTGCTAGTACTTTCCAATGCATTTTTGATAAATTCATACTTTGAAATAAAAGCACGGGAGAAACACATTACTGTAAACAATTTAATATTGTAATTCCCTGATATGCAAAGCAGAGAACACTTTCAAATAGGATAATTTTCTGTGAGACTGCTATGAACATCGTCTAAGCAGCATACATCAGGCGAATCGTTTAAATTGTAGTGCTCCTGATCTCTGTCCAAGGAAAGAATGGATCAATGCAGACACTTTTTTGACTAGTTGTCTTACCACGCATTATTATCGGTTGTTCATGTTGTCAGAGGCAGCTTAATTCACGCAATGATCTCGTTAAGGAGATTGTAGTCTTCTAGTCATCATCGCTTTTACAAAGAGAGATGTTTCGTTACCTGGATACAAGTTGAAACCATTTTTCTCTGGATCTAGTCGATCTCTTGGATCATGAATTACCACTCTTGCATCTACGGTGTCTGTATCGGTTTTTAAAGAAAATAGGTTCCAAATTTAAAAAAAAAGTTCCAGTACGACTAAAACTAAAATACAAGACAACTTCAACTCATTAGCGTGTATTTTGTTGAAAGTAAAACAGTTACCATATTGAAGGCTCGGGAAGAGTTTGAAATTCTCTGATATGTACATTTGAGGCTATCAGAGCAAGTGTGGCCTAACCCTAAACAAACTCAATGCCGAAAAACGGGATCATTTCTGCAGCGATTTTCAAAACGACTCATTTTTAAGATATTTTTATTTGTCCACAATATAATTTGATAGAAATTTTTCAGAAAATTTATTTCTCGTTGATCAATTTTAAGTTATTTTGTAATTTTAGAGGTATTGTCGCTAATAAGGTGTACCATACGAAGTTCCTCGTTCGTATCACCGGAATAGAATTTTTTTCTACCTCGCAAATGGTTGATAGGGCCAAATTTGTCACCTGTATCTTCTAACTTATAAATAGGTTGCACTTTCGATTTGGGTTGTTGCACTTAATCGAAACGTAAGATCATTCCTACCAAATTTCTTTTTCAAATTTTTTAACATTAACATTTTTTTACATTTTTGAACATTTAAAAAATTATTTTCGTGGTTCAATATTGTTTTCCGTATATGGTGAATATTGAGATTTGTTTTATGGTGTATATTTAGATTGATAAATGAAAAATAATTCTCCGCATACTCAATAATTTAAAATGTTTCCCTACTTCGTGGTTACGGTATTATTTTTCCTAATTACTTGAATTCATTTTGTAACACTGTTGTTTTTCAGACCTATTTCCAACAAAACTTTAATACCGTCTTGATATCAAAAATTTTCATAAGTGAAATGGTTAGTCACAGCTTCTTTCTTCGCTAATCTTGAATTAGTATACAAAGATGATCAATAGTCCCAACGCACATATTGCAAAATAAATTTACTCTATTATACAAACTGTAAAATGAATATTTTTAGTAGTTAATAGCCCTTTGATTTGATGTTAGTTCTTTTGTTTTATTAAACGCAACACCATTTCAACGTTAAATTCGCACCCAATGCTTAAAAAATATCACATCATTTGTCTTCAATACAACTACTAGCAGATTTTGTGTGCATTTAGCTGCAGCACAGTTTTAAAGTAGCAGTGAACATTCTAAACTGATAAACGGGTGATCATATGATTGCACAAATCAGATCAGAATGTTTGAAATTCATCATTAAATTCTCTCTATTAGGTTTTAAAGTGCGCATTTCCCCATATCACTCAGAATCTTTGAAAGACGTATATATATTTTTTTAAATTTTATTTTCAAAATTCTTCATTTTTTTTTTTTTTTTGCTTGTTGGAAAAGTCATTTATGAAATTGGATTTTACATGACTTTTGAGCAGTTAATGTGTTTCTTTAATTTCCATGATTCGCTCTGAGTAACTCGCATGAGTCTACTTTTGCATAATCTATTGCAATAATGATTCGTTCGCTGGAAGTGAGCTGTATATCATTTGGGTAAAACGGCTAGACGTAAAAAACAAGACGAACATTTTACAATGACAGCAAAATTATTCTTTCCAGTCGTAACTAAATAAGTAATATATTTCTGCGATGCTCCACGATATATTATTACATGAACTAGATGCGTATTATTAACAACAAGAGTTGAATTAGAAGTAAAAATGATGAGGAAGGCTTCGTTTTAAGACTCTAACAGCGTCAAAATAATATAAACACAATTTTTTCGATCGAAGGAAATCTAAATAAGATACAGAATGTTGAAACATTGAAAATGGCAGAAAATTTTATTTGTTCAAAGGCTAACAGATTATCATAGACTTAATTTCCGAATAGTGCACATTCGGATTTTTCTTTTATTTGAAAATTTGAATCTTCCAGAACTGATTATAAACTGTGAAATTTCTTTTTAAATTATTTTTTGAAATGGAATCGAAAGTTTTTTCAATTTATTTCATCCTTTTATACCAAAATACGAATTGAAATTTTACATGGATATATTTTTGGTTGTTGAAAAAAATGATTCTCTTTATTCCAGAAGGTGGTTGCTTTAAGTGTCAGGAGGTATCCGAGCAGTGTAACCTTACTTTTCTCCACAACGTACATAATGACTAAATAACCATAACTACTGATTGAAAGAATTGTAGGAAAGATTCCATTGGTCAAGAATATGAAATCCGGTTCAAAGTCACTAAAAAGAAATCTGTAGGTTATAGAACAGATATACACTATATGGACAAAAGTATTTGGACAATGCAGAAATTCATCTTAGTGTGGAGTTATTTTTTCTGGTTAGGACTAAGCCCAATGCTTTATGTACTTGGTACCATTAATGCTCACGTGTACTTCGACGTTCTGGATAATTCGGCCTTGCATTCACTATGGCAATACTACGGCGATGATGGTTGTTTCATCCGACATGATCGAGCTCCATGCCATACTGCAAAATTTGTGCTGGACTGGTTTCCTGAAAATTAGATGAATTTGCTTGACTGGCCTGCGCAGAGACCAGATCTCAATCCGATCGAGCACTTGTGGGACAAACTGGAGCGACGAGTACGACAACGCCACGCACGCCCATCTTCGCAACCAACTCTTCTTACAGCTTTGCAAGAGTCATGGCGAGCTTTTCCTGCCTTGACTTGGAGAAAACTTGTGGAAAGTATGCCTCGACGTGTTGCAGCTGTAATACAAGCAAAAGGAGGGCCCACCCGTTACTGAATAGAATAATAAAGCACTTTTTACTGAAAAACATGCAGGGTCCAAATACTTTTATCCATATAGTGTATGTTTGAACCTCTCAGAGGGTTAATATACAAACTAAAACTTCTATTATAATTCCGTTAACAAAGGTCAAATTGCTCAAAATACCACATTTCACACTAATTTCCGACTATCCTCACACAAAAGTGCTTTCGTGGTATGAATATATCTGCATCATTCACTAGTATCATGACCATCCATTGAACTGCGTGTTTAAGCTTCTTCATGAATAAGAGCAGTGTAAGAAGAAAGGAAGTACAAAATAATTTGAAAGATCTGGATTTTTTAAACTTCTTTGTACAGCAGCTCACATTTTTAGAACATCGTTTCTTGTTTCCCGCTATTTGGATTGTTGTTGTTGTTGTTGTCGTATGTTCTTCTGGGATGCATATGAAAGCAAGTGGTGAACAGAAACATTCAAGACAATACAGAAGAAGAATATATATATATATTTTATTATAACAAACGATGATTTCAGCAAAGAACAGAAGGTGTGCGCTGCTTTCCTTTCAAGACGGGAATCCATTCCAGGCGAAAGTCCGACTTATTTCCCAGGTATTACATCCATGCCTTATCCGGGATTCGAACCCGGGCCCACTCGGTGACAACCGAGGATCATAACCACCATACTGGCTGGGCGGCATTTGGATTGTTGTAAAAGAGCTATAACTGATAGAAAATGGTTTTGTTAGTTGCTAATGCTGTTCACGTTTATTGGCCATGGTTTTGTACAATTTTGAACAAAATAACGTGATCTGGAACAAAATATCTATCTGGGTCTTTACTTATTCGTAACAATATTTTATTATAAGAAAATTTTTGTTTCAGATTCAACAAATAATCCAATATTTTATGTTTCGCAATAACTATTCTAACAAACTAACGGAACTTACGAATTATTTTTATAAATTGGTATTGATATTGAACTATTCTAATACATAGAAAAAATCTCAAATTTTTATTTTTTTACTTTTTATCATAAATTACGAATTTTTTAAACTTTCACCAGACCTTTTATGAAATTCAACAACAGAAAAGTGTAATTATGATTAGCTTTTTTTCCTCCATACCTAATAAAATTGAAATCTATACAAAAATTAAAGTAGCTTACCCAAATATTTGCGAAAACTATTCTTAATCATAGGTTATCCTAAAATGTTTATATACGTATAATTCCTCTGCAGGTATATGTGTACTGTTTTATATTAGGTTTTATATTTTTGTGCAATTCTTTAAAGAAAAGTGCGTGTGCGTGTTTCTTAACCACACAAGAAACCAATTTACTAAACGAGATCGTGTATCATTAATTGTAATAGTGTATTGCTTCTATTCTTTTATGAAAAGTGAAAATACAAAGTAATACACGTATCATTACATCATTACTCAGATACAACATAGAGAATAACATTTGACATATAGTAATCCCAGACAACATATATTACTCCTTAGTAGTTAAAAAAGAACTACTGACATATCCAATGAAGTGCATTTATTGATATGATTACGGGATAGTATACATTGACATATAAGGTATACTAGGGGGCCCGCCCCCTGCTCGCTACCGCTCGCCAACCCCCGAAGGATTACTCCGGGATCCTCATTGGTTCGCTTCGCTCGCATCAATGAAGACATGTGTCCTAGCAGAAGGGATTGTTTACAAAATATAATATTCCAAAAAAATATTTTTGAAATCTAAATTTTTTGTTGTTTTTCAGAAAAGATATATACAGTACCTCTGGAATCAGAATTCAAATGAAAATTTTGAGCAAATTTTGACTCGAAATGTGAGCGCTGAGTTAGAAATTCAATACCCAGCATGTTGTTTGTGTGTACATTTGCGTACCCCTGCACTTGAGCCACAAACGCTTTTTCATTGAGTTTGTTGTCGAAAGTTGTAGTGCAAGCGTCTTGTTGAACTATAATTGTTGGCCCTGAAAAGGACCTTTTTCTTAAATAGCCCTGAAAAGATCCTACGCTTTCTTTGATTTCTATTATTAACTGCAACATCTCGACTGAAATTCACTTTTTTTCAATAAAATTTCACTTGATAACGCTATAAATTCAATTGAAGCGCGAGGCTTCAAGATAAACAAACAA